>CM059190.1:77484020-77846913 GCA_030323885.1 Branchipolynoe longqiensis | reverse complement strand
TGGATGCAATGGTTCTCCACTTGTCCCGATGGTGTGCTGTTCTGATAGACTGTGAATAATTCAAGCCTGTCCACTGTGAAATATTTGTAAACCATGATGTTCTTGGTCTCCCTCTCCCTCTGCTGCCATTCACCTTCCCTTCCAACAATGTACGGTATATTGAACTCTGACGAATGATGTGGCCAAAATAAATAAGTTTCTTTGTCTGTATAGTGGCAAACAAGCTTTTCTTATTTTTAATTTTTCTGAGAACTTCTTTGTTGGTGATCTTCTTTGTCCATGATATTTTCATCATCCTTCGATAAGTCCACATCTCAAATGCTGCTAAACGTTTGTACATTTTCTTAGAGATTGTCCATGTCTCAGCCCCATACATTAGAGTAGACCACACATAACACTGAAGAATACGCTTCCTTGTTTGTATCTTACTTGATGTTAACACTCTATACATTTTGGAGAATGTTGTTCGGGCTATTGTTATCCTTGTTTTAATTTCTTCCTCACATCTCCCATCATTTGTAATCTTTTGTCCGAGATATATGAATTCGGATACTTGTTCTATGTTTGTGCCATCTATGGTTATATTGACATTTGGTTTATCTGTCTTTTTACTTATAACCATTGTTTTGGTCTTCCTGGCATTCATCTTCATGTTGAATAGTATTCCAGCTTTATTGATTCTATTCACTATATCTTGTAGGTTTTTCTCACTGTCTGCTAGTATTACACTGTCATCGGCATATCTAAGATTGTTGACGTTCATGCCACCTATTGTCACTCCCTTGCAATCTTCAATGTGTCTGAAAATCATCTCTGTGTACAGGTTAAATAGACATGGTGACAATACACACCCCTGTCGAACTCCTCGTTTAATCATAACTTCATCCGATAGGCCCTGCTCCATTTTTATAAATGCACGTTGTGTCCAGTATAAGTTCACAATTAGTTTAATGTCTTTGCCATTGACACCAATATCTTGTAAACATTTGATTAACAGTTCATGATTGACTCGGTCGAAGGCCTTCTCATAGTCAATAAAGCAGGCATAAACATCCTGGTTCACTTCACAATAACGTTCACAAATCATTCTCATATTGAAAATCCCTTCACATGTACCTCTTCCAGATATAAACCCACTTTGTACGTTACTGATTTGTTCTTCAATTTTCTGTCTGTTTCTCAGTAAAATTATTTTCAGGATCATCTTCAACATATGACTCATCAGGCTTAGTGTTCTGTACTCAGTACACAATGTTGGTTTTAGCTTCTTTGGGAGTCGTACAAATATGGATTCATTCATATTCAATGGTATAAATCCAGTCTCATAGATGTCATTTACTAGCTTATGAATGATTTGAATCCCCACTTCATCTAGTCCTTTTATCATTTCTGATGTTATCTGGTCACTTCCAGGAGCCTTACCTGACTTTAGATCATTGATAGCCTTCTCAACCTCTGATACTACAGTGGTCCAACCAGTGGTCTCGAACTGGTTCATCAAAGGCTGTGGTATCTACTGTCCTGTCTGTGGGAAAGTGCATATAAAAGACCCCTTGCTGCTTATCGGAAGGAGTAGCCTATTTGGTGGCGGTGTGTTTCCTCCAAAGAAATATGTCAGAATGACCATATGTTTGACGTTCAATAAACAAATATAAAAATCAATGTGTTCTAGAGGCGTCATTATATAAAACAAACTTTTGTTACTGATGAGCCCTGAATGTCTGGGCATGGCGCTATTCCGTCGTGAGGTGACACGAAGTGTCGCAGTGCGTCAGGTGTGAATTAACTTCGGGCGAGAGGCAATTCTGTCAATTCATGTTGATTAAATGAATTAATCGTCTGGAAGCCTTGATTTGAAATATATTTATAACAGGTTTTTGTGTGTTGGTTAAACAAGAAAAGTGGGAAAGGTTGCAGAGATAGGTACCTGGTTCAGAAATATCTGGAAAATATGAATAACCCAGTATAAAACGGCCATGAGTGAGCAAAGTTGGCAGGTATCCATCCTGATATGACCATACAAGACGCGCTGGTCGAATCGGTAGAGCACAGTTCGAATCCCAGCTGAGTCAAGCCAATGACTTCTATGATTAATATGTTTTGCTCTCCAGTCTGGTGCTCGGCATTAATAGGATAGGACATTGATTGGTTGGCTCAGTATCAGGATACTATGACTGTGTGGGATATCGGGTCATGGTGCTGGCGGCTTGGTCTCGCAGGGGGGGCAGCACTATAAAGTCGCAATGAGTGCGCCCTGTCACAAGTCGGTACCCGTCCTGATATGACTTAATATGTTGCTAGGACGTAAACATACCAACAACCGACTATGATATCATATCATATGTTGCTAGCACGTAAAACGCCCAAGAACCAAAGGAACAATTTTATATGGCGAGCTATTTGTAAGACAGGCCGCCACCTACGGGTGAAGGAGGACGGGGTGGATGAGGAGGGGGAGGAGGAGGAGCTGGGGAGGGGAGGCGGGAGGAGGGGAGGATGGAGGAGGGGGGAGGAGGAGAGGGTGGGGGGAGGGAGAGGTGTGTGGGTTACATAGGGAACTGCCCAGCAGGCAGGGACTTTCAGTTAGCCATGAATTGGTTGGTGGAGTTTTACGTCGTGGCAACATCTGAGGTGATATCAGGATGGCTACCGACTTGTGACAGTGCACACTCATGGCGACTTTATATTTCTGCCCCACTGGGAGACCAGGCCACCAGTACCATGACCTCATATCCCACTCAGTCACATTATCCTGAAACTGAGCCAAACAGTCCTTGCCGTGTCCTATTAACTGATTAATGCAGAGCGCATGGCTAGGAAGTGACAAGTATCAATTTTGTAAGTCATTGGTTTGACTGGACTGGGAATTGAACTCCCGAACTTCCGCACGGGAGGCAAAGCTTAATTTATTTAATGACGCCTCTAGAGCACATTGATCTTTATCACCTACTATTGGACGCCAACCCGCATGCACGGGAGGCATGCACTCTACCGATTCGGCCACGGTGTCCAGTGGATGGGCAAGGAGGAGGAGGAGGAGGGAGGAGGAGGAGGGAGGAGGAGGAGGACGAGAAAACGGAGGAGGGGGAGGATTAGGGGGCTAGTTGGTTACACATGCAGGGACTTTCAGTTAACCATGAATGAATGGCGTCTGAGCGTTGGTAGTCATTGCATGTACAGCAAAGCTCTGCCATTTGTAACTAGCTGAGTGTAATTCAATTGAAACTTCCCAAGGTGGCCCATCGCTTATCTCATTGTGAACCATGCCCTCAAAAAAAAAGAAAAAAAAAAAAAAAGAAGAAGGAGAAGAAAAAATCCCTGCCCTCACTTGGGCGTCTCCCTCACGTCCTGCCATCGAACACTGTAATTGCCCTATGGGTTAAGAGTTCTTGGTAGTACGAAGAATTTGTGTTATTTTTTATTGTTACCGGGTTGGATTTCTATCTGGGTAGGACACCTGCTTCCCGTCGGTTCGATCTATGGCCGTGTCTAAGAAAATACATATAAAATTGATACTTGTCATTCACTATTGGCTGGCAGTAAACATTATAGGGGTAGGTAGGGCAAGGATGGTTTAGCCAAAGACCCTATAATATTAAGACGGCTCACTCAGCCTGTACTGTGTAATCAAAATGATCAAACCCACCACTTGGTGCGCTGCCTGTTCTCTTGGATAAACAGGTGCTATATTATATGTGTAAATGTATATATGAATGAGTAAGATGGGTGATGATGGCAATGATGATGATGATGCTGATGATGATGTGTATTTGTTCATAGCAATTTCAAATTGATGTGTATTCATACTTACCTATCTCATGTATAATATAATTGTATGTGTTTACATGTGAAACACCAACCAGCAGCCGGCCTGATCAAACCCACCACAAGGTGGCACTGCAAAATTTACATTACCATGGGAGAGATAGGGAGTGAGTCGTCCTAGTATTATAGGGTCTTTGGTTTAGCTCACCTTCAGGATAAGGTCACTGGGTAGGATATCGGGTCATACTGCCGGTGGAAGGGTACTACTATGAAGCAGCACGGTGGTTTATAGTGCTGCCCCATGAAGTCACCATGGTATTACCTTGTCACAAGTCAGCATCCATCCTGGTATGACCTCAGATGTTACCAGGACATGAAACCCCCAATTCCATAATGAAATCATGACAAGGCAGTATCCATACTGATATGATCTCAACTGTTGCCAGGATATAAAACACCAACTACCTATGAATTGACATCACTCTCGATTCCCACAATTCAGTATCCATCTTGCAAAGACCTCATAGGGATGTTTCTAGGTTATAAAATCCCAAATCACTATGAATTCACCATCACGGTCCCTTCCCACAAGTCAGGATCCATCCCACTCTGACATTAGTAATTTGGGGTTTAATGTCCTGGCAATATCTATGGAGTCACCACCACCTTCAAATAATTCAGCATCCATCCGACTATGACCTCAGAAGTTGCCAGGACATTAAACCCCCAAACTCACTATGAAGTCACCATCACCAGCATACGTTGGTTGGTTGTTGGAGTTTTACATCCTGGCAAACAGCTAAGGTCAAACCACGACACCCCCCAATAAGTTAGTACCCATCCTGATATGACCTCAGCTGTTGCCAGGACATAAAACACCCCTCCCCAGTCTCTCACTTTTGAGGGTTATGTACGAATCAGGCTACACTCTCCAGAAGCAGGCCATCAATCCAAATCGGGCCGGGCGAGGCGAGCTAAACGAGGCTATAGCATAATCATGCCCGGAAGTATACCCCACATCCGGTGACGCATGCGCGGGTTGACATAAACCACTCCCGTGCCCGGATCCTATCACAGTGTTTCACGCATGCGTCTTTTGACGGAAACGTGTATGTGCGCACTTTCACACATAAAGTTATGTCATGGGAAATATTGCGCCTAGAGCGTGACTCCAACCCACATCTCTTTGCATTCCGGGCCAGTGTGCTGACCATTACACCACCTAGGCTCCCTGATGTCACCACACTACCCACGCCTACCTGCCTATGTGTTTACTTGCCTGAGAGGTCAGTGCAGACTACTACAGTTAGATAGTCCGATGGTTTTCATTTTCTGAGATTGATATATATTAGGTTGATCATTATAATATTTCTTATTTTAGTTTTAAGTAAGTTTTATTTTATATTGGTAACTTTCGAGATATTTGAAGTACAAACAAGGCTATGGATAATCATGACTGGAAGGGCAGGGACCAGCGAACACTATAAAGGCACTTGTATGTGTGAACATTCCTACTTAAAGCTGCATAGTCCCATAAAGCATCACATTTTCGAAACCAAATCAATTATTTGGTTGTTGTTGTAAATATAGTTTATTCATTGAATAAAGTCTTTTGTCAGCGCCGTGGCACTGGTCTTCCAGCCATGTGACAATATATGTATTTACAATGTATGTATATGTAGTCTGATATTGTCATCAGCAGCCAGCTCAAGTCAGCCGAAATAACAAATATTAATCTAGATTTGATTATACATATTTAACTAAGACACTTCGGGCTGCGAAGAAGGCCCTGAACTGTGATCTTGAACCGTGTCTGATCCCTCACTCTGATCTGAAACCACTAATAGCCACCCACATAAAATCCAAATGGCAACATGAGTGGGATGAAAACATCAATAAACTTAAAGAAATTGAACCATCTGTGGGAAAGCCACCACAGACTCATGCGGGAGGTCGGCGGGACCAAGTGGTCCTTAGTCGCTGCCGTGTTGGCCACTCGTGGCTTACACATGCTTTTCTGCTCAAGGGGGAACCTCCCCCTGAATGTATTGGGTGTCAGTCCCCACTGACACTCAAACACATTTTGCTAAGTTGCGTTGATTTTTTGGCCCTGCGCCAACGGTTCTACACTGCAGGCAGTATGCATGACCTATTTATTAAGGTAAAACAGGAAAACATTTTAGCCTTTTTGAGGGCAGCTGGACTGTACCACCTTATATAGTTTACTAAATGGATTCTATTAATTATTAATGAAACTTTTCTTTTTCTATGGGAATTTGTTTCCCTTGACCACAGATATATGATTGTGACCTTTCTAATTTAATTAGTGTCTATTGGCACATAATTGATTGTCTGCTTTTACATGTAAAAGCGATGGTTTGAACAAAAAACAAACATTTCTCGCCGTGAATATGGCCTATGCTGCCGACACGGCGTAAAGCAACGACCAATCAATCAATCAACTAAGACACTGATTCACTTATCAAGCATTTCTTCTCACATAGAAGGGAATACTGATTCAATTTAATATAACCTTTTACTGCAGAAACTTCAAACTAAAGTAGGGGAGCTTATGACAATAAATTTAATATATATATGTCAGAAAATTTACAGAAATTCATGGTCATTGGACTATGCAACTTGTCTCTTCCTAGCTAGGTGCTTGACATTATTTGGATAGGGCAATGACTGGTTTGCTCAGTGACGGGATAATGTGACTGAGTGGGATATCAGGTCATGGTGCTGATGGCCTGGTCTCCCTGTGGGGTGCTACTATGAAGCCATGATGAGTGTGCACTGTCACAAGTCGGTACCCATCCTGATATGACCATATGTGTTGCCAGGACGTAAAACTGGCATCATCTAAGGTCATATCAGGATGGGAACCGACTTGTGAAAGTGTGCACTCATGGCAACATTATAGTGCTGCCCAACTGGGAAATCAGGCCACAGGCACCATGACCCAATATTACACTCAGTCACATTATCCTAACACTAAACCAACCAATCCTTGGCCTATCCTATTAATGCCGAGCACCAGGCTAGGAAGTGACAAGTATCAATTTTATAAGTCATTGACCGAGAACCGAGAACCGAACTCCCGACCTTCCGCGCACGAGGTCTGCGCTCTACCGAATAGGCCACCGCGTCCGGTCTTGTGTCAATTATATTATTTGAATTAACTCCGGACTTGGTGATAATGATCTTTTACCTTCTGAGTTTAGATGTGTATCTGTGCGACAGTAGGTTCTGGGGAATATAATTAACGTTTCGTAGGTCGCGAACACTATCAATTTTATATCAGTCATCAGGATTGACTTGCTCGAGTCATCGAGTGCACGACCTGCTTCACCGGAAGTGAGCGTTGACCTCATTGAGGCCGATCGAATCTCTGAGTGAGTTCGACCGGAAGTTGCCATAGCGGCCTCCATCGAGCACCGGAAGCGGACACTGTAGTACCAGCCAACTCCGCCAGGTTCTCTGGGGTAAAAGGTTAATGGCTATACCTGTTGTTTTCCGGAAGCGAAATCCATACGCATTCTTCGCCCACTTATATCGGCGTGAGTGGTTCATGACATCACGACCGTAATGGTACCACGGGTCATTTCCGGTAAACAGATCTTTTAATCAGGAACAGATGGGATGGCCGAATGAGTTAGAGTGCCAGTCTCCCGTGCTGGTAGATCGTGGGGTCGTGGGTTCGAACCCTGGTCGAGTCAAACCAATGACTTAAAAATTGATACTTGTCGCTTCCTAGCCAGGCACTCGGCATTATTAGGACAGGGCAAGGACTGGTGTGCTCAGTGTCAGGATAATGTGACTGAGTGGGATACCAGGTCATGGTGCCGGTGGCCTGGTTTCCCAGTCTGACAGCACTATAAAGTCGCCATGAGTGCGCACTGTCACAAGTCGGTACCCGTCCTGATATGACCCTAGATGTTGCTAGGATGTAAAACAACAACAAACAAACAGATCTTTTAATCAGCGCAAATAAAAGATGCTGGTTATTTATTAAAGTTGCATAGTTCAATGTTGTTGAGTTTCTGTCATTTTCTGAGATAAATATATATCATATTCATCTACCTTCCTGGACCAGACGAGATGGCCAAATGAGTTAGGCCCTCCGTCTTCCATGTTGGTAGACTGTGGGATCGTGGGATCGAACCCTGGTCGAGTCAAACCAATGACTTAAAAATGTATACTTGCCGCTTCCTAGCCAGGCGCTCGGCATTATTAAGATAGGGCAAGGACTGGTTGGTTCAGTGTCAAGATAATGTGACTGAGTGTGATATCAGATCATTGAAGGCAGCCTTGTCTCCCAGTGGGGTAGCACTATAATTATAAAGTCGCCAAGGGTGCACACTGTCACAAGTTGGTACCAGTCCTGATATGACCTTAGATGTTGCTAGGACATAAAACAACAATAAACAAACAAATCTACCTTCCTGTAGCTTGAGGTAACTCAAAGCCATCGGACCATACCATGCAACTTTACTGCGATAAGTATTGAGTGTGGGGACGGGGGGGGGTGGGAGGAGGAAGTAATAGCTGGAAAAGACACAGAAAACTCCTTACATGTTGAAGTTTGCTTCCTGATGAACGATTGATTAACCCGGTTAATTTACTGGAAATGAATCACATTGGCTTTAAAAAAAAAAAAAAAAAAAAAAAAATTAAATATTGGTTAACTGCCCCCCCCCCCACCTCTGTTTAATTTTCTTTTTCTTTTCCGCCTTTGTTAATTTTCTTCCAAGCAAATACCGAGTTTGATTGGTTGACCGGTCTGGCCTGAGTCCCAACTCCGGAGCCAATTGCTTTTTTAAATTAAAACAAAAAAGAATTCTGTTAAAATCTGGGGCCTCCGGCGTGTTTGCACTCCCGGAAGTGGCTTCCAGTCTGTCACATCTTTATCCTCCTGTAAAATATTCCGATATTCAGCATAGGGGGAATGCAAATGTTCTATTACTGATTGGTGTATGTGACCAGGCGCATGTGTGTATATATATATATATATATATATATATATATATATATATATGGGTTGGTGGTGCCTGAGGGGGATGTAAATAGACATAGTGGTGCTGGCAGGTATGGGTGTGATTGCACTCAGGGCCTACCCCTTCTGCTGGGATAGGGATCACCACACTCAAAGGTCAAGGTTGGTGGTGGCCATGGGGCCCTCCAGCTTGTGGTGGTTTGCAGACCACTGGTATCCATTGGGACCAGGAATGCTGGAACCCTATTGGTAAGGCCAAGAATGTTTGTTTCCCATTGGGGAAAAGGGTGGGGTGATACTCTAAAATGAACCCATGTAACCATATAAATAATAAACGAGAGGGTTGGACTCTCTCTTCTTCTTTACAATTTATACTCTTCCTTTCTCTTTGTCTGTATTGATTTGACCATAGCCTGCCTACACAGCCACATATTCGAGCCTTAGCTTTACATAATTGGAGACCACAACGAATGGATTAGTCGATTAGACTTTACACTCCAATGCAGGCCTTAGGCTTTGAACCCAATTTGAAACCACTAATCCAAGTGATGGTTCCCGATAATCAAGCTCACCTCGGTGCTTGACATGTTTTTGGTACTGGAATGACTTGTAATGATAGGGCAAGAAGCAGTCGAATGAGGAATATAAATTGTTCACAATATAAATCCCCTCTCCTTAAAGGTCCAAACGGTAAAGGAACGACAAATTCCTGACCTAAAAACTTACAAAAAATATCTGTGCAAAATAAGGCTAGGAAACCCCCCACTAAGCTGCACTGCAAAGGGGCATGTGGTATGTCATGGCCCACCAGCGGGAAGGCCAATGGAAGGTAACCATGCCAAGAGTAGCCAGATAACACACCACACAGCTACGTACAAGCCTATGATATGTAAATAGGAGTAGGCTAGTCTAGTAATAAGAGAAGAAAATAATCAAATACATATATGCCAAGAAAATTAAAAAAAACTAACATAGGCTACTAACCATACCAACCGATTATCTATCTGCTACTGAAATGCAGGCAATCAAATACCTTATCAGCAGATACTGTGTGGTAAGATAACACCAACACTACAACTGGCCAGCATTGAAAACAAGTCTGGGTACCTGGGCTTATATGCTATGGACAGTATAAATACAGCCTCAATAAAAAATCTTTTTTAAAAATAAGCTGCATAGTCCAATAAAACATCAACTTTTCCAAACCAAAGCAATTATCTAGATCTGATTCTAGATATCTAACTTAGATACTGATGCACTTATTAAGCATTTGTTGTCCATAGAAGGGAATACTGAGCCAATTTAATAGAACCTGTTAGACCAGAAGCCGATAGTATAAGAGTTTTGGCATGCTTCCAGAAACTAATTTTGCATGTCTACCATTCAAATATCTCAAAAGTTAGTCATTTATAATAAAAGTTACTTCAAACTAAAGTGACATAGATAATGACAGTCAATTTAATATATTTAATTCAGAAAAATACCAGAAACTCAAAACCATCGGACTATACAACTTTAAGCAATGGTTGTACATGTTAATATTGTAATAACCTGCACTAACCTCTCAAGCAGGGAGCCACTAAAGCCGTATTTACACGGGCAATTGTAAAGCAAATTACACAAAGCGATTTATATGAAGTGAAGTAGTGGCGCCTTTACACAGGGAGCGGTTTAAGGCGGAAATCGATATCTGCGCATGAGCAAGTCCAGACTAACCAGCGCCAGTTTCGGTTAGTCGACATCGCCACGAGAGACCTAGATATGTATGGACTGAATCGTATTGGTTTGGAACAGTCAAAACTTCTGCTGGGCAGTGAAAACCTTAAAATATATCATGAACAAAATATCTGTGCACAGCCAGCGGTTTCATAGACCAAATTTACCGGAAAGTCAACAAACTCAGGTCTCGACTGTGACGTCCTTAATCCGCCTCAACTAATTCGCTTGCATCTATCTACACATGCAAGATAGGCCGACTCAAGTTAGATCGCTTCATATAAACTACCTCGCGACCCGGCTTACATAAAGTGAATCATATGAATCGAATCAGCCCTAATCCGCTTAAGCGTCGCGTTTACACGGCAAATGTAAGGCGAACTAGGCAAGGCGCTTTATTTGAGGCGTTTTAACTCGCCCATGTAAACACGGCTATAGACAGGTGGGTGTAGACAGGGTGATTGCATCAGGCAGCTCCATGTAGGTTAATGGTTAGAATGCTGGCCCCAAAATGGCAAGAAGTGTGGGTTCAAATCCTGCTTTAGGTGCAATATTTCCCATTTTCATCACCTCACTAACCCTGGTTGCAATGCCATGGATCCGATACAAGCGGGATACACTGCATGATTGTTGAGCCTACATTGTTGGGGCGTATATATGTAAATGCATTAACCAGACAGGATGGACGAATGAGTTGAGCGTCCGTCTCCCACTTTTGTAGATCGTGAGATTGTGGCTTCGAACCCTGGTTGAGTCAAACCAATGACTTAAAAATTGATACTTGTAACTTCCTAGCCTGGTGTTTGGCATTATTAGGATAGGGCAAGGAGCAGTGGAATGAGGAAGACCAATCATCTGTGATTGAAATTTCCCTGCTTAATCAACTAATGTACCCAAAACAAAAATTGTAAATATGTAAACCAAAGACCCTATAATACTAAGACGGCTGACTCCCTATCTCTCCCATGGTAATGTAAATTTTGTAGTGCCACCTTGTGGTGGTTTGATCAGCCCGCCTGCTGGTTGGTGTTTCACATGTAAACACATGCAATTATATTATACATGAGATAGGTAAGTATGAATACACATCAATATGAAATTGCTCTGAACAAATACACATCATCTTCAGCATCATCATCATCATCATCAGCATCATCACACATCTTTCACATTCATATATACATTTATACATATAATATAGCAATTGTTTAATCAAGAGAACAGCCAGCGCACCAAGTGGTGGGTTTGATCAATTTGATTACACAATACAGTCCGAGTGAGCCATCTTAGTATTATAAGGTCTTTGTGTAAGCGTAAAAGGCTAGAAAGTGACAAGTATCAACCATTTAAAATACTTACAAATAATATGGGGGTAGGTGTAGTAGAATACACTGAGCTCTGAGACCGGAAGCCACATTGAGATGTAGGTGTGGAAAGGATGATACAACAGGGAGACTCTGTCGTCTAATGGTTAGCACGCTAGCCTTGGAACAGCAAAACGTGTAGTTTCGAAAACAGGCTCCAAGTGAAACAAGTCCTATTTTCATCAACCCCATGACAATACAATCACAAACAATTAGCAAATGCAACAGTTTTATACCGTTAAAGAACTAGATCCTCTTATCTGCAGTGTGGGTAATATTAGCAAGCTTGCTACTGGGAAAGATCCTAATTAGATAAAATACCACCTTTTTGTATATTTGTGTAACAGTGTGTTTAGTAGCCTGCACTAACCTCTCAAGCAAGGAGCCACATAAACAGGTGTGTGTAGACAGGGTGATTGGTCAGGCAGCTCCATGTAGGTTAATGGTTAGAATGATGGCCCAGGGAGTTTGACGCCCCTCCCCTGCATAGTTGTAAACCACTGCCTTGTGGAACAGGTTCTTGACAGAACTGAAGGCTAAGGGAGCAAACCCTAAACAGAAAACTATGTCACTGTGGCAGCATTAAGGCCGGTTGATTTATGGAACTCCCAACATCTCCCGACCAGCCACTGCAGGGACAAATAGTTTTGCGCCTGTCTGGACATGTTCTTGCCAGTGTGAAACCTTTATTTGCTCCCTGAGAGAGTGCCGCTGGTAACTTGCAAAAGCCGGCAGCACTTCAACACTTTTGCAGGCAGCTTTCATGAGCTTTCAACAGGGTGTATTGCTGCAATGTGTTTCGCGGATATGGTTTTAAGTGCGTGGTATTATAATGGTGTATCTATTTTGTTATAGGTTGGCTATGCGTAAGGACTTGTAACTCAGCTTAATAAATGGTGAAGTTAAATGTTTATTTAACAAATATAGCCAAGAAAAGCCTCAAAATCAACAGGATATGTATCCTGAAGCCCCCACCCCCCCCACACACACACAATCCCAGACCATTTTGAGTGTTATTGGCGGATTGGCTTCTGGGGATGAGACAGGATAACGTGATTCCACTGCGTAATAATACACAAACTGCAAATACAAGCGATCCAGGTCCTCTATGGAATAAAAGTGTTTAATTTTCTAATTACTTGTAATAATATGAACACAATTTAAATCCATTTATTAATCAAGAGACAATTAGGGATTGCATATAATTGATCTCCCTCATTCCCCTGCTCCTTGCCCTATCCTAGTAATGGCCTAATACTACACAAACTGCACATATTTGGGATGTAGTTCCTATGTGGAATAAAACTGTTCAATTCTCTAAGCATTTGTAATAATATGAAGACAATTTAGATCCAGTCATTGAGCAAGAGGACATTTGGGATTGTTCACAATAATATTGATCCTCCTCATTCCACTGCTCCTTGCCCTATCGTATTAATGGTGCGGTACCAGGCTAGGTAATGGCAAATGACAATTTAGTAATTGTTTGGTCTGACTTAGATAGGGATCGAACCCACGACCTGCTACCTGGGAAGCGAGCGCACTGCTGAATATGCAATCCCACCTGGTTCATGTCTCCGAATTGAATATTATTTACTCTGTGTATAAAATAAATAGCAAAAGGTACAGGATAAATAGAACAATAAACGCAAAGATTGAAGCATCGAAAATTGCAATTAATTTAGCTCATCACCATTCATTAATTGCCGTTTAATTAATTAATTGCCTTAATGTCAGGGTCCCTGAATGAATGTGTTCTTTGTTTCAGGTAGCAAAGACTATAATTGGATCCTAATAATAACAATTGTGAGTGATTTGTGGAGGAGGAGACAGACTCTTCAGAACAATCTCCAGCACCATCCCACTGCGCTTGACGTTGCAATGCATCACAGGCCACCTTGTCAGAGCCCCCTACAGCTTCCCCTGGGAACCAAACCCTTGACACCGGATGCGGTGGCCGAATCGGTAAGAGTGCAAGCTGCCCGTTCAGAAGGTCGGGAGTTTGAATCCCAGCCAATGGCTTACTAAAGTTATACGCTCGGCATTAGTACAATAAGGCAAGGACTGGTTAGCTCAGTGTCAGGGTAATGTGACTCAGTGGGAAATCAGGTCATGGTGTCAGCGGCCTGGCATCCCAGTTGGACAGCACTATAAAGTCACCATGAGTGTCACACTGTCATAAGTCGGTACCTGTCCTGATATGAAATTAGAAATTCCAAGGATGTAAAACACCCAAAAAGAACCACCCACTTGACTATTACTCACACACGCACTTCTCCAGTAACTGAGCACACAAAACGAACTTTAACCACCCACCTTACTTTTGCATTAAAACAAACATTTATTTACACAACTTTAATGAGTACACCCCCGTGGGTTCGAATCCTGGTCGAGTCAAACCAATGACATAACAATTGATACTTGTTGCTTCCTAGCCAGGCGCTCGACATTATTAGGATAGGGCAAGGAGCAGTGGAGTGAGGAAGACCAATCGTCCACGATTGACATTTCCCCTGCTTAAACTACTAATATACCAACAATTTCTTTTGTTTAAATGCACCTTCTTTACCTCCATCCCGGCCTTCGCTGTCGTTCCTCAGCGAATCAGTTTACTGCACACACTAATGGATTCTGTTGCACCAACTCTGATTGCTGAAAGCGATTTGTGAACATCATCTTCTTACAGTTACAGGAAATATAATGTTGTTTTATATCTTAGCAACATCTAAGGTCATATCAGAACAGGTATCGACTTGTGATGGTGCGCACTCATGGCGACCCACTGGGAAATGAGGCCGCTGGCACCATAACCCCATATCCCACTCAGTCACATTATCCTGACACTGAGCCATCTAGTCCTTGCCCTATCCTATTAATGCTGAGCACCAGGCTAGAAAGTGACAAGTATCAAATTAAAGTTATTGGTTTGACTCGACCGGGAACCAAACTCCCGACCATCCGCATGTGAGGCACGCGCTCTGCCGATTAGGTCACCGCGCCCGGTGTCCTTAGTCGCAGACAAACAGACAGACAGAGTCAAGAGAAGGCAAATAGCATGGTGTGGGCTAGATAAAAGATTTATCCGGTACTTGTAGTACACGGGTGAAGGACAATGTAGTGTAAATACAAGCAAAAATAGCTTTAGTATGGAACAGGAACTAGAAACTGTGGCTCCAGTATCAAATGGCTACCCATATAGGCACAGAGTTGGTGAAATGGGAGAGAATGCAAAAAGACAAGATGGCGGCCATAGAATGCCATCGATTTCACTTTTAAATTATTAAGCCAGATGTTTCATTATATTTTTCAACTCAAAGGTAGCGGGGAAATATGAAGACATATACAAAGAACAAATGTTGCTTCTTAGATTGTGAAATTAGGCTCTCATAAAGACTGATTTCATTAACCCGACTTTTCAACCGTTTTTATATAAGGCTGGTCTTCACCCATGTACTGCGAGTACCGGGTGAATCCTTTATCTAGGTGTTGGCATGTGACATGACATGACAGCTTTCAGAAGACAATCCAGCAGGCCACACTTGATGGCAGTCGCCACCGCTTCGCGCCACACAGAGCGCCCAGTGAGGAACTGGATCGACATCGCGAAGGAGGCCATGGCCATTCGCTTTGCCAGAGCTCTTCATGACAGCCAGTGAGAGAGAATTGGAACAAGATTGCACTATCGGCTTCATTCATGCCCAGCCACTTGTGATAACCAAGTTACTAGGGCAAGAACTGGTTGGCTCAGTGTCAGGATAATGTGACTGAGTGGGATATCAGGTTCAGGTCCTGGCAGTCTGGTCTGATTTAGTTTGTAGTAGTCTCTACATGAGCTCCACTACTATGCGGTGCCAGCAGACACTACATTGCACGCCTACACAGTTACACTGAACTGCACTAGGTGGCGGCATGCTAGCCACTGGGCAGGACACCGATTGGGCTGCCCTCGACTGCGTGTGGCTAGCACACCCCCACCCACCTATATGGGCGATATGGGACCTGGCGAGTTAGGGCTGGTCACTTGACTTTTGACACCACGGAGAGCAGATAGGTTTACAAATAAACCAGTTGAAGCATACTGCATTTGGATCTTGGCGTTTTTTCTGTGTGTGTGACAGCGAGTGCGATACTGTGGAACGGCTGACATCGGGCCTATCACAAGTTCTACCAGTATATCAGGGAATGCTAGTAACCACCATGGTTAGTCACCAACCCATCTTATTACATTTAACTAAAGTAACTGCTTGCGGCTAAGCTGTTATTTTCCCCAATGTTGGCAGCACTATATAAAGTCGCAATAGGTGCGCACTGTCACAAGTCGATACCCATCTTGATATGACTGATTGATTAATGGTGGTTGCTTTACGCCGTGTCAGCAGCATAGGCCATATCCACAGCGATACCCCTACATGTTGTTAGGACGTTAAACTCTAACAAACAAACCCAAACCAAGTTGGTTATGGAACTAATGAATGAATACTATTGGAGGGTTAGTTGTGTGTCTGTATTGTCCTTTTAATTTAAGCTGTTGGTCTCAGTTGTGAGGGAGGAGCAGGACACAGCTCAGGAGTTAGAGCAATAGAGTGTCCACCTGTGAAGGTGCAGGTCATCCTATCGATCCTGCTCAGTGGACCCATTTGTAGTTTGGGCTATTTTCTGTTCCACCCAGTGTTCCACAATTGGTTCATCAAAGGCTGTGGTATGTGCTGTCCTGTATGCGGGAAAGTGCATATAAAAGACACCTTGATGCTTATTGGAAAGAGTAGCCTATGTGGTGGCAGCAGGCTTCCTCCAAAGAAATATGTCAGAATGAACATATGTTTGACGTCCAATAGCCGATGATAAAAATCAATGTGCTCTAGAGGCGTTGTAAAATAAAGCAAACTTTTTCATTTATGAAGGATGTTGAAAAGCTTGAATGATTCTGTGTGAGCTGGAGGTTTATCACACATCACCTCAGCCTCAGGTGTTTTTCCGAAGTTGAATTTCTCCAATAATTCCTTCAACAATAATTTGGTCTATCAAGTAATTCAATCTCAGTTCCCCATTTTTCACAAATGAGAGGAAATAATTTGTTTCAACTTATTTGCTTGAACCGTGTTGCTACTGTGGATAGGCTCCAAAGAAAGCAAAATCCCCAATTTAGATTAATATTACCCATTATATCCAATACCCTGAAGGTATGAAACCTAAGTCATGATCACAGTGAGAGATTTCATGCCACATTTCATAATGGTGACTATCAGTAATTCTGGCCGTATTAGTGACAATCAGACGGGATGGCCGAATGAGTTAGAGCGTCCGTCTCCGGTGCTGGTAGATCATGGGTTCGAACCCCGGTCGAGTCAAACCAATGACTTAAAAATTGATACTTGTTGCTTCCTAGCCAGGTGCTCAGCATTATTAGGATAGGGCAAGGACTGGTTGGCTCAGTGTCAGGATAATGTGACTGAGTGGGATACCAGGTCATGGTGCCGGCGGCCTGGTTTCCCAGTGGGGCAGCACTATAAAGTCGCCATGAGTGCGCACTGTCACAAGTCGGTACCCGTTCTGATATGACCTTAGATGTTGCTAGGATGTAAAACAACAACAAACGTATTAGTGACAATACTAATCCCGCTAATCACTCCAATATACCTCACACAGGAATGACATGGCAGAAATGAAATTGAAAACTGATCAATGGAAAGTTTATATTATGTCTCAATAAGCACGAGTTCTTTTAAAGCTACATAGTCCGATCTATTTGAGTTTCAGTCATTTTTCTGAGATAAATATATTAAATTGATTGTTAAAATCACCTTCCTTTACTTTGAAGGGACTTTCATTTTAACTTGCTAACCTTTGAGACAGTTGAAGGGTAACCATATCAAATTAGTTTTGGCAAGCATGCCAAGACTCTGACACCATAGACTTATGCAGTAACAGGTCAATTTAATATAACCTATTACTGCAAAAGTCAATGTGGTGACAAATGGTTGATACGTGCATCAGTATCTAAGATACAGATGTAAAATCAAATCCAGGAAATTGTTTTGGTTGTGAAAAGTTGATGCTTCGTCACACTATGCAACTTTAATATCATAACTTGTTCATCTCCTATGTTATAAATCAGGATTGCTCTGAGACTATGCTTCTGTAGGCCTACAGGCAGGTACAGGATTGTCTACACAGCTCAATTATCCCACACACCCAACATCCTACACAACTATCAATCTGTTTAAACACATTAAACATTATATAAGACAGACAAAATGTCTTGTCAACTCTGAACTTAACTTGTTTTATAAGAGAAAAAATGTAACCCACAACGATTATTTGAGTTGCCCCGAGTATACACCTTCCACTCGGTGCTGCTCCTCATTTTTGCATGAACTACAGTGACTGGTGCTGTACATTATACAGCAGGAGCCACTCCCTTAATTCTACAGGATCGGTGCTGTAACTAATACAGTACTGATCAAACTTAGATTATTGAGACTGTCAATTCTAATAGTAAGATGGCCAGAAGACCAGTGCTCCGGCACTGACAAATGTCATGTTCAGATGAATAAATACTTGACCAAAAAAAACACAAACAAAAAACAAAAACGTATCAACCTCTAATCCATTCAACTATCAATAATGTCTACATTCCCCATGGTATGCGACCCTTCCCAACGACTAACCCAGTCAGTCCTCATCAAAGCGGAAGCCAGATGAGGATCCGCACACCCATCAAGTTTGTGAAAACCCAGCCTTCCTTGTGGTAAATTAATAACCTGCAAAATGGAGAAAAAAAACTAACTATTTCCGTTCATCAGAGCGTTTCAAATAAGCCAGTGGCCATGTGCAGCCTTTTAACCGGACATAAAGAAGACAGCGCCATGATCTCTCTTTATTACTTGCGTCATTGAGGTAAATGGCCGTCTGAATCCTCATTTCTTGCCACTGCTGGGTGCCCGGGCCTCGTCCAATCAAATCAGCTTTTACCTATCCCCCACCCCCACCCTCCTCCTCCCAACTCCTCCCCTCCCCACTCCTCCCCTCCCCACTCCTCCCCTCCAAACTCCCACTCCTCCCCTCCCTTATACCACTCCCACACCTTTCCCACACCCTCTCCCTTCCCCTCCCCTCTCCCTTCTCCACTCCTCCACTCCCCCCTTCCCACTCCTCCGCTCCCCCTCCACTACCCGCTCTCCCCTTTCCTACCTTCCCCCTCACCATACCCCCCCCCCTTCCCCCTCCCTTCACATCCCTTATCGATCTCCTCCTCTCGGCTGCCCCCTCATTTACCCCTCCCCTCCTTTGTCATTCCCATCCCCCATCCACCCCCTTCTCTGCCCCCTCTCCCCCAACCCATTCCATGCCCATCTCCTCCACCCGCCCCTCTCTCTTCCCCTCCCCTCCTTTCCCTTCCCATCCCATTGCCTCGCCCCTTCCCCTCCCTTTCCCTTCCCCTCCCCTTCCCCTCCAATCCCCTGCCTCCCCCGTTCCCCCCTCCCCTCACATCCCCCTTCCCCCCTCACTCCCATCCCCCCCCCCCCCTTTCCCCCCTTCCAGCCCCCCCCCTACCCCCCCCCCCCCCCCCCCTCCACGTTACTACTTAGTAAAGGAAATCACTTCACTTCCCATCCCGTCCTGAAATGTTGCCAGGCCGTACAACTCCAACAACCAATCATCCGGTCTCACCAACCCCTCCCCTCGCAGCATTTATATCGACCAATAGGGATATGACTCTATGAGCCCTGCAGCCACCTTCTTGTCTTTCCATCTTCCAGCATCCAACTCATCAGCATCTATTCATACTTTCCCCAATCCACAATCTGACCTCTTTACAAAACCCCCCAAAACAACCATTATCTGTATGCCATCCCAATGTAATATAATAAAACATGTTAGTAATTAAGCTGTAGATTAGATTAATTAACGATATTAAAGTTGAATAGTCTGATAGTTTTGAATTTCTGTATTTTTTCTGAGATAAATATATTAGATAGATCAGTAGGATCTACTTTACATTAGTTCAAAGTTACTTTTATTTTAAATGGTAAACTTTTGAGATATTTTGAGTGCAAACATGGAAAATTAGTTTTGGCAAGCTTGCCAAAACTCCGACACCATAGACTTCTGCAGTAACAAGTTCTGTTAAATTGACCGAGTATTGCCTTATATACAGAAACAAATGTTTAATAAGTGCATCAGTATCTAAGTTAGATATGTAAAATTAAATCTAGATAATTGGTTTGGTTTTGAAAATTTGATATTTCATCAGACTATGCAGCTTTAATCAAATTAGCAAGTGTGATGAAAACAGCTACACCCAGTTACATTGATACCTAACCATGGTATTTATAAGTATCATTTGCTAAACACAGGTGTTTACCCTTTTCTCTGACCCAACACGGTGACCAAATCGGTAGAGCGCAGGCTTCCCATGCAGAAGGTCGCGACTTTGAATTCTAGCCGACTCAAACCAATGACTTACAAAAAGAATACGTGGCATTGCCTAGACTGCGACTCAGCATTACTAGGATAGGGCAAGGATTGGTTTACTCTGTGTCAGGATATTGGGTCACGCATGGTACTGGTGGCCTGGCACACTGGTTGGGCAGAACCAACATGTTGCCATGATTGTCCACTGTCACAAGTCAGCACACGTCCTTACCTTGACCATGAATGTTGTTAGAACGTAAAACCCAAACAAAACACAACCTTTATTCACCTGAAATTTGAATTAAAACCTCTGTCAGATCCAACCTTGCTATGTCAATAAAATTGCTATCGCAAAGCAAAGCTTCAATATTTCAGACAAATACGCCATGAGTAACAATATTATTCAATTCCTGGCTTATTTGATTCAAATATTGGAGCTTTGTGTTTTAGCAATACCAATCTTCATACCATCATGATCACTGACATGTGCCTGTACCGATTCATGTAGATCAGCTTTATAGTACTGCCACACGCCAATACCTTACTGGTGATACCATGTCACCACACCCAAGATAGTGTAGTGGTCTGCACTGACCTCTCAGGCAAGGAGCTCCATATACCGGGAGGCGTGGGTAGCATGGTGATATCAGGGAGCCAAGGTGGTGTAATGGTTAGCACACTGGCCCAGAATGAAAAGAGATGTGGGTTTGAGTCCCGCTCTTGGCGCAATATTTCCCATTTTCATCACCCCCATGACATTGGTTGCCGTGACCATGATCCTGTACAAGTTACGCACTGTATAATTGTTGAACCTAACCTGTGTATGTATATATGTAAGTGCATTGCCTGTATGTATGTAATTGTAAGCATTAAAATATGTACAATTCCAGGGGGATGAGTGTAGTGGCCTCCACTGACCTCTCAGGCAAGGAGCTGCATAGTCAGGTAGGCACGGGTAGTATGGTGATATCAGTGAGCCTAGGTGGTGTAATGGTTAGCACACTGGTCCGGAATGCAAAGAGATGTGGGTTCGAGTCCCGCTCTAGGTGCACTATTTCCCATTTTCCTCACCCCCACGGCAATAGATTCCATGTATTGAGTGAAGCAGACCGTAACTTATCCCAGTGGAGTCAAGTGTCAACCTATGTAAGTATTTCTGCTGGGAATTGACCACCGACCCCCATTTCTGACACTACTCATTTCTGTACCGTATCCTCACTTGCTTCTAAAGGCGCTGTCACACTATGACGTAATGACGTCAACGTAGGGAGAACGTAAAGAACGTTGAACTTCTCGGCGTAGTATGCAAATTTGGGCACAAGTTGAATGTGGATGCAGCGTAGTGGACGAGAGCGTAACGTCGGTAAAGCATAGTGATACCGTCATTCAACAAGAGAGGACAACATCATTACGCTCACGGAACGTTATGAACGTCATTCCATTGCCAGAAGAACGTTATGTGACATTACATATGTCATGAGACGTTGAATGTATGTTGAATGCAGGTTCTCCTGACGTTCTGACGTTCTCCTGACGTTCTCCTGACGTTCCCATTACGCCACGTGGGCATTTGCACTCGGTTTAATGTGGGTCAACGTAGTGGAACTTAGTTGAATGTAGTGAGCAGCGTTGACATTCACTGAACGTGAACAGAACGTACGGCGAACGTAAACCCTTACGTTCGAGCTACGTCGAAAGTTTTGAACATGACCAAAACATTGACGTAACTCGATGTAACACGACGTAATGTGACGTAGCTCAACGTCATTCTAACCTCATTCTGACGTCATCATAACGTAACCCAACGTACGTCAACATAATGACGAAAAATGACCATGTTAGGCTCACGTTGGCTCAATACGTCGTAGTGTGACAGGGGTATTAGTAATGTGGTAATCATGGTGTCATATCGGTCTGGATGTCATTTGTCCATGTTTGCGTCTCAACCCCATCACATACATTTATCCAATATGTTATATATATTTTATTTAACTAAGCTCAAATATAGACAGAATTGCTCTTTGTATATTAGGTGTGCATCTGCCATACAAAATATAATAATAATTCCCTTCCTCGCCTTTATACTCATATAATACGTTATACATCAGATACTATATTATGTGAGAAAGAACACAGCATGGTTACTACTTTTCACCTATATACCACTGCTCACTTTTACAAAATTAGAGTGATATAAAATGCCAATCACACCCGGAACCACCCATCCCTCCTCAGGATAATGTGACTGAGTGGGATATCAGGGCATGGTGCCGCCGACCTAGTCTCCCAATGGGGCAACACTAAAATGTCACCATGAGTGTGCACTGTCACAAATCGCCATGAGTGCGCACTGTCACACGTCGGTACCCGTCCTGATATGATGTTAGATGTTGCAAGGACGTAAAACCCAAATAAACAACAAACATCCCTCGTATACTGCCAGTCCTGCTACTGGACCGCCACCCTCCAATAGACGAGATCACCGTTCCGACTGTGCATGCGGTGAAAACGGCGTTGGCAGCAAAAGCAAAGTCGTGCGGCCATTGAGTTTGACGATATGCATAGGAAAAAAACTTCGATTTTATTCAAAATTAATAAAAATACATAACAATTTGGCACAAACATGGATGGATGGATGCAATATTGCAATATAATGAATATCTTTAAGACACAACTCTCCATAATTAAGAATTTTGAGCTAAGAAACATACAATTTCAATCACTTTACAGGGTGATGTTTACATCACCATTGATTAGAGAGAAGTTCTTCTTGATCTAAATATTAAATTGTCAAAAGTGCCAACAAAAACTTGTTTCAAAGAAATATATATATACAATGTCTGATTAACCCTACCCATTTTCTAGCCCAACAAATGTTATTAATCATAGGATATAAATAAAAACATGAATAAAGCTGACTATGGTTATGGCTCTAACACTAGTTTGAGTGCCAAGATTTTTCTCAATTTAAATGCAGATGGTAAAAGATGTGCTGATCACGCACACACATTCACCTACATATACACTCACACACACTCACGCAACACACATTCACGCACACATACACAGTCACGCATACACTCATACACACTCACGCACACTCACGCATACACACGCACACTCACGCACACTCACGCACACTCACGCACACTGACACACACACTGACACACACACGCGCACACTCACGCAACACACATTCACCACACACTCATGCACATACTCACGCAACACACACTCACCACACACTCCTGCACACACTGACGCAAAACACATTCATGCACCCATACACTAACGCACACGCACGCTCACGCACACTCACGCACACCACGCACACTCACACTCTCAATTAAAGCTTCAAGTTCCCACGCCAACGACCACTGGCGATACGGAGAAGAGTAGTGATACATAAACCATTTTGCGACATCCGACCAATTTTCTGCGTACGGTGACTGCCTGCTATGGCGAGTTAACTCCATTCACCGGCCGCTAGGGGCGGGGCTTCCCGACGCCGTGCTATAATTACATCCGCTTCGTAATTGCAAAACCATAAAAGCGGAGATGGAATGTGAAAGCGGGGTCGAAGACGCCAGTTGGCATTTTGTGAAAGGATTGTAATTGTGAATAGAGCCGACGATATCGCTGTATCCCGCCCAAGCATAACCCCTTCCAAACTCCCAGCAACCCACCACCTCCAAAATCCCCCACTCCCACCCTCTCCCAACCACCAGCAACCCACCACCTCCAAAATCCCACACTATACCCTCTCCCAAATCCCACCCTCCCAACCCTCTCCCAACTCCCACCCTCTCCCATGCCCCACCCTCCCGCCCTCTCCCAACTCCCACCGTCCCAACTATCTCCCAACTCCCACCCTCCCAACCCTCTCCCAACTCCCACCCTCTCCCATGCCCCACCCTCCCAACCCTCTCCCAACTCCCAACTCCCACCCTCTCCCATGCCCCACCCTCCTGCCCTCTCCCAACTCCCACCCTCTCCCATGCCCCACCCTCCCGCCCTCTCCCAACTCCCACCGTCCCAACTATCTCCCAACTCCCACCCTCCCAACCCTCTCCCAACTCCCACCCTCTCCCATGCCCCACCCTCCCAACCCTCTCCCAACTCCCACCCTCTTCCATGCCCCACCCTCCCAACCCTCTCCCAACTCCCACCCTCTCCCATGCCTCTCCCAACTCCCACCCTCTCCCATGCTCTATCCTTCCGCCCTATCCCAACTCCCACCCTCTCCCAACTCCCAACTCCCACCCTGCCAACCCTCTCCAAACTCCCAACTCCCACCCTCCCAACCCCCTCCCAACTACCAACTCCCACCTTCCCAACCCCTCCCTACTCCTACCCTCCACATCCACTCCTAACGCCCACTCTCGCAACAGCCTCCCAACCGCCTTCTAACTACAACCCTCCCATTCCCTTCCTTCTACCATTCTCCCACACCCTGCCAGCTCCCAACTGCCACACTCCCAACTCCACTCTCCTAGCCCCCTCCTGACTCACCCCACCCTCCTTAACCCACTTGTAGCTGTCACCCACCATAACCCCAACCCCTACTCTCACTCTCCCACCCTTACCACTATTCCCACCGCTACCCTTCCCTCCCCCCACCCTCCCACCTTAACCCCACCCCACCCTACCCCCACCATCCCACCCCAACTCCCACCCTCCAACCCTACCCAACCCTCCTATCTTCTTCCACTCTCCCACCCTACTCCACCCGCCCAGCCTCCAACCCTACCCAACCCTGGTTAACTTTTGAGATATTTGAAGTACACATGCCAAATTAATTTTGGCAAGCACGCCAACACTCTGACACCATAGGCTTCTGCAGTAAAATGTTCTATTAAATTGCCTCAGTATTCCCTTCAATGTGGTGACAAATGTGTAATGAATGTGCCACTATCTAAATCAGATATGTAGAATCAAATTTAGATAATTGTTTTGGTTTTGAAAATTTGATCTTTTCATCGGACTATGAAACTTTAATCATTTCATTTCAATTCAATTCAGCATTTTATTTCAGACTCAGCATTATTGTAGTTACAAAAATTCATCCATAGTGGGTACATATAAAAATAAATGTGAATAACCCACAAGTAATAGTATGAATACTACAATGCTAACCATTATCAAAATGTTGGGTCTACATAGAGTGGTTTGTACCAATGCCCCCATATGGCAGAGATAAATCTGAGATCACTCTCTCCTATTTTCACAAGTTCCTGTATTATAGCATTTTCTGACTTGTCAAGTCTAGTAATAAATTTGAATATTAGATTCCTGATACTAGATAAAACACTAAAATGGAATAGAATTTAAACTATAGCACTTCTGTATAATCTTCTTAAGAGCATAAATGTACATATTTGTTTCATGTTTTTGCTTGAAGCCATACTGATTATCATTTGTTTTAGCAGTACATTTTCAAATAATTTTGACAAAATACTAGCAAGTGCTATAGGTCTATAATTATCCTTACTCGTAATCCTTCCCATCTTGTCCTTATTACTGGTACAAGAACAACAGAGATCTGGCCGACCATTAGCAGTTCTGTGACGTCACACATGGATGGGATGGATTGGCCTACATAACTTATAAGGCAGACTCAAAAGGGTTCACATTGACGTGAAGTGACACTGGCTTGCACTACTGCCAAGTCTGCATATATTGCAATTCTAACAGCTGTTGAGTTTAGTTTTATTTAACCACAAATATGTAGTATGGTAACTGTATGGCTTCCCCAAACGGTGACCTTCCAGCCGAGTAGCCAATATATCATTAAATTAAAGTTCATAGTTATGCAAAATACATTTTTACAACAAATCGGCAATTGAAACTTTTCCCTAGAATAAGTTGAGGAGGGTCATTGTGACTGAATCACACCAATAGTACAATTCTCACCACAAGGTTGACCTAAATAAATCCCATCTGATAGGTTGTTCCATGCTATACATTTTATTATTCCTCACACTTGATCATGATAATTATGAATAAGCAAGGTTGTGTTGGTCATCTTTGTGGTGTTCTATGTGGCAGAGTGGTTAGAGTTTCTGACTTTTGTCTAGGTCGGACTCCTAATCTTAAGGTCGGGAGTTCGATTCCCTGTGCCCCTCCCCACCTCTTCCAATTTGGATTGCCACCGCTGTGTATAACCTACAGCATCATCAAAGGCCAGTTGCTCTCATACCATGTGTCTATGTGGTGTAGGAGGCTAAAAATCCCTTGGGTCGGTAAAAGTGTAGGCTCGGGCTTTCTATCAACAAACTGTCTAATGGTGAAAACAAGTACTTATCCACCATAGGCAGTATAACTATAAATCTTCAAGAAAAGAAAAAAAAGCCCCTTTAAGTGTGAACCATAAAGAAACAGACAATCACAAAAACAGACATAAACCTATGTAAAAACATCCAGACCCTCCACTTCCGGAACCTCCCTCCACACTTCCGCCCACTACCCCCCACACACATACATCAGTGGAGGGAACAGGACCCGGATGTTGACAGCTATGCAATGCATGTGTGAAGGAATGTCACGTGTTCACGACACATACCGGAAGTCACTTCTTTAGGGATTCTGCGCATGCCCAGTGAGAGAGTAATCGGGAGTGATTTACCCTCCCCCCCTCCCCCTCCCCTGTGGTGTTGGCACACACAATGCCACCTATCACAAATGCTGTGGCATAGTGATATAGTGATATAGTGATTGGTAGACAGGAAGTGTGAACACTTATTTGTCTCTCATTTTTGCTTGAGTGCAAGTAATTAGCAACACAAGGAATACATTAGTAGCATGTGGTGAATATGTGGTCAAATTTCCCTGTATCATCAGCCCATGCTTTTTCTAATCGGTTCTTGAATGAATTTATTGAGCCGGCATCTATAACATTTTGTGGGAGACTATTCCATATATTTATGATCCTGTTTGAGAAACTGTGTTGCCTTAATTTTGAAACAGCTCTGGGTTTTACTAGTTTGAGAGTATGGCCCCCGGCTGCCTTCTCTTTTATTCAAGGTGAAAAATTGGTTCATATCTATTTTATCAAAACCTTTCATAATTTTAAATACTTCAATTATGTCACTTCTTTTCCTTCTGTAGGAAAGGGTAGGAAGTTTCAATTTCCTGAGCCTTTGTTCATAGGGTAAGTCCTTTATAACTGCAACTAGTTTCGTTGCACGTCTCTGAACCTTTTCGATCTCCAGAATATCTTTCCGAAAAATTGGGCTCCAAATTTGTGGACAGTATTCCAAAATTGGCCTAACAAGAGACTTAAATAGAATGAGAAAATTGTTCTTGTTGAGGCGATGGAAGGTTCTTTTAATTATTCCTACTCTCTGGTTAGCATTTGAGATGATAGTCCTCATGTGTTTCTGAAAGGAGAGTTGGGAGTCGAAGGTTACACCCAAGTCCTATTCATAGCTATCTTGTTGCATGGTCATGTAGTTATTTTATTTAATCCGGTAAAGTTTCCTAATCTGATGTTTTTGAATTTCTGTCATGGTGTTAATAAATGCATAATGTTGATCAGTAGTAACTTACAGATTAACCTACAAATCGTCTTCTGGCTGATCTATACCCAATTAGGCTGCTAATGCCAGCCCGTTATGGTAACAAAGAACTATTTTTGTGCACACATACGAAGGTCCGTAATGACATCCTGAAGTCATATAATTGCGGGTGTCCTCTCCACAATATATCCAGCCTTCTCCCAAATGCTTCTACCATTGGTGCTTCAACCACTTGGTCGGGAAGACTGTTCCATCGATCTGTCACTTGAAAGAAAAAATAAGTGTTGCCTGACCTCAAGTCTGGGCCTCTCGTTGAAGATATTATACCGGTGCCAGCTGGTCTTTACAGTTTATTCTGAGGTTGAACAAACCCAATGTGACATCAGGGTCATACTACTCATAGACTCCAGTAGGAACTTCTTGTATTAAATGGATACACTTGGGATGGTTACGCGGGGGTGTGTCTTTATATTCTTGAAAAAGAAAATGGTTTTCTGTTCGGTAACCACTGACGTTGATATTGAGGGTAATGAAAAGGCAGACATGGCTGTCAAGGCTGCTTTGCACTTGCCTTCTGCTAACCTGGGTATCCGATACACAATTTTGAAATTATACATTTATGGATACACCACATGTAGCTGGCAGGATGAATGGAATGACGTAGGAGCTAAAAACTGCCACTCTCCCGACACTGGCTTCGCAGAACAGTCCAGATGAGCCGAGGTTATCCTCTGTCACTCCCATGGTGGTCATACATTTTTGATGCATAGTTTTATTTTCGCTGGGGACCGTCTGCCTCATGGTGAGCGCTGCTAGTGTATACTGACAGTGCGTAACATTTTGGTGAGATGTCCACACCTACAGCCGGTTAGAGATGATGTGTTCGGAAATGAGGGTGTAATGGAGTCATTTCAACTCCATCCACAACTCATAATTACATGTTTGAGCGAAGTTGGTTTTCACCAAAATTAATTTTCCATTTTTAATGAGAACAAGCTTTTCATTGTTGATTGTATTCCTCATATACCATTTGAAATTGTACCACAGTTGTATGTACATTATATTTCTGTGCTCTATTTGACCTGTTTGGAACCTAATATTTTAGTTAGTTAAGTTTGACCACTGTATGAACCCCCATAGCCAATGTTTACAAACAAGCAAATAAAATACAATTGAAGATATTTCAAGTCACTAGCCCTACTTAGTGGATAGCACCCGGTATCGCAGGTCGCTCCAACAATCCTTTAGTAACCTAGAGCACACCAGTACATGCAACTACACCCAACCTCTTCTTAGTAATGTGTTTATGGATTCAAAGCGACTTTTAAAGAATGGCCCTGGAGAGAGTGATAGATAAACATTCAGTTTGTGCAAGCATGCCGGGTTCTAGATAAAAGATTCACCCGGTACTTGTAGTACACGGGTGAAGACCAGCCTTATATAAATACGGGCGAAAATAGTGTTAGTATGGAACAAGTAGAATGGCTGGCACCAGTGTCAAATGGTTACTTATATCAGCACATATTTGGTGAAATGGGAGAGAATGCAAAAAGACAAGATGTCGGCCAGAGAATGCCGTCAATTTCACTTTTAAATTGCATTAAAGTATATGTTTTATTAGATTTTACAACTCAAAAGTAGCAGGTAAACATGAAGACATATACAAAGAATAAATGTTGCTTCGTAGATTGTGAAATTAGGCTCTCATAAAGACTCATTTCATTAGCCCGATTTTTCAACCGTTTTTATATAAGGCTGGTCTTCACCCCTGTACTGGAAGTACGGGTGAATCTTTTATCTAGCCGGCTTCCAGATTCAGTCCCGCCCTAATGAACCAGTGGAGTTTAAAATCAGAAGATTCATGTAGTAAAAACACAGTCAGGTTGTATTTGTTTAATGCTGCACCGTTGGTAATCTGGTTATTGCCGAATTACAAACAATGTTGTATTACAGGAAGTGTCCCTTAATACCCCTCAGGGAACACCATATATAACCATAAGCTTAATCTACATAACACATTGCTGTATTCTGAAAGGTAGAACCAATTTTTGTTTAAAGAAGTAATACAACTATTAACGCTTCCCAGTAAGATTTTTATTGTTTCAGGCATTGAAGCCCAAAAGGAAAAGGAAAATAAAAAAGAGCCGGAACAAGGGAGTTGCCAAAGTATGGACTGTCAGATTAAAGAGGCACAACCTGTATTTATATTGGATTTATATTATAAATTTGAAGTGAGAGCTGGGAGACCATTGAAGTCGGTCTCCAGGCGGCGGGAAGCAGAGAGTGTTTGGTTACAGGTGGGGCTTGCAGAGAATAAGGGGTGTCGGGAAACGAGAGGTGCCTGGACAGGAACACCGAAAATCATTAGGGACTAACCATTATTCATATTCACATAATACATTATATAGCGCATGTACTTTATAGCATGACCTCTCGCGTGGGAAGCGGGTGCTCTACCGAGTGGTTCATCCAATCCTGGTCAGAGGTTACGGAGATCAGCCATGCTTCACTGGTTCTCGTGCCTCTTGTGTACAGGGGACTGAACCTGCGTGAGATAGTTGAACCACTAATTGAACCACTAATTGAAACACTAATTGAATCCGGCCGAAAAGAATGCACGCTGCCCTGATAATGAGTTAATTAAAATTCAAAATGGAATCTCCTAGAAAGATAGCCCGAGAAAATCAGTGGCCAGTTCGCACTTTGATAATTAGCAATGGTCGTGTGTGAATGGGCGTTGGTTTGGCCGATGATTTCAAAGTTAGGATCTGATTGATCGGTGTAGACCGATAATCGCGAGACGATATTTTAATTTTAACGTTTTACTTTTTACTTTTCATTTGGTGACTCCCACTCTGGTACTGAACAGGACGGATAATAGTGCTGGAGGTCGTGGTTTCGAGTCACGGCCGAGTCAAACCAAATGTGGTGTTGCGGTCTGGCAAATGGGGACCACATTCACAAAGATTCACAACCAGTCACATATTGCCACAAACATTCATCAACATTAACACACATTCACATATTGCCACAAACAATCACACACTTTAACAATCACACACAACACACTTATTCCCACAAATGTACACACATTCACACACATTCACACATTCACAAACATTGAACAACATTAACATTTTTCCACAAATAGTTACAAATATTCAGAAACCCTCAGAGAAATTCACAATCATTCACATTCATTCACAAACGTGGGACCATCTGACAGTGGCGTTTCAGCCTGGCCAATCCAATAACACTTCAAGCGCCCTCTAAACCCCATATTAAACAAATCCTTCAGGATGCCTTACTTCCATGTTGTGTCATACGCCTTTTGAAGGTAGACAAATACAGACATGACATGTTATTTGTTTATGAAGGCATTTCGAATGAATGATTCCAATCAGACCAAGTGGTCGAGGGTATGCCTACCCTGCCTGAAACCACACTGGAAGTCATTCAGAGTGTGCTCTGACTCCAGGATCCCGATGAGGCAATTGTTAATCATTTGTTTGAAAGTTTTACAATTGCAACTTGTAAGCGCTATAGGGCGTAGTTTCCGGGCTCGCTATAGTCTTTCCCCGGTTTGGGGATGGGACTAATGATGGCCTCTTGCCAGGAGGTTGGGATGTCTCCCGTGCGCCAGATATTATTAAAAAGGAACAAAAGCAGTTCTACTGCTGCTGGTGGGAGGGGTTTTAAAAATTGGTAGTGTATTTTTTCTGGACCTATCGCAGTGTTGTGCAACCTATTTAAAGCATCCTTTAATTAATCTGTTGTGAAGAAACTATTGTCATGCTCAGTGTATTTAGATTTGAAATTGATAGATTGTCACTCCAGGTGCAACTTCATCTGCACAAAGGCCAGAAGGCAGCTTTGCACAGATGAGTTCTTGGAAAAAGTACTGGCAAGAAGGTTGGCTATGTCAGTTACAGAAGTTAGAAGAATATTATTGTGTTTTAGGTGTTGGACCGATAATCCAGCATCTTTTATTTTTATTTTCTGGATTATGGTCCATGCTTTAGAAAGTGGGGTGTGAGTGGCTATGCTGGAGACATATTGTCTCCAACACAGCCTCCTCGGCTCCATAATAATTCGGCAAGCCCGAGCCCTTGGAATTTTTAAGCGAATGTGGTTCTCGGCAGTAGGCCGCCGGAAGAACGCACATTGTGCTTTTTTCGGCTCATTGATAGCATTCTTACGAGTTGCATTAAACCAAGGATTTGTTTTATGTTTGGAAATGCCGATGTCTTACCAATGGTTTTCTTTGTAATCGATCCCAAGAGCTCTGTGAATGATTTCATTGCAACAGGATCATTGCGGGCTACTCCCACGAACCTCTTACGGCTGAGTGACTGGAACAGTGACTAGTCGGCTTTGTTCATACGCCAGCTCGGTTCGTTCCGGTTCAGAGCTGGGCCATTAGTCATAATCAAGATAGGGAAATGGTCACTTCCACAAAGGTCATTCCAGACTCTCCATGAGAAGTCCAGTAGGAGACCCGGTTGCAAAATAGTGAGGTCGATTGCAGAGGAGCTCCCATACCCAGGATGAACATATGTATGGGACCCATCATTCAGAAAGCTTAAAGCGTGATTGCTTAGGAAATTCTCAACTCCCCTGCCCTTGCTGTTTGTGTTTGCACTACTCCACATGGGATTGTGTGCATTGAAGTCCCCCATTAAAATGTAGGGGGGAGGGAACTGATCAGCCAAAGTTTCTAAATCTTGTGTAGACAATATGGAGTTAGGGGGGATATATATGGAGCATATTGTAATGGTTTTATCCAGACTAATTTGAATGACTATTGCCTGAAAAGTTGTATTTAAGGTGATGGGGGTGTGTATCACGTCTTCACACACAAGCATGGACAAGCCACCAGTGGCTCATTCCCCATCTGGATATAAGAGTGATACATATTGCAATTTTTAAGGGAAATCTGATCAGTAGCCTTTATGTATGTCTCTTGCAAGCAAAGGGCAAGAGGGTCAAGACTCAATATCGAGAGCTCTCCTTTGTTTTTGTGCTGGAGCCTTTTCGGTCACTGGATTTTGTTTTTTTGAAGCTTTGTTTGTGTCTTTCTTAGATAGACTCGGACTCGGATCAGTTTGGACAGTGGTTGTCTTCGTCAAAGAAACCCCACTCTGGAAACCAGAAGGACTGCACTTTGGTTGATCCAAGTTCAACCATCTGCAGTCGGTCTGACATTTGATTGTCCTGGTGGAGGGTTTGACCACAGAGGCATAGGAACAGGAGGGGATGGACCCCTCAACCAATTTCCTAACCTCTGGGTAGCTGATGTTGCTTTCAGTTTTCACCCTTTGTACAGCTTTTTCTTTTTTCCAAACAGGACAATCTTTTGATATGGCCATGTGGGCACCTTGACAGTTAACACATTTAACTGTGTTTTTGCAGTCTGTATGGTCGTGCCCTTACAAGGGCAATATACTCAAGCAATGATCTGCCAAAAAGGTAGATCATTACCAGATTGACCCTAGCCACCGCCTTCTAGGAGCAGTGAACAATGAAAATAAATGGGATCTATGTATATATATATATATGTATAAGTACAAGCTTGTAGATAATTACATTCTTCATAGTACTACTTCTAGGGCTCGGCGTGAATAGCTGATTGATTGGACCGGGCCAGTCCAACCCCTCGTCTAGGTGAAGTCGGGCCAAAGTGCAGTATTGGTTGACAGGAAGCAACAGCTCCCTGAAGACCTCATGCACCAGGATCCCTTCCTCCACCGGCATGAGGCGTGACTCACAGCAAACGAGTTGCTCTATTTGTCGCCTTTTATGATCTGCAAGGGGGTGCAAGGGGACTATTCTACCCCGGTTCCCCACAGGGGATTTGTGATAACAAGCAATGTATTCAATATTAGCTAGGTGATTACGCGGCAAGGGAGGAAGGTGGAAGCGGGGGCGAACTGGGACTAAAAATGCGTCTATTTATTCAAGTTTGGTTGGATGGTTATTGGTTGTTGGAATTTTACATCCTAGCAACATCTAAGGTCATATATCAGGATGGTGAGTTTACACTCATGGTGACTTTTATACTCGCCGTGAATATGGCCTATGGTGCCGACACGGCGTGACGACGAGTATCAATTTTGCAAGTCATCGGTTTGACTCAACCGGGAATCGAACTCCCGATCTCCCGCATTGGAAGCCTCCGCTCTACCGATTCGGCCACCGCGCCTGTTTGATTCAAGATACAATGCAATGAGGAAGAGATCCCGAAGAGCCCTCCATGGTAAGAAGAGTAAAGGAATAAGTGGAATAAAACAATATATATATATATAAATAAAAATAACAAGAAAGGAAGAATGAAGGGTTGGTGGGTGGAAACAAAGTTTGAGGTGTGGAGTGGTCGGTGGTCGGACGCCGGAGGCGAAGTGACTCCAGGAAGGGCGATAGGCAGCAAAGAAGCAGGCACGGCAGGGGGCACCACAGTCAATATGCCGGTGTGGCGGTTTCAGCTGACTGCCAGTTTCAGCTGACTGTCAGTTTCGTGCGCATGCATCAAAATCTAACAGCATCGTGCCTAACCTCATAGATTTAATATAATGTTTTTGGTAAAGATGTTTTCTGTATGTTTACCAAGCGATTTGTTTCTAGGTGGTGTGGTTTTAAAGATATATCACTTTTCCTGTATTTTCTGTATGAAGATTGCTGGTGACCATTGACAATGCCTTGAGTTTGATGCTACGCACAGTGCAAACCATTAGTTTTATTCGAAATTAATAGAAATCAAGAAACCTAGCCTTATATATTTAATATAATCTTTTTGGTAAAAAGGTTTTCTATATGTGTACCAAGCGATTTGTTAATAGGTGGTGTGGTTTGAGAGATATATCACTTTTTCTCTATTTTCTGTATGAAGATTGCTCGTGACCATTGACAATGCCTTGAGTTTGAGTCTATGCGCATGGCTGAAACTGGCAGTCAGCTGAAACCGCCACACCGGAGATGCAATGGCGGGGAGAGGGAGGAGCTCGGAGGGGAAAAAAAGGGGGGGGGGCGGGGGACTCTCCCTCCGCCGCGAATCAAATGCAAACCTGGCGATAGTAGAGTGAACGCCAGCAACTCAATATGGCATTAAAAAAGGATTGTCATATTCACAATATTTTATATTTCAATTTGTGGATATACTGTATAATAAGCGTACAAGGATAATAACCTGGACTATCCCTCCCTTTCCCCCATCACTCACTCCGTTTCATGGACTGATGGAGTCTGTCCTAGTCATCTACTGCTCCAGCCTCCCCAACCTCAGCTCCAATGATGGCACTAGCAGCCCTTCACACTGTAGCCGCAACTCACTCCACTGCTGACAATTATTATATAGTTAGTATATTAGTATAAATCTTCGGCAGGAGGTATTATTACTTGAACTGATATGTGTGTGCATTACATTTATTGATCAGCGAGGAAAATTTCAATCATACAAAAAATGGTCTTCCTCATTCCATTGTTTCTTACCCTATCCTAATAATTCTAAGCACCAGGAGAGGTAGTGACATGTATAATTTTTATTTAAAGTCATTTCTTTGACCGGGCTAGGGTTGGGATCCCAACCTGGAAGTGATTCAGCCTTATACAGCATACAGCATATCTTCATTCTTTTCCTGTGCTAAAGGCTATTCGCCTACACTCAACTTGATTCTAATGGAAATGTTTGAAGACTGTTCTCCGTTGCCAGGGCAATCTTCATAGCAATCATCTACCTAGATTGCTGGTAGATCGTGGGGTCGTGGGTTCGAGTCCCGGTCGAGTCAAACCAATGACTTTAAAATTGATACTTGTTGCTTCCTAGCCAGGCGCTCGGCATTATTAGGATAGGGCAAGGACTGGTGTGCTCAGTGTCAGGATAATGTGACTGAGTGGGATACCAGGTCATGGTGCCGGTGGCCTGGTTTCCCAGTGGGACAGCACTATAAAGTCGCCATGAGTGCACACTGTCACAAGTCGGTACCCGTCCTGATATGACCTTAGATGTTGCTAGGACGTAAAAAAACAACAACAAACAAACAAACAACAATCTACCTAGATTAGGAGGCCACGAATGGGGCTAAAAATATATGATTTGTGTGTGTGTGTACATAAGGGCCCTGGGGGATGGAGGGGGGTTCAGGGGGAGGGGGGTAAGGGAGAGGTACTGAGGGGATATGGGTCAACACAGACGTTGTGGATATGTCATATGAAGGGACGGTCACCAAGGTTTTGTTGGTTCTTGGGGTTTTAGGACTTGACAGAATCTAAGGTAATTTTAGGACGGGTACCGACTTGTGTGCCCTCATCATGCCTCTATAGTGCTGTCCCACTGATACACCAGGCTACCAGCACCCCGACCTGATATCCCCCTCGCTCACATTATCCTGACACTGAGCCAACCAGTCCTTGCCCTATCTGAATAATGCCGAGCACCTAGCTAGGAAGCGGCAAGTATCAATTTGTAAGTCATTGGTTTGACTCGATCAGGGCGGTAACAAATGAGTTGCGCTGTTTATTCACGTTTGAGGTCCTCTAGAGAGAGGCGAACGGCAGTCTGCTAGTCGATAGTGTCTAGCAATCATAGCAGCATCATGGTGGAAATCCGCTACCAGACCTCGTCTACAGGGCATACTGAATATTATTCGGCGACCCACACAATTGGTTATTTCTACATGAAAGTGCACTGTCACCATTCAGAGCCCATCGTGATATGAATTTCGCTTTTGCTAGTTGCCAACGCCCCAAAACAAACAAAAAACAAAGAATACCTCCCCCCCCCACAAAATCTACATTTGTCTTTCTAAGGTCTCTGAAATAAAATCACTTTATTTCACTTCGCAACACTTCACTACACTTCACTTCACACCACTTCATTATCAGTGACAGGATAATGTGACTGAATGTGATATTGAGGTATCCACTCGTCCTGATATGACCTTAGATGTTGCCAGGACGTAAAACTCCAACGATCAACCAGCCATGATGTATCTCAATGCAGTATCCCAATGCGGTAGTGTTTCGACACCTGCATGAGTGCACATAGATAAAAGATTCACCCCGTACTTCCAGTACAGGGGTGAACGACAATGTAGTCTAAATACAGGCGAAAATAGCTTTAGTATGGAACAAGAAGTAGAATGCCTGGCACCAGTGTCAAATGGTTACTTATATCAGCACAGAGTTGGTGAAATGGGAGAGAATGCAAAAAGACAAGATGGCGGCCAGAGAACGCCATCGATTTCACTTTTAAATTGCATTAAAGTACATGTTTTATTATATTTTCTATCTCAAAAGTAGCGGGTAAATATGAAGACATATACAAAGAATAAATGTTGCTTCTTAGATTGCGAAATTAGGCTCTCATAAAGACTCATTTCATTAGCCCGATTTTTCAACCGTTTTTATATAAGGCTGGCCTTCACCCGTGTACTACAAGTACCTGGCAAATCTTTTATCTAGAGTGCATACTGCCATGATATGAGGCCAAAAGTTGCCAGGAAGTAAAACTCCAATCACTTACTTCCTCCCTCATTTCCAAAGGAAATACAAATATAACAAAAAACAAGCATACCAAAAAGAAAGAAAAAAAAACAAAGCCTGGAGATCCTTGCATCACAGTATTGACATAATATTACATCAAGCTCATCCAGTAGGCATTGACCCAATCAGCCCCTTGACCACAGCACCAGGAGGCTCCCCACCTGGTCTGGACAGCCTCCTTGGTGAGTACAAATAGAGCACACTGGAGGACTCAGTGCAATCGGCCGGTAGCTGCTGACTTATTGCTGCCCCGTGGTATCAAGTCACCGAATGCACAGTGGGACCCGCAGACTAAAGGTTTACTGACACCTCTGGTTGATGACCATTGCACGAGACCACAATAACGTACATGTCATTTCACTACACGTCACAGCAATTCAGTACACATCAGCCCAATTCACTACACGTTACCACAATTCAGCAAGTGTTACCATAATTCAGTACACACCACCATAAATCAATATAAATCACCATAATTCACTACACATCGCTACAATTCAGTACACGTCACCACATTTCACCACACATCATTCCAATGCACTACACATCACCACAATTCACTACACATCACTTCATTTCACAACACTTCATTTCACAACACTTCATTTCACAACACTTCATTTCACAACAGTTCACAAGTTCACTTCACAACACTTCATTTAACAACATTTCACAACACTTCACTTCACAACACTTTATTTCACAACATTTCATTTCACAACACTTCATTTCACAACACTTCATTTCACACCACTTCACCGCACTTCACTTCACGACACTTCACGACACTTCACTGCACACCACTTCACATCACTTCATTTCAGACCACTTCACTTCATTTCACACCACTTCACACCACTTCATTTCACACCACTTCATTTCACAACACTTCATTTCACAACACTTCAATTCACAACACTTCATTTTACAACACTTCACTTCACAACACTTCATTTCACAATACTTCACTTCGCACCACATCATTTCACAACACTTCATTTCACAACACTTCACACCACTTCACAACACTTCACAACACTTCACAACACTTCACAACACTTCACAACCACTTCACAACACTTAACAACACGTCAGAACACTTCACAACACTTCATAACACTTCACAACACTTCACAACACTTCACTTCACATCACTTCATTTCACAACACATCACTTCACACCACATCACTTCACAACACATCACTTCACAACACTTCAGTTCACAACACTTCACTTCACTTCGCACCACTTCATTTCACAACACTTCACTTCACACCACTTCACTTCACACCACTTCACTTCACACCACTTCACTTCACCTCACTTCATTTCACTATGTTTCACTATACTTCATTCCACAATACTTCACACCACTTCACTTCACATCACTTCACAACAATTCACTTCACAACACTTCACAACAGTACACTTTACTACACCTCGCAACACTTCACAACAATACACAGCACATCACAGCACTTCACAACACTTCAATATACTTCACAACACTTCACCTCACTAAACTTCACCTCACTACACGTCACATCTCAACATTTCATTTCTCTCCAGGGAGCGGGACGTAGCTCAGACGGGAGAGTTTCCACCTCTGAAGGTGTGGGTCATCTGATCGATCTTGCTGAGTGGTCACATTTGCAGCTTGGGCTATTTTACATTCCAACCAGTGGTCTACAGGCTGTGGCATGTGCTGTCCTGTCAGTGGAAAAGTGCATATAAAAGAAGCCTTGCTGCTTATTGGAAAGCGTAGCCTATGTGGGAGCAGCAGGTTTCCTCTAAAGAAATGTGTCAGAATGACCAAATGTTTTACATCCAATAGCCAATGATGAAAATCAATGTGCTCTAGAGGCATCGTTGAATAAAAGAAACTTAAAAAAATGTTCTCCCCATCGCCCTCCATGGTGCTACAACGCACTTCAATGTACTTCAGCACACTGATCATCGCAGGCACCCCTGATGACATTCCTACCAGCTCTCTTGCACATCTCCCATCTTCTCAATATCTCCCTAGGTGTCAGTCAGCCCAGCCCACTCCTTTCCATGCTTTGCTGTTGTTGTTTGTTGACTCACGTCCTAGCAGCACCTTAGGTCATATCAGGACGGGCCTGGCTTTGATGTTTTATGGGTCACTCTCCTGAAAACTGGCCAAAAGTGTCACATGGAGAGTTAAAATTTCTTATTTGAATTTTTACATTTTTTGGTTGCAAATGAAAGCTGGACATCTCCCCTTTACATCTATGTAAAATATAAATTGATGAGATAACAAATAAAGGTGTAGTCCATGAATAAGATATCTCTTATGGCAGTATAACATGTGTGTCACACATGTAACGCATGTTTAGGACACCACACAGTCTGCTAATAAATATCTAATCAGAATTACATAATATCATACTTAGAAGCATATTAATCATGGCATAACATACAGAAATATCTAGTGCTTATATTGATAAAAAAAAGTAATTCCCAGCCATGCTTTATTCACTGAATAATTAGTGTACAAAATTTGTGTGGCATCCAGACACCACGGTTACACGTGTGAGGGAAACTTGTAATGTTATTTCTGAAGACATTAAATTTAATTTTTGTTAAATTTAAGCATGCATACATGTTAATAAATACTTCCTCTTTGATTTGGGAACTGTTTTGTTTGATATATCAATGCAATACAAGATGTTAATAAGGATTCAACCACGTCCCATATGTCATGTTACAAATGGCTGACTGTAAAATGGTTTTTTTTGTACAAAAACAGTTCATAACTAAAAAGACCAAAGTTGCACACAGTTTTATTTTATTTCCCTTATTTCTTTCATCAAATCTGAACGTGAATATGAAAAGTATAAGGACAAAAATAAGTAGGAAGGTTATTATTGATGTTTTAAAATCCCATCTCATGCTGACCAGTTTTCAGGAGAGTGACCCTTATCTTTTAATCTCACCTTCTCTCCCCCTCTTCTTCTATTCCCTCTCTCTCTCACAAAGGTTTGTTTGTTTTGTTGTTGTTTTACGTCCTAGCAACATCTAAGGTCATATCAGGATGGGTACCAACTTATGACAGAATGCACTCATGGCAATTTTTATAGTGCTGCCCTACTGGGAAATCAGGCTGCCGGCACCATATCCCACTCATCACATTATCCTGACACTGAGCTAACCAGCCCTTGCCCTATCCTAATAATGCCAAGCACCAGGCTAGGAAGTGACAAGTATCAATTTTTAAGTCATTGGTTTGACTCGACCGGGAACCAAACTCGCAAACTCCCAATCTTCCGCATGCAAGGCCTGTGCTCTACCGATTCGGCCACCGCACCCGGTCCTCACAAAGGTCTTTGCCAGGCCAGATGATTGTGAGACATGCCACTTCAGTTTGCACTTCCTGACTGCTGTGAGGATGCCTTCGTAAGATTCAGAGGCTTATTTTATATTCAAGGGTTAATTTCCTTATGCGATCTAGGATATCATTCAGGGTCTTCACCACGGAGCAACATCTGAGGTCATGTCCATGACGAGCAGGCCGTCCTGATGTGACCTTAAATGTTGTCAGGACGTAAATCCCCAACACACAACCAACGCGTGATTTGGGAAGTACAACAAACTTAATCTTTGATCCATTAGATATTTGAAACTAGGACTATACAGATATATAGGTTAATAACTAGACATATTTATATAACTTTTAACTTACTCTAAGTACTTGATGCATTAGTTATGTGAAACTAAGGATTATATGCATTATGTACATAAATACAGCTCTATATATAAATCACAAACCCCCAGTCTGATAAAAGTCAATATTGCGTGGTGGCCCAATATCCCAGCATTAGTGAACTGCTTTTGGTATTTTATGACTCTGTCACATTACGACGCATCTCGCCAGCGTGCCGCCAACGCATAAAATCACTTTTTTACGTCGAGAAGCATCAAACTTTTTGGCGTGGGGGGCAAAGTTGGACATATACATAGCGCATACACAGTGTATGGCCAATGTATGACCAACGTATGGCTAACATACCTCCCGGCGAAAAATGCTCAAATTACACTCATGCACTCAAAAAACCACATACATCGACGTACGTTTGCGCGATGCGTCGTAATGTGACAGCACCATTAGTTTAAAAATAAAAGAAACAAATCGGTGCAATAGCAATAGAGTGCTTCATGAAGTAGCAACCTTTCCCTAGTCTACATCCACATGAAGTGTATGTCATATGTGCACAGTGGCTACCATATTTGCGTGCTTATGTTCCATTGCATTCTTTTGTCTGAGACTGCCAGATTATATGTTAAGTAATTTCTTACGCCGGACACTGAGGGTGAATCGGTAGAGCGCAGGCCTCCTGACCGGGAGCTCGAGAGTTTGATTCAAGGTGGAGTCAAACCAATGACTTACAAAATTGATACTTGTCGCTTCCTAGCTTGGCGCTCAGCAATAATAGGATAGGGAAAGGACTGGTTAGATTAGGATTAAGATAATGTGACTGAGTGGGAAATCAGGTCATGGTGCTGGTGGCCTGATTTCCAACTGCGGCAGCACTTTAAAGTTGCCATGAGTGCACACTGTCACAAGTCAGTACCGGTAGAGAAGGTGGGTATGGATGGTCAATTTTGCTTGCATTTGTGCTTTGAGCAACTCAACAGAATAGTATTTAGGTTAGGCACGAGCGAGATGTGACAGCTTAGTTCCCAGGCCTTCCACCAGGTGGTGTGGCGGCTTCCCTCGCTGAACTAGCCACAATTTGATATTTTGTTTATTTGTTGTTGTTTTACGTCCTACGACAAGTACCGACTTGTGACAGTGCACACTCATTGCAACTTTACAGTGCTGCCCCACTGGGAAATCAGGCTACCAGCACCATGACCCAATTTCCCACAGTCACCATATCCGGATACTGTACTAACCAGTCCATGTCCTATCCTGTCAATGTCGCGCGTCAAGCTAGGTAGCGACAAGTATCAATTTGATAAGTCATTGGGTTAACTCGTCAGGGATTTAAACTCATGATCTTCCGCACGGAAAGCCTGCACTCTACCGATTCGGCCACCGCGTCGGCTAACCACAATTGGAAATAATGCGCCAATTGTTCATGATGGTCTACCAACATGGATAATTTACACGCGTACGAGGATCCCTACCCTCCCCTAACCTCCCTACACCTACAACCCCCCCTCCCACTCACCCTCCCGAGACAGAAACCACTCCGCACACTCCCCCTCACCCCTCCCCTACCCGACACCCCATCCCCCTCCATCTCCCCCCCCCCCCCCCCCCACCCCTCTACCCCGACCGTGGCACCATCTGAACTGGATTTCACCAACTAAAACCCTGCCGGAGACAGCCAAAACTACTACGCGAGACTCTGACGTCACGATCTCGCGTCACGAGACCCGCACTCCGCCTGACCTATATAAACGAGCAGCTCACTGCTCACTGGCACTACCAACCGGGCAGTCAGACGATCAACACCAGGCCACCGCAACTCAGCTGCCCACCCAACCCATCAAACGAACAATGAAAACGGAAGGCCTGAGTCGAACTTTACCTAAACCATATTGATCTCATATTACTTACTTGCTTTTTACATGTCTTGATTCAATAAAATTCCATAAAATGGGCTCCTCGTTCGCATGATTAATTATGATAGGAGCATGCTGCCCAGGTTGGTTCCACGAGTTTGGTTCTACTGGGTTAGGCGGGGATGCTGCATGCCACTCTGCTAGACACCACTTCTTGTGATACATCACCACTTGCCAGATTTTCTCTCTGAGTAAACAGATAGTGTGGCGTTCTCTGTGGTGGAGTGGTTAGAGTGTCTGACTTTTTTCTAGATCAGACTCCTAATCTGAGGGTCGGCGGTTTGATTCCTCGTTCCCCCAGCTCTGCCAATTTGGATTTCCACTGCTGTGTATAACTTACAGCGTCTTCAAAGGGCGGTTGCTCTCATACCATGTCTATGTGATGTGGGAGGTTAAAAATCCCTTGGGTCGGTAAAAGTGTAGGCTCGGGCTTTCTATCGACCAGCAGTGGAGTGGGGAAGACCAGTCGTCTGTGACTGGGATTTCCCCTGCTTGGGACAACTAATGTACCAACAACAAAAAAAGAGAGACAAATAAGTGTTCACACTTCCTGTCTACCATTCACTATATATCGCTATATATTGTAAGATGGCGCTCCTAATGTACTATATATACAGTGTGACCACGTTATGTAACGCGATGGAACGGCAGGCTCTGTGATATATATATATGTATGCATTGGGGATACCCCACCACGTGAGGTGGGGAACCCCGAGTGCCGTCATTGGGGGCGTGGCGGTAGGGGAGACCAGAATAAAACAGTTTGGAACTAGCCTTCAACGTGTGCAGTCGTTTGAGAGTTTATCCTTTATTACATGGTGTCAGATAATAGGAACTTACAATGTCGCTCACAGGGCTAAAACCCCCAGGACCACTAAACTTGGAGGACAACATGTCATTGAACTGGGAAATGTGGTATGATTCCTACGAGTACTACGCTGCAGCCGCGGGAGTAAATTCCAAGCCCGAGAAGGTACAGTGCGCAGTATTTTTACATGTAGCCGGTGCCGAGGCACAAAAAGTGTATCGAACACTCAAAAGTGACATTAGTATCATTGACAAAATACAACCTCTAACTGAAGCATTCCGCACATATTGTGAAGGGAAAACCAACATAACGGTTATCCGTTATAAGTTCAACTCACTACAGCAAACGACACAGTAAATGGACACATACATTAGGGAACTGCAGTATCGCATTGCACACTGTAACTATGGCGACCTGACTGACTCCATGCTGTGCGACAGGTTGGTTTGCGGTGTCAAAGAAGCAAAGTTACGAGACCGTCTGCTTCAGACAGCCAACCTGACGTTGGAGCAATGCATCAAAACATGTCGGTTGAGTGAACACCATGCCACCCTATTGTCAGACACGACAGCGACAATGGAGGTCGAACAAGTGTGCGCCCAAGGCCACCCGCTCTGACCACACCACATGCGCCGTCCTGGACAGGTCAGCGCAGTCAAGCGAAACCAAATGCAACTCGCACACAGTGCGGTAGGTGTGGTTACATGCATGTGCCAGGGCAATGTCCAGCCAAAGGGAAGCAATGTTCTAAGTGTCATTTACTGGGGCATTTTTCTAAAGTGTGTAAAACAAAACGACCGAACTATGCAAGCCTGAATGTAATACAAGTCGATGACAACAACCCAGCACCCATTGACATTGAAAGTGAATATGATATGGATAATGACTTATTCATTGGGTGTCTGTCACAACCCGACAAAAGTGACACTTCATTGTGGTTTGCTACCCTTTCGCTCAACGCTGAAGAAGTGGAATTCAAGCTAGATACAGGGTCCCAGGCCAACATAATTCCCATAAATGTGTATAACAGGCTCAAGAACGTGGTTCTGCAACCAACAAAATGTACGTTGGTAACATTTTCGGGGGAGCGGATTCGTCCAGAGGGAGAGGCCGAAATCAACACGAATGGAAAATGGCTGCGCTACCAAGTCACAAGTACCGGCTGCCCTATACTGGGAAGCAACGCATGCGCAGACCTGGGGCTGATACGATGCGTCAACGCGGTGTCGAGAAGCAAGGCAGCGGCACCCCACCCGACACCGATCACTGTACAGTCAGATGAACCAAGTGCACAGCTCCTGGTAAACGAATACTATGACATTTTCGAAGGGCTAGGAAAAATAAAAAGCAATGCCGTTATTCATGTTGATGAAAGTGTACCCCCATGTATAGACCCTCCGAGACGAATACCTCATGCAGTAGCCGACCAAGTAACAGATGAGTTAAAAAAAATGATCCGGTTAGGAGTTATAGTTGAGGAGACGGAACCCACCCCATGGGTCAATTCAATAACTATAGTAAAAAAAAACAATAAAATTTGTGTATGTTTGGATCCAACGAGATTAAATAAAGCAATACTAAAAAGTCCCTATCCAACAAGAACTATCGAGGAAGTAATAGCTAAAACATCCGATGCAAAATTTTTTCAGTCATAGACGCCAATAGTGGCTATTGGCAAATCGAGTTAGACAAAAACAGTAGCAAACTATGTACATTTAACACACCATGGGGTCGGTACCATTTCACCAGATTGCCATTCGGCATTAAAACCGCCGGGGACATTTTTGTGCAGGAAATGAACCAAATTTTGTATGGATTAGAGGGAGTTAATGTAGTCACAGACGACATTCTTGTATACGGATCCACTATTAAAGAGCACAATGCCCGGTTAGAAACTGTATTCAAAAGAGCACGAGAGGTTAATTTGAAATTCAACCCTGCTAAATCAAAAATATGTAAAAAAGAGGTTAAATATGTAGGGCATACACTGACACAAGCAGGAGTAAAACCTACAAATGAGAGGATTCAGGCCATCATAGATATGCCGTCACCGACGGACCAAGCCGGAGTGCAAAGGTTCCTGGGCATGATAGGGTATGTGGGAAAGTTTATCCCAAATATGTCAGAAATACCGAAGCCGTTACGACAATTGTTAGAAAAAAACATTGCCTGGCATTGGCAACACGAACAAATAGAGGCGTTCTCAATGTTAAAAAAATTGTTGATTACAGCACCCGTATTGCAATATTATGATGTAACAAAACCCATTACCCTACAAGTTGACGCATCAAAATCTGGTTTGGGAGCTGTGTTATTCCAAGATAGTAAACCAGTCGCGATGGCGTCAAAATCATTAGACCAAGCGCAGTCTAGCTATGCAGTCATCGAAAAGGAACTCCTCGCAATATGCTTCGGGTGTAAAAAGTTCCATCAATATATATTCGGTAAACAGGTAACAATACAGACTGACCACAAACCGTTAATTGCAATAATGGGTAAACCCATACACATGTTGTCAGCCCGAATGCAAAGAATGAGGCTTCGTTTACAAAATTACAATGTTGTGTTAATGTATGTTAAAGGCACCAACATGTACTTTGCAGATGCCCTCTCACGTGCCCACTCAACGACCATCCACCCGAATAATTTATTCGACTCGAGTCTAGCTGTGGCGCATATCGAGGTGGCACCACACATGCTTCAACGCATTGCAAGTGAAACTAAAATAGATGAGACTTTACGTGAAGTAATTCGGCTAACACAAGAAGGTTGGCCCAATGACAAAAGGCAAATACATGTAGTAGCAAGACCTTTTTTCACATTTAAAGAATCTATAGCGTACGTAGATAGTTTACTGTTTAAGGATAACCAAATAGTGATACCCACTAAATTGCAACACAAAATGTTAAGCTTGGTACATGAATCGCACCTGGGCATTATAAAATGTAAGGAATTAGCACGTGACAATATTTTTTGGCCAGGAATGTCAAAACAGATCGAGGATATCGTGTCACGGTGCTCGAATTGCCAATCATTACGAAACAAATTACACTCCGAACCACTGATATCCCATCAAATACCCCAACTACCCTTTCAGAAAATTGGTATTGATTTATTCCAAATACATGGAAACAATTTTCTAATTGTAGTGGACTACTACTCCAAATATCCGGAAGTGGTTGAATTAAGTTCGACAACGAGTACAGCCACAATTATGGCTTTAAAGCAAATAATATGCCGCTTTGGCATACCAGAAATCGTAGTTTCGGACAATGGTCCACAATTCCAAAGTGCGGCATACAAAGAATTTGCAAAAGAATTTGGATTTCAGACTGTATTCTCTAACCCCCTACACGCGCAGAGTAATGGCCTAGCAGAAAGGTACGTACAAACAGTAAAGCGAATCATAAAAAAAGCAGCAAATGAAAAAAAAGACTACAATATTGCACTGTTAAATTACAGGAATACACCTCTTACCAATGTAGATGCGTCTCCTGCTCAGTTACTCCTCAACAGGAGACTACGGTGTAAACTACCTGCGACAAAAAAACATTTAGAACCACGAGTCCCTACATCTAAAATAAAGCAGTTCGACAAGATACAACAAGCACAAAAACAGTATCATGACAAACATGCAGGTACACAGCATACACAATTAAACACAAAAGACCACGTCCAATACATAGATCATCATGGTGAATGGAAGCCAGGTGTCATAGTGCAAACAAACACCCCTGGCCCCAGAGACTACAAAGTCAAAAACGCCGAAAATAACATATTGCGTAGAAACCGTAAATATATATTCAAGATACCCGGCGAACAGATAAAAACAATAACACGCACCGCCGCACCTAGGCAAGCCCAACAACCGACCGGACGTACAGAGAGTATTAATTCCCCTGTTACAACACGTTACGTCACCCGATACGGTCGGGTAGTGCGCCCGGTCGGAGGGTCGAAAAACAAATAGCCTGCTAATAATAGCAGCAACACAGCAACACAGCACAGAGCCGCTGTACCGGTAACATACACAAATAGTCACCATGTCCATTGTAGATATACCACTGTTCAACCCAAGTGAGCAATAGGATAAATAATGATAGATATTAAGCAATGTTGACAACTACAGATAAGACATGTCAGTTGACATTGATTCAATACAAACATATAAAGGTTAGATAACCAAGTTGATGTTAGAATTAAGAAATGACAATATAATATGAACATTCTACTTGAATTACCACCCCATGAAATGAACGAGTCAATTTAAAAAAAAAAAGGGGGGAGATGTGATATATATATATGTATGCATTGGGGATACCCCACCACGTGAGGTGGGGAACCCCGAGTGACGTCATTGGGGGCGTGGCGGTAGGGGAGACCAGAATAAAACAGCTTGGAACTAGCCTTCAACGTGTGCAGTCATTTGAGACATTGAGAGTTTATCCTTTATTACAGGATAAACTCGTGTGTCGCGTATTTTTAGCACTACTGTGTCTGGCTGAAAGCTAGGTGGAAAATAGGGCCAGGGTGCATAGAAGGGGATGCAATTAAAAAGGAATATAATGCCGAAAATAAAGACGAAAATAAAGGCGATACAACGGCGGAAATAAGGCGAAAATACAGGTGCAAAAAGTCTGCTGATAATGATAATAGAAGGTGCAAATGAAGGTTCAAAGAAGGTTCCTGCAAAGGCACAAATAAAGACACAGCAAGGTCAATAGCCAATTACTGCCATAGGACATTTCCTGCTAGAACAAGGTACAATGACACAGTCGATTCTGTCACTGATATGCTGCAACTGAATCCATTGCATGCGCTATTAAAGCTGCATTGTCCGATGGAGCATCACATTATCGAAAACAAAAAAAGTATTTTGATTTGATTTTACACGTTTAATTTAGATATTAATTAACTTTTTGAGCATATATTGCCACATAGAAGGCAATACTGAGTCAATTTAATAGAACCTGTTACTGCAGAAGGCTATGGTGTCAGAGTTTTGGTATGCTTGCCAAAACTAATTTGACAAGTTTATATTCAAAATGTCTCAAAGGGTAGCCATTTCAAATAAAAGTTAATTAATAAGGTAGACAATAACAATCAGCTGAATTGGTCGTAATGCGTAGCATTACGTTTGATGCGAGGAGAGGAAGAGACCCTCCCCCGCCCCGCGCTGTCGCACTGCTTTCCCACCTCGGCCGACGCCGCCGCCGCGTGCCGCCTCCTCCCTCCCCCCCCCCCCCTGCCGCGCAGCACTCGCGCCTCACCCGATGCCCGCTGCTCGCCACCTCTCGCCCTCCCCCGGGCCGGCAGCTTTCACACCTCACCCGCTGTCGCCCCCTCCCTTCCCCCTTATAAGGTCGCCCGCCGGCCTCCCTCAGGCACTCGCCCTCCAGCCGCCTCCAGCTCTCCACCCTTTTTCCTCTTTGGGCCTACCTCCACCTCGGACCGCTGCTACACCATGCCTCGGGGAAAAGGGAACGGACGTAAGGGCTCCCGGGCGGCCGCCCGCGGCACCCCGTGGCCGGCTTCAACCCCGCGGCGGGACGAGTCCCGGGCCTCCGCCCAGGCGTCCCCCTCGGACCCCATCTCGGGCGCCGAGACCTCGGCCATACTTGAGGCGCTCCAGCGTCTCCGACTCGAGCAGCGTCAGAGTACCGCCGACATCCACGCTCGGATCGACGACCTGGAGGCCGGAGGGGCTCGGCCCGCTCCCGAGGCGACCTCCCCTGCACCCAGACGCCAAGCCGCCGACACTGCCGCCACCGCCCGTCCACCTCGGGCGCGCGCCCCGGACGGAGCCCGGCCCCCGCCACCGCCTCCGGCGCCCCTACCGGGGGCCGCTCACCCCCAGTATGAGCGCTACCATCACCTCGGGACCCAAGCCCCAGCTCCCCCGTCGCCGGCCTACCACGAGGAGCCGACGCACCACACCCCGGCGTCCGCGGCCGACGCCGTCCGGGAAATACTTGCCTCCGCCGAGGCGCGGCACTCGGTCAGGCGGCGAGGGATCCCGGTCGAGTACATCTTCCCATCGGACCTGGTAGAGAGGGGCCCTGAGAGGAAGTCGGTGAAGAGGGGCGAGGCAACCAAGGATGAATATAGCCTCGCCCTTCTCACCCTGATCGACCACCCCGACTTCCCGGCCCACTCCTTCCGGGGCCTACACCACCATCACCTCACCGTGCTCAGGGACGTCCTCCTCTACCCCTGGCCCACCGTCCGCCGCTACTCTCCGAGACGGTGTTCACAGTGGATAGCGGACGGGAGGCTCCCCCAGGGCTGGCACGACCCGGTCGCCCTCGACCTCCTCAGGGTCCAGACCCTCACCCTCCCCGCCCCTCAGGCCGCCCCGGCAACAGCTCTCCCCCGAGGTGACGACCCTCCCCGAGGCACACACCTGCCCCGAGCCCACGTCGACGCCCGCACCGCCTACGATAGGCACACCCACGGGGCCCCCTGCCCAGCCTGGAACCGCGACATCGCCTCGTGCGATCGAGCCCCTGTCGGAGAGGCCCACGGCGAGGCGGGGGACAGGCGCCGTCACATATGCGCCTACTGCGCAAACGTGAGGCGCCTCCTCACTATGCACTGCGAGGCCGGCTGCATAACCAAACAAGCCCGTGTTTACCTTACTCCATTACTGATTACTCTACCTGCTCCTTATGAGCTTTTTACCTGCTCCTCCTGAGCCTCTCCTGTTTTCCCTGTATCCTCTGTTGTTTGAGTCGTAAATAAACGCCTTTTTTCCACCCCCGCCTTCCTTTCTTCCTTTTCGCGCATCTATATATCACAGAGTAATGATATAAACTCAAGGCGATCGGACTAGGCAACTTTAAGTAAAATTTAAAAATGAAAATAACCCAAACCCATTGAAGACACGTGATGCAGTCCCGTGACTAATTAAGGCAACCAGAAGAAAGGCTCCTAATGTAGAACTCATTAAGCCTAAGGGTGAGACACTCGCGTTCTGGTAGACGGAGATTGTAATTCAACTTCAGATTTGGCGACATCATTTTCCGTGAGGGGGAGCCGGACGTAGCTCCGGTGGTAGAGGGTACACCTGTGAAGGTTAGGATCATCCAATCAATCCTGCTCAGTGGACACATTTGCAGTTTGGGTTATTTTCCGTTCCAACCAGTGATCCACAACTGGTTCATCAAAGACTGTGGTATGTGCTGTCCCGTCTTTGGGAAAGTGCATATACAAGACCCCTTGCTGCTTATCAGAAAGAGTAGCCTATGTGGCGGCAGCGGGTTTGCTCCAAAGAAATATGTCAGAATGACCATATGTTTGAAGTCCAATAGCCGATGATAAAAATCAATGTGCTCTAACAGCATCGTTAAATAAAACAAACTTTTATTATGGAGCAAAGAAAAAAAAATAGGAATGTACACAAATTAATTGTTTGATGGTTTATTTTCAATTTTAATTTCCCTTTATGGATTAGCGTTTACGGGATTTTGCACCTGAATTCTTCAAATGCTTACTAAGTGCATCAATATCTAAATTACATATGTAGAGTCAAATCCATATAATTATTAGGTTTTGAAAAATTGATGCTTCATCGGACTATGCAGCTTTAATCAAATAGATTAAACCCAGAGAATTGTTAGCTTCTTTAAAAATGTATTTTCTTATTTAATAAAAAATCCTAGCTATTAGAGCCAATTAGATTGCACCCAGGTGGATGGTGAAGTAAGTGCAAAGTGTCGCTGCAGCCTACCAGGCGCGGTGGCCGAATCGGTTGAACGGGGGCTTCGCGGGTGGGAGATCGGGAATTCAGTTCTTGGTCGAGTCAAACCAATGACTTATAAAACGTATACTTGTCGCCTCCTAGCCTGGTGCTTTGCATTAATAGGATAAAGCAAGGACTGGTTATTTCAGTGGCAGGATAATCTGACTGAGTGGGATATCAGGTCCTGGTGCCGGCGGCCTGATTTCCCAGAGGGGCAGCACTATAAAATCGCAATGAGTGCACACTGTCACAAGTTGGTACCCATCCTGATATGATCTTAGATGTTGCTAGGATGTGAAACTCCAACAACCAACCAATCGCCGCAGCCTTGCCAAAGCCTACTTCGTTTTACCACTAAGAAATGACGCGCAGATAAGGGATCCAGTTTGAGCCATCCGCATCTGGTAATTACAGAAACATGTGGGTTTAATGAAGATCGCTGGCAGAGGCAGAGAACAAGGAGTCATGCTTTGGGGTTCGGATGACAGTGATTGGATAATGGCAATCGTCACCACATCATCGAGAGAGGGATGAAGAGGCTGCTTCGTCTACGTACAAATACAACTACAGTAAAACCTCTCTAAATCGACCGACCATGGGACCGACTTTAAGTGGTCCATTTAGGGAGGTGGTCGGCTTAGAGAGGTAGAATATCCTTACAATTGTATTGTTGGGACCCAAATAAAGTGATCGATATAGGGGAGTGGTCGATCTGTGGATGGGTCGGTATAGAGAGGTTTTACTGTATATACTAAACTACCCACCAACGAATTGTTATGGGTGTGATGAAAATAGGAAATTTTGCAACTGCAGCAGATTTCAAAACTACACCTCTTCACTACCTAGGCTCCCTGATGCAATCACCCTATACCTGTCAATGTGGCTCCTTGCCTGTGAGGTCAATGCAGACTACTACATTTGTCCCCCTGGTCTATACAACTTTTACTGTAGGACTAGTACTTGGAGAACACTGGAAGAAAATATGGAAATTATGAAAGATTGCTTTGTTTTTAATTACTCCTAGTTGGGAGTGCTATTAAAGTAAAGAAAATTCCCAGAAAGTACTGGGAATAAAGTCTTCATTTTAATTGCAACATTACTTTGTCCGTATATTATGACAACACATCAAAAGGCATCGTTTTATGGGCACATTTGCTAATTAGCACATTCCTTTGCATCATAGTAATCAGCACAAGTACCACAACATGCATTTTTGTTTCTATTGGTCCTGAATCGCCATTGGGTACACAGGCTATAAATATACCCTATCATAAAGACCACTAATTGAGCTTTAATTTGGTATATGGTAGAACTATATTTAAATCAAAATCAAATTATGCCAAGCACAAAACAAAATACCTCATGTTCCATTCGGTGTTAAAGACAAATGTTTCTCAAATAAATACAACAAATCTTAAAATGTGAATATCTTGAAAAGTAAACAAGATAGAACATTTCTATCTGTTGTGTTATTGTGCATTTAACCATCATCATCATCATCATCATGCTGTCGGTTGCGATGCTACAAAGACTGCTTTCATTACTTGACTGCCGCTCTCCGGTATGGTGTTTTGTGCGGTTTCACATTTCATGAAAGCTGCCTGCAAAAGTGTTGAAGTGCTGCTGGCTTTAGGAAGTTACCAGCCGCACTCTGTCAGGGAGCAAATAGAGGTTTAACACTGGCAAGAACATGTCCAGACAGGCGCAAAACTATTTTAACCATCACTGAGTGATTAACCTAAATAATTGCCCAGTTTAAAAATCTAAAAAAACATGTCTACCGGTACCCAGTAAAACCCCAAATGCTCGAGTAAACCGGCAATTGCATCATGTATTGCTAGGATATTAAACTGCCCAATCATGGCATTTCCTCACTCGCAGTCCCACTAGGGCCAATTAAAGAGAGTCACTCCAAGCGTTTGACTAAACTAAGTGTAAGCTACCCTCAGACAAACTCCTCTGCCCATATATATATATATACATATATATATATATATATAGTATAGTTATACGAATCTTACCTGGGTATAGATGATGGATAACTGTTGTTTTCCTCGGGTAGACGTGGGCTAGGGAGAAGGAAGCACGTGAGGTACCAGCAATTTTAACCTACTTATTCAGGATAAAAATGATCTTTCAATACAATGGATACTATGATTTTCCCGTAACGGTACACCAACGGGATAGACGTGGCAGGGCGTGGCGGGTGGGCCCTAGCCCACGTCTACCCGAGGCTTCTACCTCGGGAAAACAACAGTTATCCATCATCTATACCCAGGTAAGATTCGTATAACTATACTATTTTACCTCGGTATACAGCCTCAGGCTAGCCTCAGGATAGGGAGACCTTTACATAATTCATTTTTATCCTTAATATCATCCATTCTTATATAATATTCAACGTCTTTGTTCTCACCTATTCTTGTTAGTTGGCGAGCAGGCGCTTTGCAATGCCGGTAGGCTTTTCTAGTCGCTTGTTGTAATGTTTTGCAAACGACTTAGCCGTCTTCCAGCCTGCATGCGCTAGTATTCTTTTCACAGAAATACCTAGCAACCGTCCCTTGGAGACCATGGCACCTCTAGTTGAGTGGGATGAGTATTTGCCCGTATCCACTCCAGCCAATTTCAGCACCGTAATTGTCCATCTGGCAAGGGTGTCTCGTGAAATTGCCTTATGTGGCTTTATAAAGCTCACTAATAGTTGTTGTGATGCACGTAAATCCTTTGTCTTAGATATATAAGCCCGTATGGCTGACACAACACATAATTTCCGATCACTCGGAAAACAGTCTAAGTGAACCGTAGATAAAGGGTCACCTAACGTGTTCGATTTAAGCAATTGTGCTAAATCAAACGTAGCTTGTTTCTTGTCTATTTCTAGTCCAGTTAAAGATAAAGCAACAATCGTCTGTCCTCTGTGTCCGGTTACTAATAATAACAGGACCGCGACCGTAAAACCTAATTGTTTTATATCTAACCACGAGTTGTGAGGCCAAGCCTGAAACAACTTAAATACTATAGACACATCCCAAAACCGACTATACTTTGGTTTTGGAGGATTCCTTTGATAAATTGAATGAAGTAGATAACAAAGAACATAATGTTTTCCAACTGTTTCGCCATCAATTCTCGGTAATATGATTGATAACGCACATCTTGCCGCATTGATCGACCCAAAGGATAGTCCTTCATCCTCTAGAGAACGAAGAAAACGAGCTACTTGTGAAATTGTTGGATTTGTTGGCTTAACTTTCATTAACAAACAATGTACACCCCATTTCTTTAAATAGGATGTGTACATTTTGACAGTTCCTGGCCTCCAGGCATCAGATACTATCCTATTCTCAGTAATTTTGTCCAATCCAAATTGCTGCAGCTGTTTCCTTAGAAAAGATATGCCAATAGGGGCGTCGTTGACACGTCGCCGTGAACCACTAGCGGTCCGTGGTGTGTCAGATTCCCGAGTTTTCTTGGGAATCGTATATGTTCTTTTGCCAGTTGTGAAACTGCTGGCAGCCAAGGTTGCGTGTCCCAATCGGGCACCAGCAGTATAGCATGTGTCCTTTCCAAACCGATTTTCCTGACAACTCGGCTGATAATGCTAAACGGTGGGAAAATATAAAAATAATTATTTTCCCAGATAATAGCAAATGCATCTACTTTCCAAGCCTCCGGTTCAGGATGCCAAGAAACATAACAAGGTAATTTGTTATTATTTCGTGATGCAAACAAGTCAACTTTAGGTGTACCCCATTTTTCACAAATGAAGTTAAACAAAGGTGTAGAGAGAGACCATTCTAAATGGTCATGGAAATTTCTACTTTTATGGTCTGCAAGTGTATTTTCTGACCCTGGAATATGCGCTACAGTCAGCCAGACTTGTTGAGCCTGTGCCCAGTTCCAAATCAGTTTAGACAACTGATTGCAAGGCTTTGATTTGGTTCCACCCATGTTACGAATATATGCCATGGCAGTAGTATTATCAGTTAGTATTCTAACTTGTGATTTATGTATCTTTACTAAACTACATAAGCCCAGATAAATAGCACGCAATTCTAGCGCATTAATATGGTCTGATTTCTCATCATCAAGCCATCTACCTCCTGTTGTGACCCCATCTCGATGAGCTCCCCAACCTTCTAACGAAGCATCAGTAGTAATTACCGTATTAGGTTCCGCCATGCGGATTGGATTTGGTGAACTTGCTATGTGTTGCATCCACCATGCAATATCCTGTAGCCCTTCTTGCGAAATAAACATCTTTCGCTCAAAATTCCCTTTAGTTTGTGTTAACGCTAAATTTTTATCTATTTCTAGAGATTAATATGGGCCTTCCCATATAGAATAGCGGGTGCATACGATATCATTATCCCAATAAGGACTGCGACCTGTCTAATTTTAGGTTTTGGTAACTTAATAAGGTGGGTCGCTGTATTCATAAACTTAATTAGTTTTTGTTCTGTTATCGACGCTGTAAGAGACTGTGTTTCCAGAATAAACCCTAAACATTTGAGTTGTTTTGTTGGTTTAAACACTGACTTTTGTGGATGTACATAAAACCCCAATTTAGTAAGTAATGCACATAAATCCAAAACTGCATTCACACAATCAATTTGTGTTGATGCTATAATAAAGGAATCATCTATGTATGGAAACATTATATGACCCTTCCGCGCCATTACTGAGAAAACAGGTTTAAGCAGTTTAGTGAATAAACGAGGGGCACAAGCTAAACCATTCGGCATGCAGGTAAACTCATAGAGTTGGTTATCCCAAAGAAACCGAAGAAATTTCCGGTCTTTTTCCCTTATGGGAAGCATATAATATGCATCTTGTAAATCAACACTAGCCATCCACGCATCTGGCGTAATCAGATCTCGTGCCGTATCTAGCGAGAACATTTTATAATGTCGATATTCCACCATTTTATTAAGGATTGTTAAATCCAGGATCATTCGAACCTCACCATTAGGCTTTGGTCTCGAGAAGATGTTTGAAATAAACTCTCCTGAACAGTATGTCACTTTTTGTATAATTCCTTTCTCAAAGAATTTTTGTACCTGTTTAGTTAGTGCCTCTCGTTCAACCGGTTCAATGTTATAAGGAAAAGGTATCCTGCCTTGTACCGGAATTTGTGTGAAGGGAATGTGAACACCCCTAACTATTTGTAAAGTTTCTTGGTCACTAGTAATTTTGTGCCACTCAGAAATATGATTATTAATATTACCAGCCACAAAGTTGCTTACAGTTTGTGTGGTTTTAGATGCTGGAAGTCCCGTCCTCCCCCTTTCTTTGGTGATATCATCACCAGAAGAAACGATATGTTTCTTCTTCTTCCTCCGTTTAGGAGAAGGAGGAGGAGCCCCAAGCTCCATCTCTGAGTCTGTCTCCGAGAAATCCTCCAAAGAAGACTCCTCTTGAACACTCGGCATTCGCCGTTTACGAGACACCGGTGGTTTGAGAGCCATTATATGACTCTCCATCGCCGCAAACCGCGTCTCCCAATTTTGAGCCGCGGCGCCGTCAAGCAACTATGTCCTCCTCGGAGAGAATATGCGCCCCGGGCTGTGTCGAAGGCACTGCCGACAACACGGGTGAGGAGTCGTACTCCTCGTCCCCTCCACTCGGAACACGCCCCTCGGCTGCTGCTGCACCGCGCTTACCCCGCTTCGTGGCCATCGGGAGCTGAAACAAAGATTTTTGGTCAGTCCCGGTATATATATATGTCACAATATGGTTGTTTCAAACTCATTTGGACATCTATTGGTGTTAGAGAACGTGTTTATACCGTTATAACACAGGCGTAATAAGCTAAATTTGTGCGTGGGTTGTGGGTCAAGCCCAAACCTTACGCGGGGTCGGGACCAGTGTATCGGCCCGCCCATCCCTCTGTTCCGCACACTTCTCCCACCTGTGACTACAACGTCAACAAGTTGGAGAAAATGCTACGAAACTCGGAGAAACGCCTGAAAAAGTTTTTGGGGAGTCTATAAAAGAAACCCAGGAGCATCTCCAACATTACTCTGTATTAGAGTACGAGAGAATTTCCACAGGAGACGAGGCAGAGCCCACATCTCTACCCATAATCACACGGTGACTCGGGTGTTGACAGAACCGCTAATGACCGGTTTCAATCCTTCGAGAAGGAATTCTATCCTTGTTTTTTTATAACCAAATAACTCGTCCAAAATAGACCAAAGAAAGTCTAAACTTTCCATAATGATGCTCTAATGCATCATGATTAAGCTAACCACAGTTTTTATGATACTTACTGCGTATTAGCTTGTATGTAGACTACATTTGCCGGAGCAACCCAACGACACGTAATCCAGTCGTGAGTTGTATATGCTAATTGGTGGTACCTCACGTGCTTCCTTCTCCCTAGCCTGAGGCTAGCCTGAGGCTCTATACCGAGGTAAAATATATAGATGCAGGAAGCCCATTGGCCAATAATATAATATCGGAATAACATAATACAGTGTAATAAAGACATAGAAATTCCCTTACGCTGCTTTATACTCGCATAATGCTTATATATCACATATGTACATTCCATTCTATTACTCCTTCTGACATTGCTATCCTTTAAAAACATCATTTACCCACTATTTCCGATGCAGCTTTCTAAAAATGATTACTAAGCCAAAAATGGTCTCACCAAGCGAGCAGAACAATTGCTTGTTGATCAACATCAAACTATTGTGACCCTTAACAAATTGATCACGTGACTTAACTCTACATACTCCTTACTTGCATAGTCCGTGTTTCCTAATTTTAAAAATCACACCTAGAATGGGCTATTTGAGCTTGAATTAGGTAGGATAGAATTGGGTTTGCCTGTCACCAATAGACTCTTCAGTGCCTCACTGCTATTATTACTTGTTCTGTGACGTCACATAGGGATCGTTGTTTGTCTTTAGGTTGGAGGTTTAGGTCATGGTAACATCTGAGGTCATATCAGGACGGGTACAAAACTTGTGATAGAGCACACTTATCGTGACTTTATAGTGCTGTTCCACTGGGATACCAGGCCACAGGCACCATAACCCGATTTGCCACTCAGTCACATTATCCTGACATTGAGGTAACCATACCTTGTCCTATCCTAGTAATGCAAAGCGCCAGGCTAGTTAGTGACTAGTCTCATTTTTGTAAGTCATTGCTTTGACTCAAATGGGAATCAAGCTGCCAACGTGAAGTCTGCGCTCTATCCATTAGACCACCGCGTCCGGTCGTCACATCGATAAGGGAAGGTTGTAGTTACATGGGTTATAAGGTAAACATAACAACATTCAAATTTACTTTAAGTGACAGTCGGGTTTGCACTATTTTTCCAAGTCTGCAAAATCCCATAGCCTTTTTTTTGTTGAAGATTTATACTGCCTATCATGGATAAGCCTGAATAGGCTTGTTTTCACCATTAGACAGTTTGTCGATAGAAAGCCCGAGCCCACACTTTTACCGACCCAAGGGATTTTTAACCTCCCACACCACATAGACATGGTATGAGAGCAACTGGCCTTTGATGACGCTGTAAGTTATACACAGTGGTGGAAATCCAAATTGGCAGAGGTGGGGGACACAGGGAATCGAACCACTGACCTTCAGATTAGGAGTCCGACCTAGAAAAAAGTTAGACACTCTAACCACTCCACAGAGAACACCCCTGAGGCCAAGTCATTAGGAATGAATGACACTAATAGCCACAGCCTGACTTCAGAGCCCCTCAGATACCTGGTTTATTTCTAGGTAACGCCGCGGAAATAGCTATTTGCATCCAATAAATCACTGCCAGTCCCGCAGCACTATCAGTTCTAATTCAAATGTTGTACTGCCTGACCCCTTGGAATTGTCTGTCCTCAACTAAAATAATGTGTCCGACTGGTTGCTTGTGCGCTTCAAGAATAATGTATTAACAACGTAGATGCTTCCAACCTCAGTGTACTCCACGACATCCAATTTCATAAACTCTAAATATTCATATGTTTATATATATGTATGTATATATGAAGATGTCAGGTGCAAAATCCCGTAAATGCCAATCCAAAACTTTGATTAAAACAAAAGATTTTCACAAGAAGATGATTTTAATTCTTACTAATTTCACTTGTCTAGTGTTAGAATGATTATGGAACATTAAACGAAAAAATAGGAACATACAAATAAGGAATTTCTTCAAGGTTTGATTGTGTAGTAGTCTGTGTATGGGCTCCACTACTATCCGGTGGTAGCAGACACTATGCCACACACCTCTGCAGTTACATTGAACTGCGCTAGGTGGTGGAGCGCTAGCCACCAGGCAGGGCGGCGACTGGGCTGCCCTCTACTGTGTGTGGCTAGCATAACCCCCCACCCATGATGTGATGTGGCGATGTGGGAGCTAGTGAGTTAAGGGTTGGGGCACTTGACTGTTGACGCCACAGAGAGCGGATAAGTTTACTAATAAACCAGATAAAGCATACTGTATCTTGATCTTGGCGTTCTTCCGTGTGTGTGTGACAGCAACTGCAAGACCATGGAACGGCTGACATCGGGCCTATCACATTGGGTGCTGTGACCAGGCCTCGCCTTCTGTGCACGGGGGTGAGTTATGGGCTTGTTCCAGGTTTTGTAAATATGTTCTCTTCGTAAATTGGTATGGAGGGGATGACAACAGCTCGTCTGTGTAGTGGGTGCCCGTACAAATTGATGGTGGTGGGCGTCCCATCGCAGGACGGTCGTTAGTGAGTGCAAGCGATTCTGTGGTGCATTCGCCACATCACATTCTTCCCAGGCCTGTATTGGTGAATGCAGGTGACAGTTCCATTCCTATGGCAGGTGCTGGGGCCATATGCATGGAGCAGTGTTAGGGAGGCAAAACGCGTTTAGCACGGGATTTCTGGTTTAGCGCGGAAAAGTTGGTATGCGTGGAGCAGTGTTAGGCAAACACCGCGCGTTTAAAGTCGGAGATTCTAACACCTGCTGATATCTGCTTTACAGTGGTGTTAGTGTTAGGTTAGTGTGACGATGGTGCCCAAATCTATTCAATGCTATCATATTTGACAGAATTAAATATGCACTAAATGAAATTTAAGCAAATTAACCCTAAAAACGAAGCGATATCAACGATGCCGCCGTATTGGCAACGTTATTCATATTGTCGAATCGACGAATGTAAAGTAAACAAATCGCCGCCTCCGCAGCAACATCGATATCCATACTGTCCAACGTCAAGTAAACATGGCCGCCGCCGTCGAATCGACGGCAATATATTATACCCAAATCTATTCAATGCAATCATATTTGACAGATTTACATACGCATTAAGTGAAATTTATTCAAATTAACCATAAAATCGAACCGTTATTAACGCTGCCGCCGCACTGGCGGCGTTATTCATATTGTCAAATCGAGGGATTTCCCAAATCTATAAATACATTCACGTTTAGCTAACACTCACCGTTTAAGCGTCCATGCATACTGCTTGACATAGTTCTCGACACTGCCGATAACCGGTGTTAGCTACCCTGTGTTAAAGGCTTAACACCACACGCCGCTAACACTGCTCCATGCATATGGCCCCTGGTGTCATCGGGTAGGGCCGTGAGGTGTTAATTGCTTGTGGGGGGTGTGACTACCCCCGTGCCGGCACCTCTGATTATGCCCAGTGGCGCTGTCGGCATCAACAATTCCAACAGCTATTGGACGCACTTAGAGCAACTGAGTGGCAATCCTCTGTCAGGTTTCGCCTCTGGTATTGCACAGTCGGTGTGGCCGGACGAGGCAGATATCTTGCAGTACAGTCATTCAGTAGTCAACAGAGTTTCCTTGGTGAAAGGTGTCGTAGCGTTGGATGGGGTGCTTGATGTTCTCTCGGGTGATATAAACACTGGGAAGGGCAAACCAGGAAGTACAGTGAATGTGGGCTTCGCTCTTGATGATATACATTCTCTGTCGATCAGCAATGGTTCAGGGGCGGGTTTACTCAAGGTGTCACAACGATTTCGGTCTGGGCGTACATAGTAGTTCTGCGTTGGAAGTGCTACTACAGTATTCACCGTGGAGACCAAATTCAACTATGTTCAACTACGTTCAACTACCTCCAACTATGTTATCCTCGACTACGTTCAACCACGTCCACTAATGGCTATGTGACCAGGGCTTAAAGGCATAGCCTATTGCCAACATATGGCCAGGGTATGGCTAATGTGCCCCCCCAGCGAAAACCGCTCGAATTACGCTCACAGTGTGTTCACAGAATGCTGGTGAAAGTTATATACGTTACTCGATCACCATACCTATGCCTCATACGTTACATACATCAAGACATGCTGGAGAAATGCTCGATGTATTTTAGACGTATGTTAGATGTATTTTACATATACGTTACCCATATGTTGTGAGTATGCAGACTGTACGTTCCCACTGCCTTTAACGTAGGTCAAGGTAGTGCAACGTAGTGAACAATGTTTGTCTAACATATGTCTAATGTATATCGACGTACGCCTAATGTATACATAACATACAGCCGAAGTAAAATCCACACATCGTCGAACATTGTCGTACGTACAAAATTGTGTGCATGGACAAAACTTTGCTGACCCACTGACATGCGTTGCTGCATCTCGATGAATGTTGACGTACATACGAGGGACTATCGCACGCATAATGCACAACGACAGCCAAAAATCATATACGTTGGCGTATGTTGGCGCGATGCGCTGTAATGTAACAGCCCCTTTAGAGTGAGCATAAATGGTCACACAGTCATGTGAGCACAACTTAGGTGGGCTGGCCGTGTAGTACTCTTGGATGATTATAGAATACCAAAATCTCTCTTCTACTACTGTAAATTTTGTAAAAGGTGTTGAAAATCACTTTACTCACATTCCATTATGAGACACTGGAATCAAATATTGATCGCGAAACTGTTTACAGCAAATACGTGTGATCGGGAGGCTGATTCCGTTATTAAACATGAAGTTGACGTTTTGCTCTCCAAACATAGCTTAATTTCTATAAAAGGAAAACAAAAAACAAGGTGGTTCCAAGAAAAGGTTTAAGGACTGCATTAAATACAACATGAAGAAAATGTAATCTCAACACTGAAACATGGGAAACAGTGGCCATGGCATGGCATGCTTCTATTTGCAAAGGCACAGCACAGTTTGCAACTGATCATATATATTTCAAGCTAAAGAAAAGCATCAGCAGATCTCCTTCACCAACCAGACTCTGTGACTGCAACTACGCAAATGTTCAACATGCCACCATATATTCCCCCAAAAAAGTAAAGCTGGTTTTATTTAACAACGTCTCTAGAGCACATTGATTTTTATCATCGGCTATGGGACGTCAAACAAATTGTCATTCTGACATTTCTTTGGAGGAAACCAGCTGACACCACATAGGCTACTGTTTCTGATAACCAGTAAGGGGTCTTTTATATGTGCTTTCCCACAGACAGGGCAGCACATTCCACAGCCTTTGATGGACCAGCTCTAGACCACTGGTTGGAACAGAAAATAACCCAAACTGCAAATGGGTCCACTGAGCAGGATCGATAGGATGACCGACACCTTCACAGGTGGAGACTCTACCACCTGAGCCACGTCCCGCTTTTCCACATATTACAAGCACAAATTCGACACATCAGTCATTGATGAGTATACAACAGATGATCAGCTAGTGCCATCATGGCCACCGATGGACAACCCAGAAGAGCACATATCTAGGTTGAAATCCATGAAGATTCTCAAGAACTATTATGTTTATCATGATTCTATTTCTGTGTTGCATTCTGGGTATAAAACAAGATGTTGACATATGCATAAAACCTGTTTTTACTGTATTAGACACAAACAAAAAATCTAATTGTGATATATCATCTAAGCTGCTAAGTATTTCCAAATGTGCGTCACCCTTCCGGCCGGCACTTCTTATTTCCTCCCTGAACTCGGACCATTCTTATTATCCCCGACACATTGGCACGAGCCAGCCAACTGTCCCAACACGGTCTGCTAACCCTCCCTCGAAATGACTACTACTATGCGCCGCGTGGAGGATGGGGGTGGGGTGGGGTGTGTGGGGGTGGGTTTGTGTGTTTGTTTGTTGTTGTTTTACATCCTAGCAACATCTAAGGTCATATCTGGACGGCACGCCAAACTTTTTTTTTTCTTCTCACAACGTCGGCCACACGCTACCAATACGTTGCGCTGACGCCGAAAAGTTTGACGTGTCTCGACGATTAAAAGTGATTTTGTGCATTGGTGGCGCGCCGGCGAGAAGCATTGTAATGTGACAGGGCCATTAGGGAAGACCTTAGGCAGCAGAGATAAGAGAGACAGTGTAAATGTAATGGATATAATAAAGATTGTACTCAGTTGTGAAAAGACTACTCCGCTGTCTGAGTCAAATGACTCGACATGAAGACATGTGCACGGTGGGAAATATCCAAAGCACAAAATAAAATAAAGTTAGTTTATTTAGGGTTTTAGTTCCTAGAAACAGGTTAGGTCATATCAAAACGGCCAAAGATAAATCAAATAAGACACTTATATAAGAAGGGGCTGCTAGAATCTCATAAGCAGGGTGAGTGGGGTTTTATAGCCTAGTAACATAGGAGGTTGGGTGATGACAGAGAACAGGGCTAGTTATTCGTTGAATAAAGACTTAGGTTAGTGGTGTGATAGTGGTCTCCCAATAAGGCGCCGTGAATATGGCCTATGCTGCCGACACGGCGTAAAGCAACCACCAATCAATCAACCCACTAAGGTCACTTAAAATATTATGTATCTGTAGTCTGATTTGATATTGCCATCAGGTGATGTGGGCTGAAATGACAGTTGAAAAACTTACTTACGAGAAAATAATAAATGCAAAGATTTCATTCAATGTGCACACCAACATTTTGTTGTTGTCCACAATTCAAATATCTCCAAAGTTTGCCTTTTTGAACCAAGCTTTGTTCATGGATTCTCAATTTTCTGTCTGTTGTAATCAATCACCCGAGCCATGTGTCTTATCTTTTGGAGATAAGAAAAAGATTTAGGAAGATGCAGTGGGATGCAGCGAGTGAGTAGTAGTAAATCGGTTAAGTAATATCGGCGCTTATTTTGTTTGTTGTTTTACGTCCTAGCAACATCTAAGGTTATATCAGGACGGGTACTGACTTGTGACAGTGCACACTCATGGTGAGTTTATAGTGCTGCCCCACTGGAAGACTAGGCCGCCAGCACCATGACCTGATATCCCACTCAGTCACATTATCCTGATACTGACCCAACCAGTCCTTGCAGTATCCTAATAATGCTGAGCGCCAGGTTAGAAAGCGACAAGTATCACTTTTTAAATCATTGGTTTGTCTGAACCAGGGTTCGAACCCACGACCCCACGATATAGCAACACTGGAGACGGACTCTCTAACTCATTCGGTCATCCCGTCTGGTCTATATCGGCGCAATTTGATGCAACACCGAGATGTTTTTAACAAAAAAAACACATGTACTTCAGTTAATACATCATCGCAATATCTGAACAATTCTATCTGGTCGGTCCGCTTAATCTCGAAGCAAGCCCATGAAGTATATCTTCTTAACATATACGGCGACTTATTAAAGATCAAAGCGATTACAAAAAGAACAAATAAGCTGATCCTCCAATATTAATTCTTTGTCTTTGCTTGTTTGGTATGTGTGTGTGTGTGTCTGGGGGGGGGGGGGGTGATGGGGGAGGTGGAGGATGAGAGAAAGTGGGGTCCTTGAAGATCAGTCGGTTAAAATAGCACTACTGCTAGAACACCGTTTGACTTGGTTAACTAATGCTGTGAAACATTTCTTGGTAATATTAGTATTAATATTATTATTATTATTATTATTATTGTTACTACCTTTGTGTTGATTAAAGTTGCATAGTCCGATGGTTTTGACTTTCTGTAATTTTTCTGAGATAAATATATTAAATTGATCACTATTATCTACTTTACATTAGTTTGAATTTATGTTTATTTTAAATGGTAATCTTTTGAGATATTTGAAGTGCAAACATGGAACATCACTTTTGGCAAGCACGCCAAAACTCTGACACTATAGGCTTCAATAGTAACAGGTTCTATTAAGTTGACTTATTATGCCATTCTATGCGGCAAAACATGCTTCATAAGTCCACCAGTATCTAAGTTAGATATGTAGAATCAAATCTAGATGATTGTTTTGGTTTAGAAAATTGTATACTTCATCGGACTATAATGATTTTCGCACTCCTTAAAGCTGCAGTCTTCCACATTCGACAGTTATTTATTATGTCTCTGCAATGCCTACTTTCCAGACAAGGTTGTCTGGTAGGTTGTTGGACTTTTACATCATGACAATACTACCGAAAGGCCAGGGGAGACATAATAGAAACATTCAAACACATCACTCGAAGATATTCGGTTGATGCTAGATACCTGAAGCTGGCCAACTGTAAAACTAGAGGTGATCGATACAAGCTGAAGAAGGAAAGAGCAATAAAACCAGTCAGACAGCTATTCTTCAGTAACAGGATAGTAAATGCCTGGAACGCACTGCCTGAACATGTCATAGAAGCGCCTTCCGTCAACGCCTTCAAAGGCAGACTGGATAAGCATTGGAGGGGGCTGCAATATTGCATACATCCGGTCCTCGATGCATTTAATCCTAGTAAATCAAATTTTGACATGCATCGACCTGATACAGGCTATAAGCCTAACAAAATCAGAAGCGGATGAGTATGAGTATGAGTAAGGTCATATCAGGATGGATACCGACTTGTGACAGTGTGCACTCATAGTCTTGGCAAATTTATAGTGCTGCCCCACCTGGAAATCAGGCCGCCGGCACCATGACCCGACATCCCACTCAGTCACATTACCCTGACACTTAGCTAACCAGTCCTTGCCATATCCTATTAATGTCGAGCACCGAGCTAGGAAGTGATATGTATCCAGTTTAAGGTCATTGATTTGACTCGACCGGGAACCAAACTCCGAACCTTCTGCATGCGAGGCCTGCCCGGCCAGGTAGTTAAGAAGTATCAATCCCCAATGCTCTTCGGTTTTACTCTGCCAGGAACCAAACCCTTGACCACGATCACAGGAAGTGAGCAACGTACTCATTTAACCAATCCGTCCGTATACCAGGTCATGGGATTCGAACACTTGACGTTCAAAATCAATTACATAAAAAGTGAATACTAGCCTTGCGCTCAGCATTACTAGGATAGGGCAAGGATTGGTTAGCTCAGTATCAGGATAATGTGACTGAGTGGGATATCAGATCATGGTTGCAGTTGACCAGCACTAAAATGTTGCCATGAGGTGGCACTATCACAAGTCGGTTGCCATCCTGGTATGATGTCACCTGTGGCGAGGACATAAAATCCGCACCAACAAATAGCATATATATGTATCTATATATGAATAATATATATATAAATTGGGCTACGGCATAGGAAGATACGAGACAAGACGGGAAGTGGTGGAAGCCTAGTTTATTAGCTGAGGCCCATCTGGCTGAGCAATAACCGCCCTACCAAGAAAAAGTTTAAACTGGCGCCGATGTGCACCTAACAAGCGCTGACTGACATCTGGCAACATGGTGGGGCGCCAGGATAGCGCAGCAGGAACCGGCCCGCAGCGAATATAACAATAAATATTGTGGGTTAATAATAAAAGGCAGCATTAAATGCTAGGATCCTGCAGGATATAGGAATATAGCTCCGCCCCTTTATACTCATAGTAATAAATTATATATCCCATATATGTATATTTATAATATATAGGCCTATATGTATAAATATATGTATGAGTCCGACTCATGAAAATGGGCCATTTGGTGGTTAATTTAAGATGTTGGCATCGCAATTCTTAAAGTGTAGTGCATTTCTTTGTTTCATATTAAATTATCCTAGAAACAAATAAGGTTGTTGTATTTTCTCGACCTTTACATTCAGGATACATTTAAGGACTTTTCAACACCTCTGTCATTGCTAAACTATAATTATGCCTTTTGACACCGACATCCAATGATCGACGCCGACAACTTTACCATATGTTGGCGTCGCAATTCTTAAAGTGTAGTGCATTTCTTTGTTTTATATTACATTATCCTAGAAACAAATAAGGTTGTTGTATTTTCTGTACTTTTACATTCAGGATAAATTTAAGGACTTTCCAACACCTCTTTCAATGCTAAACTATAATTATGCCGTTTGACGCCGACATCCAATGCTCGACGCCGACAACTTCCCCCAATTGGCCTATTTTCGTGAGTCGGACTCGTATGTATCTATGTATATACATATATGAAGAGCTCTTTTCCAAAATGTAATAAGCACCGATCTAAAAAATGCCAATGCCAAGTTCCTAGATCTTCATATATATATCCACATATATATAGTATAGTTATACGAGTCTTACCTGGGTATAGATGATGGATAACTGTTGTTTTCCCGAGGTATAAGCCTCGGGTAGACGTGGGCTAGGGAGAAGGAAGCACATCCGGTCCAGCAATCTTTACCTACTTATTCAGGATAAAAATGATCTTTCAATACAATGGATACTATGATTTTCCCGTAATGGTACACCAACGGAATAGACGTGGTAGGGTGTGGTGGGCGGGCCCTAGCCCACGTCTACCCGAGGCTTCTACCTCGGGAAAACAACAGTTATCCATCATCTATACCCAGGTAAGACTCGTATAACTATACTATTTTACCTCGGTATACAGCCTCAGGCTAGCCTCAGGCTAGCCTCAGGCTAGGGAGACTTTTACATAATTCATTTTTATCCTTAATATCATTCATTCTTATTATAACATGTCTATGTGTCATTGTATTAGTAATTGTATCATTCAAAGTTTTTATTCTCACCTATTCTTGTTAGTTGGTGAGCAGGCGCTTTGCAATGCCGGTAGGCTTTTCTAGTCGTTTGTTGTAATGTTTTGAAAACGACTTAGCTGTCTTCCAGCCTGCGTGCGCTAGTATTCTTTTTACAGAAATACCGAGCAACCGTGCCTTGGAAACCATGGCACCTCTGGTTGAGTGGGAAGAGTATTTGCCCGTATCCACTCCAGCCAATTTCAATACCCTGATTGTCCATCTGGCAAGGGTGTCTCTTGAAATTGCATTATGTGGCTTTATGAAGCTCACTAATAGTTGTTGTGATGCACGTAAGTCATTTGTCTTGGATATATAAGCCCGTATGGCTGACACAACACATAATTTACGATCATTTGGGAAGTAGTCTAAGTGAACCGTAGATAAAGGGTAACCCAGCGTGTTCGATTTGAGCAATTGTGCTAAATAAAACGTAGCTTGTTTCTTGTCTATTTCTAATCCAGTTAAGGATAAAGCAACAATCGTCTGTCCTCTGTGTCCCGTTACTAATAGTAACAAGACCGCGACCTTAAAACCTAATTGTTTTATATCTAACCAAGAGTTGTGAGGCCAAGCCTGGAACAACTTAAATACTATAGAAACATCCGAAAAGCGACTATACTTTGGTTTTGGAGGATTCCTTTGATAAATTGACCGAAGTAGATAATGAAGGACATAATGTTTACCAACTGTTTTGCCGTCAATTCTAGGTAATATAATTGATAATGCGCATCTGGCCGCATTGACCGCCCCAAACCCTAGTCCCTCATCCTCTAGAGAACGAAGAAAACGGGCTACTTGTGCAATCGTTGGATTTGTTGGCTTAACTTTCATTAGCAAACAATGTACACCCCATTTCTTTAAATAAGTTGTGTACATTTTAACAGTTCCTGGCCTCCATGCATCAGCTACTATCCTATCTTCCGTAATTTTGTCTACACCAAATTGCTGCAGCTGTTTTCTTAGAAAAGGAATGCCAATAGGGGCGTCGCTGACACGTCGCCGTGAACCACTAGCGGTCCGTGGTGCGTTAGGTTCCCGGGTTTTCTTGGGAATCGTATATGTTCTTTTGCCAGTTGTGTAACTGCTGGCAGCCAAGGTTGCGTGTCCCAATCGGGCACAATCAGTATGGCGTGTGTCCCCTCCATGCTGATTTTTCTCACTACTCGGCTGATAACGCTAAACGGTGGGAAAATATAGAAAAAATTATTTTCCCAGGTAATAGTAAATGCATCAACTTTCCAAGCATCCGGTTCGGGATGCCAAGAAACATAACAGGGTAACTTATTATTATTTCGTGATGCAAACAAGTCAACTTTAGGTGTCCCCCATTTTTCACAAATGAAGTTAAACAATGGTGTTGATAGGGACCATTCGAAATGGTCGTGGAATTTTCTACTCTTATGGTCTGCAAGTGTATTTTGTGACCCTGGAATATGCAGGATATAGGAATATAGCTTAAACCTGGAATATGCGCTACAGTCAGCCAGACTTGTTGAGCCTGTGCCCAGTTCCAAATCAGTTTAAATAACTGATTGCAAGGCTTTGATTTGGTTCCACCCATGTTACGGATATATGCCATAGCAGTAGTGTTATCAGTTAGTATTCTAACTTGTGATTTAGGTATCTTTACTAAGCTACGTAGACCCAAATAAATAGCACGCAACTCGAGCGCATTAATGTGATCTGACTCTTCATCATGTAGCCATCTACCTCCTGTTGCTACCCCATCTCGATGGGCTCCCCACCCTTCTAACGAAGCATCAGTGGTAATTACTGTATTTGGTTCCGCCATGTGGATTGGATTGGGTGAATTTGCGATATGTTGCATCCACCATTGAATATCCTGTAACCCTTCTTCAGAAATAAACATCTTTCATTCAAAATTACCTTTAGTTTGTGCTAATCCTAAATTTTTATCTATTTCTAGAGATTTAATATGGGCTTTCCCATATAGAATAGCGGGTGCATACGATATCATTATCCCGATAAGAACTGCGACCTGTCTAATCTTAGGTTTCGGTAACTTAAGAAGGTGGGTCGCTGTGGTCATAAACTTAGTTAATTTCTGTTCTGTTATCGACACTGTGAGGGACTGTGTATCAAGAATAAACCCTAAACATTTGAGTTGTTTTGTTGGTTGAAGCACTGACTTATGCGGATGTACATAAAACCCCAATTTAGTGAGTAATGCACATAAATCCAAAACGGCGTTTACACAACCAATGTGTGTTGACGCCATTATAAAGGAATCATCTATGTAAGGAAACATTATGTGACCATTCCGTGCCATAAGTGAGAAAACAGGTTTAAGCAGTTTAGTGAAGAAACGAGGGGCACAAGCTAAGCCATTTGGCATGCAGGTAAACTCATAGAGTTGGTTATCCCAAAGAAAACGGAGAAATTTCCGATGTTGTTCCGCTATGGGAACTGTGTAATATGCATCTTGTAAGTCAACACTAGCCATCCACGCATTTGGTGTAATGAGGTCTCGTGCCGTATCTAGGGAAAACATTTTAAAATGTCGATATTCTATCATTTTATTAAGGGTTGTTAAATCCAGAATCATTCGAACGTCCCCATTAGGTTTCGGTCTCGAGAAGATGTTTGAAATAAACTCTCCAGGGCAGTGTGTAACCTTTTGGATAATGCCTTTGTCAAAAAATGTTTGTACCTGTTCAGTTAGTGCCTCTCGTTCAATTTGTTCAATTTGATAGGGAATCAGAACTCTCCCTTGTACGGGTATTTGTATGAAGGGAATTTGAACACCTTTAACTATTTGTAAAATATCCTGATCACTGGTAATTTGGTCCCATTCAGAAATATGATTATGAATATTCCCAGCCACAAAGTTGCTTACAGTTTGTGTGGTTTTAGAGGCGGCGGGGACTTGTAAAGTCTGTGTTTGGGCCTCTACTTGGACCCGCCCCTTTGGAAGGGTCTCGGGGAGTTGAAGCCGCGGCCCAGTGGCCGTGCGGTGTTGTCGGTCCAGCCTGGGCGGGCGCCCCGGCCCCGGAAAGACTGGCTGAAGTGTGAGCCCGGTCTGGAAACCCTGCCGAGCCGTCGTGGGCGAAAATCCCCTCGTGACCTTTTGAAGCGTGGGGCTTCCTGCTTCTTTTTGCCATCCATATTTTTGCCACTTTTCGCTGCGGTTTCTACCTCTTTATAGAGGTATTGTAGTTGGCCGCCAAACATTTTCGTTTTGTCCAAAGGCTTTCCTTTGATCGGCTCTGGGGCCAGAAAGAGCGTATACTCTTTCCCATCATTGTCCGTGACCTTCTTTGAGCGAGCCACCTCTTTGCCAGCATCTGTGCAAACCGACTTAAAGACATTCTCATATCTTCGGTAGGACAAGTAATTAACTGCCGCTGTTAACAGTGCAATACCTTTGTCCATGGTTTTTGCCAAGGATGAGAACTTGTTTTCTCTTTGCATTCGATTTGCCACCGGAGTGATGGCCGTTAACGTACCGAGCACCGCCTTATGCGCTATGTGTAACACGCTCTCAAATTTCTTACAGTCTTCCGTCATGTTGACATCTCGATCCATCTCTTTAATGATGGAGTTGGGGACACCTTTAATGCCCGTCAATTCATCTCCTAGCTTGGAGATGATTTCCGCCGGTTTGAAGGTACGGAAATGACCATTTATGGTCTCGCGCATAAGCGTGGTAGTTTTAACCCGCTTAGCTTTCGGCTTCTCCACCTTCTTAGACACTTTGCCACCAATGGCAGCATAGACACCTTCATATTGTGTGTCTGAGTCTGATTCCGTGGAAGTAGAATCTTTGGAGGAATCAGAAGAAGAACAATCTTTCCTCTTCTTCTTCTTCTTCTTGGACTTGGTCTTTCGCTTCTTGCGAAGGCCGGTCTTGTTACGTTCTTTGGTGAAGTCATCACCAGAAGAAATAACGTGTTTCTTCTTCTTACTCCGTTTAGGAGGAGGAGGAGGAGGAGGAGCCCTCGGCTTGATCGCCGAGTCTGTCTCTGAGAAGTCTTCCCAGTCTGACTCGTCTTGGAACCCCGGCCTATGTCGTTTAAGAGACGGCGGTGGTTTGAGAGACAGAATATGACTCTCCATAGCCGTCCACCGAGCCTCCCAGTCAGGAACTGTGGGGCCATCAGGCACTGTCTCTTCCTCCGGCTCGGAGAGTATATGCGCCCCGGGCTGTGGTGAGGGCATTGCCGACAACACTGGCGAGGAGTCGTACTCCTCGTCCGAGGCCCTGGGAGCACGTCCCTCGGCTGCTGCTGCCACGCGCATACTCCGCTTCGTGGCCATCGGGATCTGGAACCAAACATGTTGGTCAGTCTCGGTATTTATAAATGTCACAATTTTGTTGTTTAAAACGTAATTGGACATCTAGTGGTGTTAGAGAACGTGTTTAGACCGTTATAACACAGGCGTAATAAGCTAAATTTGTGCGTGGATTGTGGGTCAAGCCCAATTCTTACGTGGGGTCGGGACCAGTGTATCGGCTCGCCCATCTCTCTGTTCCGCACACTTCTCCCCCCTGCGACTACTACACCAGCAGGTTGGAGAAAATGCTATGAAACTCGGAGAAACGCTTGAAAATATTGTGGGGAGTCTATAAAAGAAACCCAGGAGCATCTCCAACATCACTCTCTATTAGAGTCCGAGAGAATTTCCACAGGAGATGAGGCAAAGCCCACATCTCTACCCATGTTCACACGGGTGTTGACAGAACCGCTAAGAATCGGTTTCGTTCCTTTGAGAAGGAATCTAGAGCGTTCTATCCTTGGTTTTTTATAACCGACGAAACTAGTCCAAAAAGGACCAAAGAAAGTTCTGAACTTTCTATAACGATGCTATAATGCATCATAATTAAGCTAACCACAGTTTTTATTATACTTACTGCGTATTTGCTTGTGTGTAGACTAAATTTGCGGGAGCAACGCAACGAAACGTAATTCCAATCGTGAGTTGTTTATGCTAATTGCTGGACCCAGATGTGCTTCCTTCTCCCTAGCCTGAGGCTAGCCTGAGGCTGTATACCGAGGTAAAATATATATATATATATATATATATCTGAAGAGCTCTTTATATATATGAAGAGCTCTTTTCCAAAACACGATCTACAAATTTGGCATTGGCATTACAACTTATTTGTTTGGATTGGCTCTTATCACGTTTTGGAAAAGAACTCTTCATATATATATATCTCTATATACATATACTGCTTTATTCCAATATCAAAGGAAGAGAGCCTACACATGATGCTCCTTTTCATTATCAGTTATTTTCAACACTCAGGTTTATATTGTACGAGGTATCCGATAAGATACTAGAAGTGCCTTCAGGAAGTCAGGGTATCGTGTACACTTCATATACGGCACAGCTTTACCTGTCTTTACTTAAAACTATGTAGGCGGCTGAAAGCATAAACTTTTCCTAAGTCAAAACACTCATCTGGATCGTATTATCTCTAACAAAGAAGATACAAGTGCAGTTATTAAGCCTTTTGTTGGAACCTGTTTTTGCTGAAGCCATCAGTGTCCGAATATACATAGGAGTCAGTCGCATGAAAATAGGCCAATTGGTGAATGGGGAAAAGATGTTGACTTCAACCCCTGGATGTCGGCATAATTATAGTTTAGCATCGACAGGGGTGTTGGAAAGTTATTAAATTGATACTGGATGTAAAGCTAAAGTTAGAGAAAATACCACAACCTTATTTGTTTCTAGAATAATTTCATATGAAACAAAGAAATGCACTATGCTTTAACAATTGTGATGCCGACATCTGTTAAATTTACCAAAATCGCTCTTTGAAAATATAGATCATTTAGACAGATATATTGATGAACCTTTTTTTTTTTTTTAACGGGTTTCACTCAATGTGTACATTCCATAGGATTTTGTAAGGAAATCTCCAAGAATGCAGCCTCTTTTCTTTTAAGCACTACATGAGCAAAATGGAAATTTTACCTTATATTTTCTTCTTTTTAGGCAACAGATAACATTTCCTGTTTTCAATATTTAAAAAATGTTCAACCATAGTTTTCACAGCGTTGTTTCTTACAACGTTTCCCATGCAGGAAACTTTAATCCAGAGTATTTTGCAGATGCATTCCCACTCGTTAGTGCATTTTGTTATAAAAACCACAAATTGGCCCATTGTTGTGAGACAGACTCATACATATATATATATATATATATGAATAGTTGGTTTGCGAAATGAGAAGGAAGATTAGAAGTAGAACTTGATTTGAAAGTGAGCAGAATGACCGTTGACTCATGTCGTGGAGGAGGCGGAAAGGAAAGAATGCCCGCTACGCATTGAATATCATGGAGGTTATGATGGTTAGAGAAAAACATTAAGGGGCTGCCATTATTTATATCCACATAATAAAATATATAGAACATATATGCCAACAGTAACTTGGCATCTTTTCACTTAAAATATTTCCAGGCTATTTTGTTTGTGTCCTTACTTCAAACTAAGGTATTTTATAACAGTGAACCTAGTTTTATCATTAAACAAATGACAGAAACTCTAAAGTATCGGATTATGCAACTTTAAAGATCCGACTACCTGAGTTTACCATGAATATTCGTTATATCTTAAAATTTCCATCGGAATTACATTCTAGAAAATAATATCAACCTCACTATGCTTAGAACATTCTAGAAATATCAACCGCATTGTGCTTACAACTGGTGCAAACAGAAAAACACCGTATCAGTGCAATACTAGATCCAGTATGACCGGAAGGATGCCTTGGATAGATGGAGCTGAAATAGTTATATTCTGTGAAGTCATACTGGAGACAGATAAGTGGAATTACATGAAATATCAACTTGTAAAAATATACGGATTTTCAGTTAAGAATTATATATTGGCAGAGAGCATTATTATTCTTGGGTGACGGAGTGGGGACAATGTTATGTAAACTAAAAGCAATAGTATCTCACTCCCATTGTACATAATAATAAGTGATGTGAAATATATGTTATATATGAGGCCTGAGATTACTGAAGAGATGTTTCTATATAAGAAGACAGTACATGATTATTGACATGTTTCTCTATGCATCCATAAAGAGTGCAATTGGAGAAAAGGTCATATTAACAGAGATCTATTGTAACTGTTTGCAACTACCTGTTCACCCATGACCATGGGGTGGGCCCACCACAGCCTCATTTGCATATGTACTCAGGGCACCACCTGCAGAGCTGAGTTGAGTGACAGCCACCTCCACTGGGGGTTGGCTCCCACCCCAGCTGTGGGGGCGCCTGATTGGCTGACTGTGGGACTGCCCAGTCGCCTACACTACCTTGGCCCTCTGACCACACTAGCCTCATTTTGAGATTCATTAATTATTCAAGATTCTGCTTCAGACACACTGAAGAGAGATGACTCTACTCCTGGCTCTTGAGTGAGACACACCCACTCTTGAGCAGGAACCCCAGACACTCTGTCTGATGCTAGCAAAATTCATATATTCCAATTGAGTGTGTACACAGCCATAGGACTCCTCTCCCATGGGCTGTAGGCACTGCTTTCTATACAGGCTAAAGTAGTAATGAGATACTGTGTGGACAGAACGTAAGGAGTGTGGATGATAGGTCACTGGTAGGTGGACAGGAGTTGATGCCAATAAAGCACAACTTCTCCACTGTTTATCTGTGTGACTTGCCTTCATTATTCCGTAGTATTGGTTAATGAGTTGATAGTCGGTATTCGAATAACAGCATCAGAGGTGATATGAAGGGGAAGGGTTTTTAATATTATCTGGTGTCCCAAATGCGGCCGGGCATTCAGAAATATTAGAAACTGTAGGTCGACGGTTTGTGAGTCACCATTCTCCAAACGCAGCATTGTGATACTTTTCCTGTGTACCCTCATTATGTTCTATCCGCTTCCACTGAAGCTGACCTTCTAGCCGAAACTACCTCCGCAACCCATCCGGAACTCCTCCTGATCATCTCCGGAGCCTCTCCTGGACACCCCCCCGCGCCCCCCGAACCCCTTCCCGAACCCCTCCCGAACCCCTCCCGAACCCCTCCCGAACCTCTCCCGGAGCCTCTCCGGAGCACCTCCCGAACCCCTGCCGAACTCCTCCCGAACCACTCTCGAACTCCTCCCGAACCGCGCACGAACCCTTTCCGAACACACTCACACGCTGTCACACACTCTCACATACTCTCACATACCATCACACACTCACACACCCTCCACACCCTCTCACACACCCTCACATCCTCTACACCCTCCCATACTCTCCCCCACCGTCCCACACCTTCTACACCCTCGCATACACGCTCACACACTCTTATACCCCCTCTCACCCCCTCACACCCTCCACACTCTCAATTACCCTCTTATACCCTGCCACACCTACCCACCGCTTCTCACACCTTCTCAAGCCCCACTCACAACCGAAACCTGACAGTTATGGCCAACAAAATAACGCCCCCATGCTGATTTACAAGTGGCAGTATATTTATATCCCTTCCCCCCCCACTCTGAATGATGGAGCCTACGCCTCTAAAGACCAACAGCCTCCCTCCGCCATGACCCGGCGTCTAGCCCCCAGCTGTTACAGGGGGCAATTGTGATTTCATAGTCATTCACCAACTATTTCTCCCCAAAAAGACCCGACGGAATGGCCGACTGAGTTGTGTGTCTGTCTCCCGTGTTGGTAGATCGTGGGATTCGATTTTTGTTTGTTTTTTGTTTGTTTAACGACCCCCAATATCGGCTATTGGGCAGTCATAGAGTGGTTAAACATATCCGACTAGGTGGGATTCGAACCTTTGTTAAGTCAAAGGAAGGACTTAAAAATTGATATTTGTCGCTTCCTAGCTGGGCACTCGGCACTAATAGGATAGGGCAAGGATTGGTTAGCTCAATGTCAGGATAATGTGACTGAGTGGGATATCGGATCATGATGCCAGCAGCCTGATTAGTCAGTGGAACAGCACTATACAATCACCATGAGTGTTCACTGTCACAAGTCAGTACCCGTCCTGATATGATCTTGGGAGGTTTACATCCTGGCAACATCTAACAACCAACCAACTAATTCTTAAATGAATAATGTTACTAAGCTGGTTGGCTGAATGAGTTGGCCAGACGGGATGGCCGAATGAGGTAGAGCGTCGTGTCCCCCGAGTTGGTAGATTGTGGGATGGTGGGTTCGAATCCTGGTCGAGTCAAACCAATGACCTAAAAATTGATACTTGTCCCTTCCTAGCCAGGCGCTCGGCATTATTAGGATAGGGCAAGGAGCAATGGAATGAGGAAGACCAGTCGTCTGCGACTGAAATTTCCTCTGCTTAGACAACTAATGTACAACAAAAAAAAGTCTGGATAGTTATGGTGATATCACGTACCATGTAGCACTGTCAGCATAGTTATCTGCGTAATGCAGTTAAACAACAAGTCTTAGTAATTACAAATTAATAAGAGCTTTAAAAGGGTTTTATATATATATTACAAAATATATATATATATTAAGAAAGTTATGGAATTTTTAATTTAAGAAAAGATCGGTGACTAGGGTGAGCGACTTTGTTGACATCGCCTACTGTTCATCCTCAAAATGCATCTGATCATCAATCTTCATGAAAATTAACCAATAGAAAGAAAACAAGTATGCAAAAATGAATACGGTAGTTTTCAAAAATGAATATCTTCAAATTTGACTCCTTCAATTTCTGTCATATTTCATACACATCGCCACACGGCTGTGTCTTACGGCCATTTTCACTGTTTCACCACATCTGATGCGTAATCAGCCTCGTTCTGACGTCTAATTAGGTCACCCGTGAATAGCGTCAATTGTGGACCGCTCCGCCCATGGCTGGTGGCCCCCCAGCGGCGAGTTTACCCAAAACCTGACTGGACAGTGACAGGTCACTTCCGATTCTTCCCATGGAAGAAGAAACCAGTGGAGAACCAACTGTAAAAGTACAACGTCTGAACAATTTGACTTCTGGATACTGAATAGTGTATTCCCGTCCAGGGCTCACTGAACCACCGGCTAAACTTTCCATGACGTCATCTCATTTACATACTCCTTTCTCTCACTCACTGTCTGGAACATTATGCATCTCATTAGCATATATCACGGACATATCTAGACGTCTATTGCGCATATATTACACCAACTGCTTTGAAGCAACTATGGCGTTACTTTCTTATTCCCCAGGAAAATCAGAAAGAAGTCCATCACAATATGTAACATTGACCAGGTATTTGCTACGCTCATCTAAAACTTCTGACATATTACATCCCATATATAATGCAACACACTTATGGGATACCAGCTCCCACACCCTTTGCCGTGTGATTATTCACCAAGCCGCTATCTCCTTGTGGTATCTGTACAGTCATGTTATGGCGCACCTACATTAGATTAATGGCACTCAGAGTTTCAGGGTAATATCCACTCACATCCCACCAGATCATCCCTATCTCTCAGCCCCATCATCTGTCTTATCTATAAAACATCCGACACATTAAAATTCACGCCCAAGGTCCTGTGCTTTCTTTCTTCTTGTTTAAAAACAAAATCAATTTGCCAAGAGCCAAAATTCCTTTTCCAAGTAAACGCCAATCCAAAAAGGTAGTTTAAATAAAAGACTTTTACCTAAAAATAAGTTTAATTCTCACCAATTCTACTGTTCATATGATCACATGCTTATGGAGCAATGAACAAAAAAGTAGGAATATAACATGTTTTTCACGGTTTGCTTTTGATGTTTATCTCCATTTTTGGATTGGCGATTACGTAGTTTTGCGCCTGAACTCTTCACATACACTCTTCCTTCAATGGTTATTGACCAGACGCGGTGGGCCAATCGGTAGAGCGCAGGCTCCCTATGCGGAAGGTCTGTAGTTTTAACATCCAGCCGAGTGAAACCATTGACTTACAACATTAAAAATGTATACTAGTGACTAACTAGCCTGGCACTTGGCATTACTAGGATAGGGCAATGACTGGTTAGCTCAGTACCAGTATACTGTGACTGAGTGGGAAATTGGGTTATGGTGCCAGTGCACTCATTTTCCAGTGGGGCAACACTATAAAGTAACCATAAGTGCGCATTCTCACAAGTCAGTGCCCATCTTGATATGAATATAAATGTTGCTAGGTTGTTTGTTTGTTGTTGTTTTACGTCCTAGCAACGTCTAGGTAATATCCCGAAGGGTACCGACCTGTGACAGTGCACACCCATGTCGACTTTAGAGTTCTGCCCCACTGGGAGACCTGGCCGCCAGCACCATGACCTGATATCCCACTCAGTCACATTATCCTGACACTGAGCCAACCGGTGTCCTGTGTCCACCTGTGAAGGTGTGGGTCATCCTATCGATCCTGCTCTGTGGACCCATTTGCAGTTTGGGATATTTTCCGTTCCAACGAGTGGTCCACAACCCGCTGCCACCACATAGGCTACTCTTTTCAATAAGCATCAAGGGGTCTTTTATATGCACTTTCCCACAGACAGGACAGCACATACCACAGCCTTTGATGGACCAGTTGTGGATCTGCAGTAATAGGATAGGGCAAGGAGCAGTGGAATGATGAAGACCAATCGTCTGCGATTGAAATTTCCCCTGCTTAAACAACTAATGTGTCCCAAAAAAATAAATTCCAGATGGACGAGTGTAGTATTCTGCACTGACCTCTCAGGCAAGGAGCCAGATAGACAGGTAGACACAAATAGAGTTATTGCATCAGGGAACATACATGGACGAATGGGGTAGCACGCCAGACACAGAATGCCAGGATGTGCGGGTTCGAATCCTGAACAATGCATAACATGTCCCCTTTTCATCACTCCCATGATAGTATCTATGTGGCAGATACAATAACTACCCCAATCTATTCCATGTTTGTTATCAAAAGGTTTTTTTTTTATCAATCATGAGACATTGAAACTAAGCAACCAACCATCTTTTCAGTTTGTTGGCATTCCCAGAATCCTCAAGCTGATATGAGAGGAAGTATCAGAACCTCTGTCAATATGAGAAACTAGTGAGTGGATATTCATGTCATCAAACGCCTTCACAGATATAGTGTTGCAGCTTTTTCCCATTCACCGCTGAGCACATTTTTCCGGGTGCCTTACCATCCATTCTGAATCTTGTTTCTTTTTTACACCTCATCCCGGATACCTATGAATGAAATATTTTTTAAATGTTATTGCGGCTGTATTTATACTGTCCATATCATATATAAGCCTGGGTATTCAGGCTTGTAGTGTTGGTGTTATCTTATCACACAGTAGCTGCTGATAAGGTATTTGATTGCCTGCATTTCAGTAGCAGATAGATAGTTATTTACTAAGTTTCCCGGTGAAAAAAAGTTGTTTTATTTATCAAAGAAAGTCTAACAGCAGAGTCTGGCCTCACTTCTAGAAATCTAGTCGACTTTCAGTGAGCTTCAATCAATGCTAACATTGACCCGACTCAGCAGCACCCGACCATGTGCATTGAAGGGGGACTGGACGGGGGAGGGCAGTTCAATTGTGTGATGCATTGATCGTAAGGAAAGAGAGTGCTAGAATTTATTTGATTGGCAGAATGGCAGACTGAGAGACATTGTTTATTTAGGTTTGTTTCAAGCATATCATAGGAGTACCAAATATTGCTTTGATACTAAAGTATTGCCTAATTATTATAGCATTATACAACATCATTTGTATCAGTATTATTATTATTATTATTTGACCTGGCGAAATTGTTGTTCTGATTTATTTTCACCATTCAAAATGTGTAGTCCGATGGTTTTGAGTTTCTCTTATTTTACGGAGATAAATAGATTAACATTGATCGTTATTGTCTACCTCACTTTAATTTGAAGTAACTTTTATTTTAAATGGCTAACTTTTGAGATATTTGAAGTGTAAACATGTCAACTTAGTTTTGGCAAGCACGGTAAAATCGTACACCATATGCTTCTGTCATGGGGGTGATGAAAATGGGAAATACTGCGCCTAGAGTGGGACTCGAACCCGCATCTCTTTGCATTCCGGGCCAGTGTGCTAACCATTACACCACCTAGGCTCCCTGATATCAACACACTACCCACGCCTACCTGTCTATGTGGTTACTTGCCTGAGAGGTCAGTGCAGACTACTACACTCGTCCCCCTGGAATTGTAAGTATTTTAATGCTTACAATTACATACATACAGGCAATGCACTAACACATACATACACAGGGTAGGTTCAACAACCATACAGCGCAAAGCTTGTACAGGATCCTGATCACGGCAACCAGTGTCGTGGGGGTGATGAAAATGGGAAATACTGCGCCTAGAGTGGGACTCGAACCCGCATCTCTTTGCATTCCGGGCCAGTGTGCTAACCATTACACCACCTAGGCTCCCTGATATCAACACACTACCCACGCCTACCTGACTATGTGGTTACTTGCCTGAGAGGTCAGTGCAGACTACTACACTTCTATTAACTTGGCTCAGTTTTCCCTTCTATATGGCAACACACGCTTAATAAGTGCATCAGTATTTAATGCTGCATATTCCGATGAAATAGTAAAATTTCAAAACCAAACCAATTATCTAGGTCTGATTTTACATATCTAACTTAGATACTAATGCACTTATTAGGCATTTGTTTCTGCGTGGAAGGCAATACTGAGTCAATTTAACAGAACCTGTTACTGCAGAAGTATAGGGTGTCATATTGTCCATGTTTGCACTCAAAATATCTCAAAAGTCTACCATTTAAAATAAAAGTAAGTTTGAACTCATGTAAAGTAGATACTAGTGATCGGCCTATTATATTTATCTCAGAAAAAATAGAGAAATTCAAAACCATCGGACTATGCAACTTTAAGTTAGATATTTAGATTCAAATCTAGTTAAATGTTTTGGTTTTGAAAACTTGATGCTTCATCGGACTATGCAGCTTTAATTCAGTACAGTTACTATTGTATCGATCTTGGCCACGAAGCCAACACAAGATGACACATTAGTGGAAGGGATTGATTGGTTGTTGGAGTTTTACATCCTGGCAACATCTAAGGTCATATCAGGATGGGTACCGACTTGCGAGAGCATGCACTCATGACAACTTTATAGTACTGCCCCACTGGGAAATCAGGCCACAAGTACCATGTCCCAATATCCCACTCAGTCACATTATCCTGACACTGAGCTAATCAGTCCTTGCACTATCCTATTTAATGTTCAGCCGCCTGCCTAGGAAGTGATATCAATTTAATATATGTATCTCAGAGAAAATTTACAGAAATTCTAAATCATTGGACTATACAACATGTCGCTTCCTAGCCAGGTGCTTGACATTATGAGGATAGGGCAAGGACTTATATGTTGCTCGGACGTAAAACAACAACAAACAAACAGCAAATTTGTTGACAATTTAATGACTAAAACTACTGGTAATGGTAATACATACATATAACCACAGACATGCACTGAGATCAATATAGCCTCTCCCTGAGGCACATGACCGACCGAATACATATCAGTTCCAGAGGGACGGAGTCCCAGGTATATCATTTGCCCAATATTATTCCGCATGACTTGGATAAATACGCCCTAATGGCTGAAACTACACATATCCGTTCATCTTCCAGAAAACTATTTACATGTACTGTGGACAGTAGGTCCTCTGTGCAATTTGACTTTAGTAATGTCTCTAAACCGAATGTTGCCTCATCTTATCTATCTCTAGTTCATCGAGTGAGAGAGCCACAATGGTTTGGCCTCTGTGTCCTGTCACTAGCAATAACAGCACTGCTAACTTAAATCCTAGTTCCTTCATTGATAAATGCCTATTACTAGACCATGACTTGAATAACTTAAATACGATAGACAAATCCCAAAACCTACTATATTTGGGTTTGGGTGGGTTCCTTTCATACACCGATCTAATGAACCAATGTACTACATGATGCTTTCCAATCGTTTGTCCATATATCCTTGATAGAATAATTGAAAGTGCACATCTTGCTGCAATAATTGCACCAAATCATAACCCTTCATCTTCTAATATTCTTTAAAATCTTACTATCTGGGTTATTGTAGGTTTTAATGGTTTGCCTCCTTTAAGCAGACAATGAAGTCTCCATTTCTTTAAATAACTTGTGTATAATTGCACCGTTCCTTTTCTCCATGCATGTGAAATGAGTCTTTCTTGTATAATTTTGTCTAAACCATATTGTTCTAAATGTTTTTGTAGAAATGAATGCCAAAAGGGGTGTTGTTGAGATGTCTCCATGGACTGTTAGTGGTCCCTGATGTGGTAGATTGTCCCTTTCTCATGGGAAACTGAGCACATCTTTTGCTGCTAATGTTATTGCCACTAGCCATGGTTGTGTGTCCCATGCTGGTACTATCAGTACTGCGTGTGAGTGATCCATCTTGATCTGCCTGGTCACTCTGCTGATAATGCTAAATGGTGGGAATATGATTATTCCAAATTAATCAAAATACATCTACTCTCCAGGCTTCTGGCTCTGGATGCCAAGACACATATTTGGGTAACATTTTTTGTTGCGTGATGCAAATAAGTCAATTTCTGGCTTGCCCCATTTATCACAAATGTGGTTGAAAATATTCTGATTTAATTACCATTCTAGATGGTCATGAAAATGTTGACTTTTCTTGTCAGGCAAAGTATTTTGACTGCCTGGAATATGTGCTACTGTTAGCCATATATTGTGTTTCTCTGCCCAGTCCCAAATTAGTTTGGCTAAATAGTTACATGGTTTGGAACAAGTCCCCCCCCATATTACGCATGTAAGCCATAGCTGTTGTGTTATCTGTTAATACTCTTACATGATTTCTAGCTGGGTGAACTAGACTACATAATCCTAGATAAATAGCTCTAAGTTCTAGTACATTAAGTTGATTGGAGATTTCATCACCCATCCACTGACCACCTGTTGCCTGTTGGTCTCTGTGTGCCCCCCATCCTTCTAGTGAAGTGTCCGTTGTGACTGTAGTGTTGGGCTCTCCCATTCTAATGGGGTTGGGTGAATTTTTTATGTGTGACAGCCACCGCATAATATCTTTTTGACCATCTGGCGAAATTGTGATGGGTCGTTTAAAGTTTTGTTTTGTGCGAGCCAACGCCAAGTTCTTATCTATTTCTAGCGATTTAATATGAGCCTTGCCATACATAATAGCTGGTGCATATGCTATCATAATTTGTATCAGTATTGTGACTTGTCTTATCTTTGGTTTGTTCAATTGTAATAATTGGTTTGCTGTTGTTGTAAATTCATCAACTTTTTGTTTTGTTACTGAAATGGTCATTTCTGTGGTGTCAATAAAGAATCCCAGAAACTCTAGGTCAGCTGAGCAGGGCTTGGACCCCCGCCTCGTCGGAATCTCTTTGTTCCGGCGACCTTTGCACCTCTGCCAGCAGTGAAGATTCTTCATTTTCACTGAGCGCTTGAGGTGCCTCTGCCTTACTCTGCTTCATAGCCATAGCTCGGAGTCTGTAAAACACCAACAAACCAATGGTTAGGCATTATTCGGGCTAAATATCACACAGATAATTAAAGTATAATTATACTAGGTGTATATCAAGGCATTAAAACCAGATTTAAACCCTTTTTAACACAGGTGTGTGGTTAATAGACAGTCATAGGATAACGGTATGGACAACCAACCAAACCAAATGGCGGGTAGAGACCAGTGTAGCGGTCACCTCCCACACTCTCTGGCCTATGACTTCTTCCACCTGTGGCTTTCTTCGCCAACAAGTTGAAGAAAATACTATAGGACTCAGAGGTACGCCTTATCGAATACCTCATTGGGGAATCTTAAAGAAACCCAGGAATAAATTGTATTGATGTAAATGGCTCCTGCCAAACATCTCTCCGTTCGGCAATGGGCGGCTTTATCGATAACAAACAATGGCTGCATTGTTCTAACGATCTTACATAATTCAATCATACGTAGGCTGTAAAACTGTAATAACTTATGGAAAAGTTTCAAAACTGTTTGTACATGAATGCTAACATGAACTGAACCAATGTATCCAGTTAATAACATACTAACCTGGTTGGTTTTGTAGTTAATGTAGAAAACTGTCGGAGCTACTCACAAATGTCCTCCCATTGTGAGTTGATTATGCTAGTTGCTGGACCTGGATGTGCTTCCTTCTCCCTGGACTACGAGTAGCCAGAGGGTAGTACCAAGGTACAATATATATATAAACACATTTATAAGACTGTCTCAAACGTGCTAAGCAATATGGGGCAAAACTTTGTCCATTGTAACAATCAAGATACGATCTGCAAATGTATTTGCTCAGGATAAACTGATTTGTTTTTTAAATGGTGGTTCACAATCCCAATAGAATACATATTGATTTGAAGCAAATGTCCTTGTGTTTTCAGTGTAACCGTTTCTGTGTTATTTTGTGTCAATCGTTACAATGGACAACAAAAAGAAGAGGCATCACCTTTTGAGACAGGTTCATATACATATATATATACATATCTACATATATATACATATATATATATATATATATATATATATATATACATGGATTTATCAAGAATCCCTTTGGCATCCTTCCCATTCCAGCTAACAAGTAATCACCCAACGGCTAAGTCCGAGTGTGTGGGGGCCCTAGACTTCCCTGCCCTCTAGCGGTGACCATTTGTTACCCTGCCCACTCTTTGCCCTCCCGCTCTCCCCCCAACAATAACAAGATATCCTTCCTCCAGACACAAAAAGAGGGTTGTTGCAGCTGAAACAGCGAATCCCTCTTGTGGAGGCAGCATTCATTGTAAGCATAACATTCCAGGGTCCTCAATTCCTCCTTGCATCTCCCACCCCATCTTTCTCTCTCTCTCTCTCGCCCTCTCACCTTCTCTCTCTCTCTGTTTCTCTCTTTCTTACTCTCATCAATAATTGTTTGGTGAAGTGTGTCTGTTGGTTGACGGATGTGTGTAGAGGATATATTTGGTTGTTGGGGTTTTACGTCCTATCAACATTCTATCAGGACGGGTACTGACTTGTGACAGTGCGCACTCATGGGGTGTCTGTTGGTTGACGGATGTGTGTGGAGGATATATTTGGTTGTTGGGGTTTTACGTCCTATCAACATTCTATCAGGACGGGTACTGACTTGTGACAGTGCACACTCATAGGGGTGGGGATGGAGTTGGGGGCTGGGCGTGATGTGTGGAGGTAGGGGTGGGACTGGGCCCGGGGTGTGGGATGGGGGTGGGGGCTAGGGTTGGTGCTGGGCATCACGGATGGAGGTGGGGGTGGAACTGGGAGTGTGGTGGGGTTGGGGTGGTGGGCGGCTCGGGCTGGTGGTGGGGATGAGGTGAGGGGTGAGGAGTGAGGGCTGAGGTGTGAGGGTTGAGGAGTGAGGTGTGAGGGCTGAGGGTTGAGGCGCGAGGCGTGAGGTTTGAGGATGAGGGATGAGTGGTGAGGGGCGAGGGGTGAGGGGTGAGTAGTGAGGGGTGATGGGTGATGGATGAGGGGTGAGGGGTGAGGGGTGATCGATGAGGGGCCGAGAGGCGAGGGGCGAGGGGTGAGGGGTGAGGGGTGAGTAATGAGCGGTGATGGGTGATGGGTGATGGATGAGGGGTGATGGATGAGGGGTGATGGGTGAGGGGTGATGGGTGATGGATGAGGGGTGAAGGGTGAAGGGTGAGGGGTGAGGGGTGAGGGGTGAGTAATGAGGGGTGAGGGGTGATCGATGAGGGGCGAGGGGCGAGGGGCGAGGGGTGAGGGGTGAGGGGTGAGTAATGAGGGGTGATGGGTGATGGGTGATGGATGAGGGGTGACGGATGACGGGTGACGGGTGAGGGGTGAGGGGTGATGGATGAGGGGTGAAGGATGAGGGGTGAAGGGTGAAGGGTGAAGGGTGAAGGGTGAGGGGTGAGGGGTGAGGGGTGAGGGGTGAGTAATGAGGGGTGATGGGTGATGGATGAGGGGTGAGGGGTGACGGGTGACGGGTGATGGATGAGGGGTGAAGGGTGAGGGGTGAGGGGTGAGGGGTGAGTAGTGAGCAGTGTGGAGTGGGGATGAGGGGTGACGGGTGACGGGTGCGGGGTGGGAGTGGGCGTGATGGTGGGGTGGGGTTGATAGCCCAGTGTAGTGTCTAGGTAGAGAGTGGAATAGGACCCACTTTAATGTACACAGAGAGTACTCCGTGTGGGCTTAAGGCCTAACTGGATATATACTCTCTTGCAAGCCCGACATATCACTTCGACATAAAACTCGAGTTGGGTGTCAAGTTTTGCTGCAGATTTCCCACCTTTCCGTAAGGGGGCGGGTGGAGGTGGGGGGGGGGGGGGCGGGCCCACGTGACAAGGCGGGGGAAAGATGCCTTCACTGCCGTCATGTTACATTCGGAGAAAAAGATAATCCTCCAATCAATCACCACCCACATGCATACCACAGTATTGCTTGTTTTTTGTTTGTTCTACATCTTGGCAACATATAAGGTCATATAAGGATGGGTGTCGACTTGTGACTGTGGGATATCGGGTCCTGGTGCGAGCAGCCTAGTCTGACAGTGCAGTGGCACAATAAAGTCGCCATGAGTGTGCACTGTCACGAGTCGGTACTCGTCCTATATGACTACAGAATTATTCTAAGAAAAATGACAGCTTTATGTAGCACCCATCGACAAATTCTCACACAATAGATGTCACATTAATTGCTGGCTATGCTATAAGCGTCTTACAATATATAGGTTCCTTCTGAGGAAGAAGCAATCATAGCAATGACAGCAATGACGGCAATGCACACAGTGACAGCAATAACACTACTGACACAATGGCACAATGACAGAAATGACCTAAACGACAGTTGAAGGAGCAATTCCAGCAATCACAAAAATGAAAGATATGACAAAAAAGTCAATAATGACGGCAATGACAGCAATGACAGCAATGTCAATAGTGACAGCAATGACAGCAATGAAAGTCAAGGGTGAGAGGATAAGTGTCCATATCCGTCCCTAGGCGGTGTGTCCCATCCGTATCTAGTTTGTTTGTTGTTGTTTTACGTCCTAGCAACATCTACGATCATATCAGGATGGATACCGACTTGTGACCGTGCACACTCATGGCGACTTTATAGTGCTGCCCCACTACAAGACCAGGCCGCTAGCACCATGACCTGATATCCCACTAAATCACATTATCCTGACACTGAGCCTACCAATCATTGCCCCATCGTAATAATGCCAAGCGCCAGTCTAGGAAGCAACAAGTACAACTTTTTAAGTCATTTGTTTGACTCGACAACGGTTCGAACCGACGAACACATGGTTTCGGATCCCCCGATCTCCTAAAAAAGGAGACAGACGCTCAACACATTTGGCCATCCCGTCTGGTTACCGTATCCAGCAAAACCCCAACCATCCCCCTGACACATACATATGGCCGGGCACATCTAGTCTATAGCACAACATTCAGGTGTGAGAGTAGCGTCTGCCTGACCTTTGCGAGACCGACCACGGAGTGAGCTGATTGGCTGAAAACTTCAACGTGTGCAGGTGGAATTCTGGTTGTGTAGATTCCTGTCATGTCGTAAAGCGGCATCAGCAAGCGTATCTCTGAAACAAAACGATGAGATTTTATAGAGAACATAATTTCGGGGGCGAGGAGTCGGTAGTGGGTTGGTTGGTTGTTGGAATTTTACATCCTGGCAACATCTAAGGTCATATCAGGACGGGTACTGACTTGTGACAGTGTACACTCATGGTAACTTTATAGTGCTGCCCCACTGAGAGAACTGGCCACCAGCACCATGACCTGATATCCCACTCAGTCACCTCATCACAACACTGAGCTAACCAGTCCTTGCTATATCCTAATAATGCCGATCGCCTGGCTAGGAAGCGACAAGTATACATTTTAAAGTCATTGGTTTGACTCGATCAGGGTTCGAACCTGTCTTCTAAGTGTTGAAGCAACTTATTTTTCAGGGAGATCAGAAACGGAACCCTCACAGTATCCAGCATCTTATTGTGCACACACAAAACTAATTTGGTATGATTTCACGTTGAATGTCTCCAATGATAAAGTTATATATCCTGATGGTTTTGAGTTTCTATCAGTTTCTGAAATGAATATATTAGATTGATTATAATAATCTACATTAGATTGGCTTAAATAACATCGATGTAAAATGGCTAACTTTGGAGATATTTGACTTTGCTTTCTATGTTGATGTCACTGGTGTGCTTTGTCATCATCTTGGTCTTCTCAGCACTGAACTCTATGACATCGTGTAAAATACAGCATTGGTGGGGGAATGCAAATGTTCTATTGTGAAACAGGGATACATGGCCATGTGCATAAATGTGTTTATGTAGGTGCTGGTGGTGCTTGATTGATAGGTAAATATACATAATGGTGCTGGCAGGACAGTGTGTACGGGGCAATCAGAGCCCTACACACTACCCCCTCCCCCCTCTGCTAGTCAGGATCACCACACTCAGGCTCAAGGCAGGTGATGGCCAGGGGACCCACACAGCCTGCTGGTGGTAGGCAGATCACTGGTAACCATGGGGATCAGGAATGCTGGATCACTATTGGTAGAGCTAGAAATGCTTGTTTTTCATTGCGAGAATAGGGTGGGGTGATACTATATACTGAATCCATGTACCATATGAATAATAAACCAGAGGGCTTGACTCTCTCTCTTCTTTCACACTGTATACTCTTCCTTTCTCTTTGCCTGTATTGCTTTCGCTATAGCCTGCCTACGCAACAACAGATTCGAGCAGTAGACTTTACAATCGGCTATTCAGGCTTCGTTAAGGTGCCCAACTAAATTTGCCAGTTTGTCTTCCTCTCCAACATAACCATCAATGTCAGCAGCTAAGTTGAGGTTGGTGACTGTTCTCCCTCCAAAGCTGACCGTGCCTTTTCAATCTTCTAAAACGTCGGTCATGGTCCTTTCTAGTGGGCAATTAAAGCTGAACATTCCTTTTCACCAGACTTTAGCTTAGATAAAAGATTCACCCGTTACTTGTAGTACATGGGTGAACAACAACGTAGTGTAAATACAGGCGAAAATAGGTTTAGTATGGAACATGAACTAGAAACTGTGGCTCCAGTATCAAATGGCTACCCATATAGCCACAGAGTTTGTGAAATTGGTGAGAATGCAAAAAGACAAGATGGCGGCGCTAGAACGCCGTTGATTTCACTTTTAAATCTGATTAAACTAGATATTTTATTATATTTTTCAACTCAAAGGTAGCGGGTAAATATGAAGACACCTACAAAGAATAAATGTTGCTTCTTACATTGTGAAATTAGGCTCTCATTTCATTAACCCGCTTTTTCGACCGTTTTTATATAGGGCTGGTATTCACCCGTGTAATGTGAGTACCGGGTGAATCCTTTATCTAACTTTAGCTATGTTTGTTTAAGTTGAATTCTCACCTAAATTTAACCTCGTCAAAATTGTATTGGAGATAATTCTTTTTTCTGTCATTTGTCATAAATCTGACCATGTAACACCTCTGTGTAATTTCCAATGTAAGGATATGAATTTATTAAGAAATTGAAAAAAAAGGGTCAGAATAACTGACCTTGACCTTCTACGATAAGCATTAGCCCTTGACACAGATATGACATTGAACCACCACCAATCAATTCCTCAGGACCATCTGAGACTTCAATAACTAAGAAATGTTATCCCCAATATTAGAAAATTATGTAATGCTGCAAACGGTATTTTAAGGGGAAAAAAATGTAATCGTTTTTAATATTATAATTTTAATCTCTCTCAAGACCGTTACTGTAGTACCATTGAGTCCTTCACATTGGGATGTAAGATACGCTTTAATATGTAGTTGTCAATCTCAATTCAAATCATTTCCATGGTAACCTTCTGACAAATTATGGTCGTGGCCATTAATTCTTTGGATTTTTAATGTTTGGGCCATTTTTGGGCCATCGGGCAGCTTTGCATGAAAGAAATGGAATAAGCAATATTGGAAATGACTATCCTGTCACAGTCTCCTCATTCGTGTCCAATGAAATGACAGTTATCCGCGTGGCGCACGTGCATTTCAGGGTTCGGAGTTTAAGAAGGAAATGGCCAATTTAAAATGGGTTTAATCTCTCTCCCTGCCCGCGCGAGCAGTGCAAAAGTGGCGATATGAGATAATAATGTTGCCATTGAATTCCCATTAGGAATATTTCATTTTCGATGTGGGTTGGCTGGTTGGTTGTTGGAGTTTTACATCCTGGCAACATTTAAGATCACATCAGGCCGGGCACCGACTTGTGACCGTGCGCACTCATCGCAACTTTATAGTGCTGCCCCACTGGGAAATCAGGCCACTGGCACCATGACCCAATATCCCACTCAGGTTACATTATTCTGACACTGAGCTAATCACTCCTTACCCTATCCTATTTATGCTGAGCAACAGGCTTGGAAGCGATGGGTAGCAATTTGATAAGTCATTGGTTTGACGTGACTGGGAATGGAACTCCCGACCTTCCGCACACGAGGCCCGCGCTCTATCTATTCGGCCACCACGCCCGGTCATTATCGATGACATCAATCAACCTCATGGCTTACCAGGCATGGGAAGACGCAAGGCAACACAGCCACACACCCACGTAGTCACATAACCACACAGCCACATAGCAACCGAAACACACAACCACACACCAACACACTCATTCTCTAGCCACACAGCCACATACTCACACACCCACAGAACCCCCCCCCCCCCACACACACACACATACCTGTCATCGCCCACCCCTTCCACACCCACACACTGCCGGAACATCATGGCGTCATACACTGACACAATAGAATGACCTATTGGGTACAGCCATCACTGCCAGTCTTGACTTCGGCGGATCAATCCCCGGTTGAGTCAACCGAAGGTCTTAACAAACAAAAGTGATTCTCGGAACTAGCCAACACCAGGCCACGCGCTCAGTTTGTTTGTTTGTTGTTGTTTTATATCCTAGCAACATCTAAGGTCATATGAGGACGGGTACCGATGTGTGACAGTGCACACTCATGGCAAATTTATAGTGATGTCCCACTGGGAAACCAGGCTGCTGGCACCATGACCTGGTATCCCACTCAGTCACATTATCCTGACACTGAGCACATCAGACCTTGACCTGTCCTAATAATACCGAGCGCCTGGCTTGGAAGCGACCAGTATACATTTTTAAGTCATTGGTTTGACTCGACCAGGGTACGAACCCATGACCCCACGATCTACCAGCACGGGAGACGGACACTCTAACTCATTCGGCCATCCCGTCTGGTCTCAGGCGCTCAGGTTGGGGCGCTATCCTAATGGGGCAGCTCTACAAAGTCGCCATGACGATGCACTATCACAAGTAACTTCTCGCCCTTGTCAGACCTTAGATGTTGCCAGGACGTGAACCCCCTCCCGTCAATCTAAACCAAACCAATCGTTGTTCCATCGTGTGAGATTGACTTGCTGATCGGGTCAGGCTACAGACAGCCTTGTTTACTGGCGCATGGCTCTCCATAATTAATGCGCTGTCTCCATGAATGTCGGCCTTCCATGCAAGGCAGAACCCCCTCCCTCCAACCCGCCCACAAACCTGCCACTCGAGGTAAGTGGCTTTGACATGGAACGTTAGTTTATATAGCAAGGGGGCAAGCTGCTCGGTCAGGCCGTGGTGGTGGCTTCTGGGTAATTAGTGCGTGTTCTAAGGGTTGGTTGGTTGCTGGAGCTGTACTTCATGGCAACATCTAAGGTCATATCAGGACGGGCACCGACGTGTGAGAGTACGCGCTCATGGAGACTTTGTAGTGCTGACCCACTGGGGAATTAGGCGGTTGGCACCATAACCCGATATTCCACTCAGTCACATTATCCTGACACTGAGCTAAACAGTCCTTGCCTTATCCTATTAATGCCTAGTGCCAGGCTTTAAAGCGAAAAATAGCAATTTTGTAAAGCATTGGTTTGACTCGACTGGGAATCGAACTCTCGACCTTCACCACGGGAAGCCTGCGCTGTACCGATTCGGCCACCGCGTCCGGTCTTGTACTAAGGGGTAGCTCCTAAACTGCACAAAGGAATGCAGACTCCCACTGGATTTAAAGTAAAACCGTGATTTAGGTTCCTTGCCAAGCAAACTTGCAGTTATATAATCCAGCGGTACAGTGAGTGAGCGTAACGGGCACTGAGGTGTGGGCGAGTAGGTGATGCCAAATGGAGAGCTGAAGTTGTACCAGTAGATGGTCTAATGTAGAGAGTCAACCAACCGATGACTGAGGTGGCTGGGGAATAGATGGAATCTCCCAGCCTTATTATACTTGTATAATGGCTTATACAGCATATAATTAGTATTTAGAGTAAGCTATAATGTGGGTTCTTTGACACAAGGAAACGTATGCACAAATCTCTACCTATATATATTTATATATATATATATTATATATATTATATATATATATATATATATATCCATATGCAGTCATTCCTTCACATGGGAGCGGGAGGTAGCTCAGCCGGTAGCTTGTCCACCTGTGAAGGTGTCCGTCATCCTATCAATCCTGCTCAGTGGACCCATTTACAGTTTGAACTATATTGTGTTCCATCCAGTGGTCCGCAACTGGTTCATCTGCTGTCCTGTCTGTGGGAACATGCATATAAAAGACCCCCTGCTGCTTATCAGCAAGAGCAGCCTATGTGGCGGCAGCGGGTTTCCTCCAAAGAAATATGTCAGAATGACCATGCATTTGACGTCCAATAGCCCATGATAAAAACATCAATGTGCTTTAGCGTCATCATTAAAAAAATCAAGCTTTACTTTTCTTGCCTTCGCATGACTTGTGAAAATCAATTTGCGCAATGCTAAATTGATGATATTTGTCTAAAGGCAGAGTGAGAATGTAATTCTTTCTAGCGTTCACACCAGCCCGAATACCTACACATGTCGGTTGTAGATGATATCTCTAGTAGACTTGACTCATCATTAAACTTAGCTCTAGTCATAATATATCCTTATTAATGATTATATGTAAACTTCCAGAACTATATAACAGTGTATTTGTACATTTTGAACGGGATATTGTTGTGCAACTCACTATTCACTAGAAATGTACACTACATGAAAGTAACCCCATAACAACATGAAGTGTTCAGGCACAAAACAAACAAATCCATTTGAGGTGTTTTCTGTAAAATAGAATTTATTGCTATGCTTTCCAGCACTTTATTATTGGTGGGAGGCGGCTCAGTTATACATCACATAGTTAGTACATAACTGAATCGTCACATGACTGAAAGACCAGTTCAACGGCAGTAAATGGCTGTGACCATGAGAAACTGAGCCGCCCCCCCCCCCTCCCACCATTCCCCAGCTTCTCCACCACCCTCCTCCCCATCTCCCTCCTCCACCGCATCACATCCATCAGCACTACTTCATTCATAGTGATTGCTAGACAGATAAGCCTTTGATAAGCGCATGATTTCGTCGATATTAATGTAAATCTGTCCTACTCTACTACCAATTTCATATTGAGTAGGGCATTTCATAGGGGATCTGGCAGCTTCTGGAAAAAACTAAACCGGATTTGATTATTGGAATGACGGCAGCTTCAGCTCAAATGTGGTAGCCATGGTTTCATTTCAACGTGGATGGTGTTTGTCGGTCTTTGTCATTCGACACTGAATAGAGCATCCCTGGTTAGGATTGGTGCCGGTGGTGGCGCCACTGGGCACGCGAGATGGGGGCATGCTTGGCACCAAATGGCTGTATTATAACAATAGTAATAGACGTGAGGTATAATGCATTATACAAGTATAATTGCTAGCGGAACATTATATACTTTGCTACTTCCTCCATCCGAACATTGGTGGAGTGCCGCCCCCACCCGCACCCCGAGCTGTTTGGGAATTGCATATGGGTGGCCCCCCTCGCGCCACACACACTGTATGATTTTGCTTCTCTAATAATCTCCTTTCCGTGTCTGTATAGTCGCATAATGACCAGACGGGATGGCCAAATGAGTTAGAGCGTCCGTCTCCTGTGTTGGTAGACCATGGGATCGTGGGTTCGAACCCTGGTCGAGTCAAACCAATGACTTACAAATTGATATGTGTCGCTTCCTAGCCAATGGCTCTGCATTATTAGGATAGGGCAAGGACTGGTTGGCTCAGTATCAGGATAATGTGACTGAGTGGGATATCAGGTCATGGTGCTGGTGACCTGGTCTTCCAGTGGGGCAGCACTATAAAGTCGCCATGAGTGCGCACTGTCACAAGTCGGTACCCGTTCTGATATGACCTTAGATGTTGCTAGGACGTAAAACAACAACAAACAAACGCATAATGCTAATTGATTATGGAGCTGTTGCTCAACTTACTGTTATTATGAAGTTATGCGATAATTGCCTTACAACAGCTTTCACCATGCATTTTTGTTAAGCATGAATAAACTGATGTCGCCCTTACTATTTCTAGCCTCTGCTTCTTACACGTCACATAGTTAGTACATAACTGAATCGTCACATGACCGAAAGACCAGTTCAATGGCAGTAAATGGCTGTGACCTTGAGAAACTGAGCCGCCCCCCCCCCCACCATTCCCCAGGTTCTCCACCCCCTCCACCCCATCTCCCTCCTCCACCGCTTCACATCCAAAGGCACTACTTCATTCATAGTGATTGCTAGACAGATAAGCCTTTGATAAGCGCATGATTTCGCCGATATTAATGAAGCTAATAATAAAGTGCTCAATCTGACAAGTTGAGTGGAACCTGTTTGCGTATGGCAATCCATGTTTTGCGGTATGTACATCACCATGGCAACAACTACTGATAACCACATCTAGTGGCATCAAGGACAGATTTAATTAACTTGGCGGTTAAATGTCTGAATCAGCAGAACAAACACCAAGTGAGTTTCTCTCTCTATATACAAATTCCAGCGCGCGAGTGACATTATTCGCACCCCTGGTAGGTTTGGGTTGGTGGCGCCACCTGGAATAACAGTGAATGGGGTTCACCGATAAGGTAGTACACAACATATGTGTGATCATAGAGGGAACATTCCCTTTTGCGCCTTTATACTCGCATAATTCTTATATATCACATAGCGAAGAATTCTGATGGGTTTTCTTCATATAGGGAGCAAATAGCGAAATGCCTGAATCAACAGAACAAACACCAAATGGATTTCTCTCTCTATATTATATAGATAACGAAGAATTCTGATGGGTTTTCTCCATAGAGGGAGCGACCAAATAGCGAAAAATCCATACCGATTTGCCGCAGGACATTGCATTTAATTAATTTGGCAGTTAAATGCCTGAATTGACAGAACAAACACCAACTGGATTTCTTTCTCTATATATATATATAACGAAGAATTCTGATGGGGTTTCTTCATATAGGAAGCGACCACATAGCGACCACATAGCGACAAATCTATACCCATTTGTCGCAGGACATTACAACTGTAGAGGACCAACAATTCTCTCCCCCCTCCCCCTCCGCCTTCTCTCCGCGCTCTCTCTGCTGATATTTCAAACACCAATCATTGCCATGGCTACTTGGGATCCTCAGGGGTGGCAACTCCAACAGTCATCATATAATGGGATTTGGGGCGGATGCGACCAGGGCTGCACGTTGCATTAACAATTTGTCACCTGTTTGAGCCAAATGCAGCTCACGGTTTTGACACAAAACACCAATTTATATCCCTAACAAACCACCAATGGAACACTGGCAACGCAACCATCGTTTATATCCCTAGCAAATTATATTGTCATACATTATATAAATAACGCATATGTATTCATATGTATATGTCAGTCAGGGAATGTCCGCGTATGTCAGTGTATGAAGAGGTATAGCAGTGTATGACAGTGTGTGACAGTGTGTGTCAATGTATGACAGTGTATGACAGTATATGTCCGTGTATGAGAGTGTGTGTCAGTGAATGACAGTATAAGACAGTGTATGACACTGCCCGTCAGTGTATGCCAGTGTATGTCAGTGTATGCCAGTGTATATCAGTGCATGACAGTGTATACCAGTGCATGACAGTGTATGTTACTGATATGTAAGTGAATGTCAATCGATATCAGTTTATGACAATGTATATCAGTGTCTGTCAGTTTATGACAGCATAGGTCCATGTATGTTAGTACATGCCAGGTCATGTCAGTGAATGTCATTGCCTATCACATAAAATGATATAAACTGACATAAACTGACATAAACTGACATAAACTGACATAAACTGACATAAACTGACATAAACTGACATAAACTGACATAAACTGACATAAACTGACATAAACTGACATAAACTGACATAAACTGACATAAACTGACATAAACTGACATAAACTGACATAAACTGACATAAACTGACATAAACTGACATACATATACTTAAACTGTCTTAAACTGAGATAAACTGACATACAATGACAGTTTATGTCAGTTTATGTCAGTTTATGTCAGTTCATATAAGTTTATGTATGTGCATGTCACTTCATGTCTGTGCATATCAGTCTGACGGTATATAACCCTGTGTATGCCAATATATGCCTATGTAATCCAATATATACCAATGTATGCCTACTTCTGCCAATGCATGTCCAAGTATGTTGAGCTATTTCTATGTCTACATATTTATGTCTATCTTAGTAATGCAAAACGCTCGGCAAGGTACCGAACAGCGTTTTGTAAGTGGTTGGTTTAACTGATTTGGAGTTTGATCCTGTACAAAGAGTTTGTTTGGGGTTTTACATCCTGGCACATTTAAGCTCATACGAGGATGGGCATTGACACACCCATGCCAACTTTATAGTGCTGCCCCAATAGGAGACAAGGCCACCAGTACCATGACCCAATTTCCCCTTCAGTCAGTCACATTATCCTGAGACTGAACTACCCAGTCCTTTCCCTATCCTATTAATGCTGAGTGCCAGGCTTATTAGCGACAAGTATAGATTTGTGTAAGTCATTGGTTTAACTCGGCCACCTTTCAAACTCCTAATCTTCCACATGGGAAGCCTTGCCTTCTTATAATGCCAAGTACACACCTACCATTTACGATTCGCGCACTAAAACTCGCTACTCGACCTGACCCGCTTAAAACTGAAAACGGGCCGATTCATTTTTCAAATCGCGAATCGCAAATCGCAATCGTAATTGGCTCATTTTAGCCCTAAAACTGAGTTTTTAGTCGGGAATCGCAATCGCTAGGTGTGCTAGGGGAGTGCACACCTCATGACTTTTGGGGAGTTTTAGATCGTATACGGTAGGTGGGTGCGGAAAAACGGTAGGTGTGTACCTAGCATTACCGATTCGGCCACCACGCATCCTTTGTCAAGCGAGCGCTTCACCAGCAAGTCGGTGGTTGATTTGTTAGTGCGACGCTCCCCTCCTCTCTGCCTGAATCAGGTGTGTGCCTCCCGGGTAAGGATTATCTACGGGATACCGACCCTCCCATAGCGAGTGTAATATCAAATACAGCGCCGGTGTCACAGTTTGAAAGGCTGCCCAGCTTAAAATGGGTTCTTTTCACAATGCGCATGGATCAAAGTCCAACAGCCTAAAATCTTACAAGCAAGCTAGACATTGCGGAAGAGCTCTCTGGAAATGCAGGGAAGACAAGCAAGGAGACTGTTGAGGCATAATTACAGTGAATATTTTATGCTTGGTTGCATATATAACCCGCTGCACTAACAAGTTAACAAGCAATTAACAAATTATTAAGCGTAAGTATAATCTCATTCAGGCGGAAATGTAATTGTCAATGTTGATTTCAACATGGATAATTTAACCCGGAAGTAAAAGTACATACTTAATATGGAGGCGACTACTGGCGCCATCTATAAAGTCTTTCTGATTAATGATGCTCTGACTGTGGCGCCATCTGCTGTAAATTGGCATAACAAGATGCGACCCAGTTTCATTATAGACACTTCGACCAGAGCATTTCGATCGACAGGACGTGTTCTCTCCTTTGGATTTGAAAAGATTCGACAAAGATGCCGTTCGGAAAGAACACACGATTTAAAGATCGAGAGAAAAGACTTCGGAATAACAAGCCGTAGTTCCTGACAAACAGCATCAAGTTGGGACAGGTTAGTGGCAGTAATCAATGAATTTATGACAACAAAACAAAAATAATGCTGGTCTTGGTCAAACAAAGGATCGCTCCCAGCCACGGAGGGACGACAACGACACCAATGCACTGACATGAGGCATATCGCTACGGATGTCGGATTAACCATGGCCTGGCTACTTTGCAGAAACTGGACGATAACAATCACAGGATCAATCCTCGGATCGATAAGTCTTCATATGTCTTAAAATATTACCTCAAATGCTGATATCAGAAAATATCCATGACAACCGCCAGTGCACAATGCAAGAATCTAACAACTATTGCAACATACATGCCCAGAGACTCTTTTCCCGCTGTTGGATATACTCGTAGAACAAAGTGACACAGGCTTAAGTATACATAGCCACACTGAGTCACGGGTATAACAACCTCCTGAACGAAAGGTGATTTCATCGACCAACTACGTGGCATGCTCACAACCGTCACCATCATACCTAGTCGTAGTCATAATAATGCTACTCATACAAGGGTACCTTATGACCGTCACCCAGACAGTTTCATATGGCTATTACATCCATACGGACAATGTGTCACTATGCAACATTAGGTAATGATGCTACCATATAAGGCCCGCATATCAAGAGCTTGTGCCTCGGATGTTCCACAACTATTCTCACAACAAGTGACACATCGGTATTACAGCCATACGGACGATGTTCACATGCTTATTAGGCTCTAAGCCTTATCATCATGGCACTCCTCTAACAAACGTAACTCCACTCATATTAAGGCGCACACCAAGAGCGTGTGTCTGGGTTGGTCCTATTTAGTCACAGATGACAAGTGGCCATAGCCCAAGTTAAACATCTTGACATTATCTAAATACTTGCTTGTCAACACATGGTGGCCATGCCTTCAAACAACTATTACGTATAGCTTGTGCTTGTGATGGTCCTACTAAGTCACCAAATGAACAAGTGTCCACAGCCACAAGTTAATTACTTCATAAAGCTAAATAGGCCACGAAGCCTTATCACCATGGTGCTCCCCTAACAACTAAGGTGCACCCACACTAAGCAGTCATAGATAGGCCCCAACATGGGAAAGATACGTAGTCGTAGTCGTAAACAATGCTACTCATACAGGGGTACCTTATGACCATCAGCCAGACATTTTCATATGGCCATTACATCCATAGACAAGGGTAGGTTATGACTTTCAACACTAGGCTCACTCTTCCTTGGTGCCATGCTCGGGCCATCTGAGGTGCAGTCTCCGGTGGGCACGCACTGTAGCCTCATTCGCAGTGACAATACTATCTTAACTCCAACATATCATCGAGGAGTTGTAACTCAAAGCACACATCATCCACCACAGGAGGACCTCGCCAAAGGTCGGGTGGCTCCCATACATTGCAAGGTGTATGGGCCCAACCACAAACCACCGTCGCTCACAACCACACATTATAACCTGGGATTCGACTGCTTATTTTTGCCTCTCTTCCCAGGTTATCCAAATACCACACCAGTGCCTCCGACACCCCATAGCGGCCGGCCTCCCGGCTGTACATGGACAATAAGGTACTGCAGAGCAATCTGTTCACGACATCCGGTGGCCTTCCTGGTCACTTAGTCGCGCGAGGATCTGAGGCTAACACTCCTGGGCATCAATGTCCGTGTCGTCATCCAGACACCAATCAACTCACCGTCTCCTAGAGACATCGCATTCCAGCAATTCTGGTTGCCTTCTGCGCAGCACCTGCGTGGGGGCGATTACGTGTCCGGGACACCACCTTGGCACGACGGCCGGTCTCCTTGACTCATGTGGCTACCACTCACATGTTCGTGGATTAAGTTCAATCATGACATTGCCCCTGTCCGTGGCGGGCCTCCCAGCACACGGTGCTTTCGATCATAAGACTAGCCCTGTCCGTGGCGGGCCACCTAGCACCCGGTGCTTTCAATCATAAGACTAGCCCTGTCCATGGTGGGCCACTTAGCACCCAGTGCTTTCAATCATAAGACTAGCCCTGTCCGTGGCGGGCCACTTAGCACCCGGTGCTTAACGCTATACACTATGCGTTCAACTCTCCATAGTTCTGCCTACAAGGGTCATCGAGGCAGGACGTAAGACAATGGTCACTGGACCTCTGCTGATGTCTCAACATACAACATCCAGTCTCAGCTTCCAGGCACTTGAGCTATATTTTTGGCTACGTGCCTGAAATCCTCGAAATCTTAATAAATCAAACATCTCATGGCTTAAATGTAACAACGAAATAGTAAGAATAAATGCCACTTTATACTGTACTTGTCTTGCGTTGGTTGAATTGTCAATGTTGATTTCAACATGGGTAATTTAACCCGCAAGTAAAAGTACATACTTAATATGGAGGCGACTACTGGCGCCATCTATAAAGTCTTTCTGATTAATAATGCTCTGACTGTGGCGCCATCTGCTGTAAATTGGCATAACAAGATGCGACCCAGTTTCATTATAGACACTTCGACCAGAGCATTTCGATCGACAGGACGTGTTCTCTCCTTTGGATTTGCCGTCCCTCCCACCCAAACTACAAGTGACATTCATAGGGCTACGTGCCTGAAATCCTCGAAATCTTAATAAATCAAACATCTCATGGCTTAAATGTAACAACGAAATAGTAAGAATAAATGCCACTTTATACTGTACTTGTCTTGCGTTGGTTGAATTAGACTTTAACGCATGTGCATTAGGAAAAGGCCCCCTTTAAATATGCTACCTTTCAAACTGCGACATCAGATGAGGTGACCGAGTGAGTTTAGCAGGGGACTCTCCACACCCAGTTGTAACATATTCCGATATACGGCATGTGGGGGGGGGGGGTGAGTGCTATTATGTGATGTGTTATTTGTATGGCTAGCTCGTTGAGCTTGTATGTATATGTATGTAAGAGTTGTAATCTCTGGCAAGAGGAACTACGCCCCTTACCGAAAAGAAAAATCCAGCGGTACAGTGAGTGCATGTGAGGGGGGGGGGAGCAGTGCGTGCGCAGATGTGGCGCCCCCCAACGGACATGAGTGAGAGCAGGAAGGTAGTTGTAGGTTAAGAAGGCCCAACCAGCAGATGACTGGGGGGGGGGTAGTAGATAGGCTAGGGAGAGGATGGAAGCTTCCGGCCTTATTATACTCATATAATGGCTTATACAGCATATATATATGTATTAGTTGGGTTATAGCTGAGTTTCATGTGCATGACATAGTGAGTGCTGGCAGGCTGAGTGCAATGGCACTCAGGACCTGGCCATTCTGCCTGAATATGGGTCAGCACAATCCAATAGGGGTCAACACAATCAGGCTGTGAGGAGCAGCCAGATCAAGGTTGGTTGTGGCCAGGCAGCCACTGGTGGTGGGCAGACTACCAGATGCCATGGGGACTGGAAATACTGTTCTCCTATTGGGTGACCAGGGTGGTGTGACACCCTACCAGGGAACCTGGGTACTATAAAAGTAAAGATAGAAGGCTTGCCTTCCCTTACTCTCTTCACTCTTACTTTCTCTTTCTTCTTGTCTGTATCGTATTTCCTTACAGCCTACTTGCACAGCAACATATCCGGGTACCAACTATACACAGTGTTCCAGCCCACAAAGCCTAGCATGCAGAGAGTACAACTAGTATTACCCATACATTGATGCTCTATGTACGGTGAACCAAAGTAGTGATTGCAGTACATGTCTACTTGAACATATAAGGTATTGTATGTACACTCAAGTGGGAAGGGTGTGAGATTGAAACACCATTAAATACTCGCTGGTTACTGGTAGTTGGAGTTGTACGTCCTAACAACATATAAGGTCATATCATGATGCATACAATGTTGAGACAGTGCGCACTCGTGGTGACTTTTATAGTGTTGCCCCTCTAGGAAATCATACCGCTGGCACCATCACCCAATATCCTACTCAGTCATATTATCCTTACAATGAACCCACCAGCCCGTGCCCTCTCCTAGTACTGCCGAGAGCCTGGGTAGGAATCGACACGTATCAGTTTTATAAGTCATTGGTTTGACTCGACCGTGAATTGAACTCCCGAACTTCGGCGCGTGAGGGCTGCGCTCTCCCGATTCGGCCACCAGGCACGGTCGATTGAAATGTAGCGATTGCATTTCAAGTCTATTTGAACATAACAAGTATTTTATATACAATGGAGTGGAAAGGGTGTGAGATGGAAAAGTCATTAAAGCCCCAGTCACACATAGCTGGATGAGCCCCGGATTTTGAGCCGGACCACCAACGGATCAATGGCCCGGATTGTCCCAGACCGCCACGGATAAAATCACTGTTTTCGCCGATTTTTGCCTCGCAGTCACACTTTCCCAGACGAGCCCTGGACGAGCCCCAGACCGCCCCCGGACTGGGCCGGACTGGGCCGGACTGGGCCGGACTGGCCCTGGACGAGGCTGGACCACCCCCGGACTGCCCCGGACCACCCCCGAACTATCCTGGATCACCCCCGGACTATCCCGGATCACCCCGGACTATCCCGGATCACCCCGGACTATCCCGGATCACCCCCGGTCTTACGGGGGCAGTTTGGGAGTGGTCCGTGGCTAGGCTGGGGGTAGTCCTGGATAGTCCGAGGATGGTCTGGGTCAAACCGTGGATCAAACTGACCCCGGACCACCCCCGGACAGGGCCGGACCACCCCCGGACAGGGCCGGTCCACCCCGGACCACCCCCAAAATACCCGGACCACCCCGGACCACCCCCGGATCAGGCCGGATCAGGCCGGATTGAGCCAGGATTGCAAAATCCCCCAGACCACCCCGGATGTTTTAAACATTTTAAAACATCCGGGGCCGAGCCCGGATGGTGCCGGACGAGCCACAGATCAGGTGGGATCGGAGGGGTGTCGGCACGGACGAGCCACAGACGAGCCACGGATCACCCCGGACCACCCCGGATGACGGTCCGGGGCTCGTCCGGCCTCTGATACGGGTATGTGTGACTGGGGCTTAACTACTCACTGGTTACTATTTCCCGATATAAGCTGTTCATCAATCACCGTCCGTATATAACAGAAATACACATAAGGAGCAAAGGTGCAAAACCCCATAAAGACCAATCCACAAATTGAGATACAAATTGGAACCAAACCTTCACAAAGTTCATGGGTCATGGTGCGGGAAGGATGGTCCCACAGGTGAGGCAACATTATAAAGTTGCCATGGGTGTGTGCTGTAACAGGTCAGCACCTGTCCTGATATTTCGGGGCTTAAAACTCTCAATAAACTAATATATTCTGTAAAGATACCACATCCACCTACAACATATATGAGTTAGAGCATCCGTCTCCCATGTTGGTAGATCGTGGGATCGTGGGTTCGAACCCTGGTCGAGTCAAACCGATGACTTGAAAATTGATACTTGTCACTTCCTAGCCAGGCGCTCGGCATTATTAGGATAGGACAAGGAGCAGTGGAATGAGGAAACCCAATTGTCCGTGATTGAGATTTCCCCTGCTTAAACAATTAATGTACCAAAACAAACTAAAACCCCCCAAAAACAACCCTCTCTTCAAATGGCCGAATCGGTCGAGCGCATGCTTGCCATGCACATTGATTGATTGGTGGTTTCTTAATGCCATATCGGCAGCATAGATCATATTCATCATTCATGGCAAGGATTGTTTGTTTTTTTATTCAACCATCGCCTTTACATAAAATCTAAAAGCGTACAATCAAGTATGTGTCAAATAGACACTTCTGAATTTTTAAAAGCTCACAGTCATATAGTTAAATAAAATAGAGGAAAGAATTAATTGATAAAAATTGTTTTAGTGAACTATATGAGGTGGTACAGACCAGCTGTCCTCATAAAGGATGAAATGCCTTTACTTTGTTTTGGTACATTAATTGTTTAAGCAGGGGAAATCTCAATCACGGACAATTGGGTTTCCTCATTCCACTGCTCCTTGTCCTATCCTAATAATGTCGAGCACCAAGCTAGGAAGTGACAAGTATAAATTTTCAAGTCATCGGTTTGACTCGACCAGGGTTCGAACCCACGTCTTCCATTCCTCCACTATCCGTCCCCTTTCTGCCTTCTCCCCTACCCCTCCATCCCTTTCTCCACTCTCCCTCCCCTCCATGCCCTCTCCGGACCATCCAGGAGCGCCCCCCCCCCCCCCCCCCCCCACAGCACACCCTCTCTCTGACTACAGGCAGGCCGTGTTTCCACGCGTGCAGTGTGGTTCTTCCCTGCTTGTCGGCACTTTGTTTTCTAGACGAGTTATTAAAGCGGCGACATTCCCGTCGCGAGTTAGATACCGGAAACCGGAGGAGACCGCCCTAACTCCCCAGCCCCCACAACTCAAAATGGTTCACAGAGAGGGGCAGGTGTACATGGGAAAACTGGAGGAGTTAATGCGCACCAGGAGGATGCGAAGGGAACACGTGGAATGTTGGATGGTGGGTGGCGGGAGTTAGGAGGATGGTGACGGGGTGGGGGTTGGAGGAGGGTGGGTGTCGGGAGGAGGGGGGAGGACGAGGGGCGGGAGGAGGCGGAGGAGGAGCGGGAGGAGGGGGAGGAGGAGGAGGAGATGGGGAGGGGCAGAAGGAGGAGCGGGAGGAGGGGGAGGGATGAGGAGCGGGAGGAGGGGGAGGAGGGGATGAGCGGGAGGATGGGGAGGATGAGGAGCAGGAGGAGGGGGAGAGGAGGGGGAGGATCAGGAGCGGGAGGAGCGGGAGGAGGGGGAGGAGGGGGAGGAGGGGGAGGAGGGGGAGGAGAGGGAGGAGGGGAGGAGGGGGAGGAGCGGGAGGAACGGGAGGAGGGAGGGAGGGGAGAAGGGGGAGGAGGGGTGGAGGGGAGGAGGGGGAGGAGGGGGAGGAGGGAGAGGAGCGGGAGGAACGGGAGGAGCGGGAGGAGGAGGCGGGGAGGAGGAGCGGGAGGAGGGGTGGGAGGAGCAGAGGGAGAAGGGGCAGGAGGAGGATGGGGGAGGAGGGGCGGGACAAGGGGTCGGAGCGAATCACTGAAGTTCAAGTCTCATTAAAACTGCTCAGGAGACTTTCGTCTTTTCTTTTACTTGCTGGACTTAGAAGGTGCACTGACAGATCAAGCGTAGCCATTGTGTGTTAGCTGCAGAGTGCACAATGAGCTGTGGGAATTGATTCTCATTCATATGTATATCTATATAATATATCTATGAAGTGTTCAGACAGAAAACCCCCCAACATTGCAATAAACATGAGAATCAAACCGTCAAAGAGTTTATTTTTCATCCCTACTTTTTTCTTCATTATTCCATAACTCCCTTATTCCACTTTTGCTATGGTTATTTTCAGGTAAGAATCTGTTATTAGAAGTACATTTTTGGATCAGCATTTACGCGGATTTGCGCCTGAACTCTTCATATATTCAGGAGAGGGGCGGGGAATTTGATGAGGTCGCTGGCGGAATTCACTTCAGCTTAATTGTATGTGTTCTCGACAGATTTTAGTTGTCGTTGTCTTACAGTCATGTGAATTGTTCTCTTATTATGTCTACATTTAATAGATCATTCTTAGAGAGTGGACTGTTGGTGCGGTGTGCGGTGTGCGGTATGCAGTGCGCCCCATCACCACCCCATCTCCCACTCACTGCCATTCCCCCTCACACAACATCCCTACCCCCACCTCCAATCCAACAACAAACTGGGCGGTTCGAATCCTGGTCGAGTCAAACCAATGACTTAAAAATTAATACTTGTCGTTTCCTAGACTGGCGCTCGACATTAATAGGATAGGGCATTGATTGGTTATCTCAGTATCCGGATAATGTGACTGAGTCAGATATTGGCTCATGGTGCCAGTGTCCTGATTTCCCAGTGGGATGGCACTATAAAGTCGCCCTGAGTGCGCACTGTCACAAGTCGATACCCATCCTGATATGACCTTGATTGTTGCCAGGACATAAATCTCTAACAAGCAAACCAATCCCCAATCTAACACCCTACGCCCACCCATACCCGCCATACCCCACACCCACATGCTACCCACCCCCTACACCCTACCAGTGCCACTACCCCCTACACCCACATCCCCCCACCCCACTACCAGCCCCACACCCTCCCCACCCTACCGCATTCTCACCATCATCCCAATCCCCATCCCCATACGATTCCACCCCACCCCTTCACTCCCACCCCTACCCCCACCCCAAATCCCAATCCCCCCAACCCCAAATATCTGTCATCAGCAATACCTCCCACCAATAAAACGAAACTAGCTACGACTGTATCCAGACACAGTGTCTACCGCCGGCACACCGAGTCACGTCTAAAGCACCTCGACCACGCTACATCAAATCGACTTAGCTGTTCCGGGCAGTGTTTGCTCATCAGACGGGCTAGATTTATGAGCGAGCATTCCAGGGACGCGCTTCCGCCTTTCTACAGTCACAAATGGAAACCAAACAAGCGATAGAGCCATTGGCCGAATCGGTTGGTTGTTGGAATTTGACGTGCTGACAACATTTAACGTGATGTGCGGGTGTGTGTGGGTGTGTGGGTGTGTGGGTGTGTGGGTGCGTGGGATGTGGGTGTGTGGATGTGTGGGTGTGTGGGTGTGTGGGTGTGTGGGTGTGTGGGTGTATGGGTGTGTGGGTGTCTGGGTGGGTGGGTGTGTGGGTGTGTGGGTGTGTGGGTGTGTGGGTGTGTGGGTGTGTGGGTGTGTGGGTGTGTGGGTGTGGGTGTGTGGGTGCATGGGGGTGTGGGTGTGTGGGTGTGTGGGTGTGTGGGTGTGTGGGTGTGTGGGTGTGTGGGTGTGTGGGTGTGTGGGTGTGTGGGTGTGTGGGTGTGTGGGTGTGTGGCTGTGCTTTAGGTTGTGCTTTATTGGCATCAACCCCTGTTCACCGACTGGCAAACTATCACCCTCACTCCTTACCAACTGCCCACACAGGTCCGCATGACTCTTGCTTGTGTATATCAGAATCAGTGCCTACAGCTCATTGAACCTGGGTCCAATGATTGTTGCACACAGCTCGGTGTTTTTGGAATAGATGTTGCTCGTCTGAGTGTAGAAAGTGGAGTGTCTCTTGCTAGAGAGTCTAGCCAAGAGTGCCTAGAGTGGGGTCTGTGTGTCAGGTATAAGGAATGCTGGTGACTGGGCTCTCACAGCCAGCCAATCAGACACCCTCTACAGCCTGGGTGGCGACGCCCTAATAGGGGGCAGCTGTCACGCAACCCCCAGCTGGAGGTGGTGTCCATAATGTATGGAGGATGGCTGGGTGTGCTTGTCCATCGGCCCCATGGTAACAGGTAGTTGCAGACAGTTACAATAAACATAAATCAATGCTTCTCTCCCTCAATGCACTCTATCTGGTGCAGGAAGGGAACATTTCAATACTTATTAACCGTCGCTTAAGTATGAACATCATATCACAATCTCAGTTGCTATGTGTTATCACCTTTACACCTAGGCGCTTATGTCACAAAGCGAGTGAGGCACCCATTGCTTCTCTGTTACATAATCCTGGTCCCCACTCCGTCACCCCAGAATAATAATGTTCTTTGGCAATATATGAATCCGAACCGAAAATCTGTATATTTTTACAATAGGTCACCAGACACCAAAGGCCGCCATGTTAGCGCCGGGTGCGGTGGCCAAATCAGTTTTGGAGCACAGACCTCATGTGTGGAGGATCGGGAGTTTGGTTCCCAGTCGAGTCAAAGCAATGACTTATAAGATTGATACTTGTCGTTTCCTAGCCTGGCACTATGCATTAATAGGATAGGGCAAGGACTGGTTAGCTCAGTGTCAGGATAATGTTACTGAGTGGGATATATCGGGTCATGATGCCTGTGTATGATTTCCCAGTCAGGCAGCACTATAAAGTCGCTGTCAAAACTGGTAGGATTTATCACGGTGTGACATTAATGGTGTGATGAAAATGGGAAATATTTCGCCTAGAGCAGCATTGAAGAAATTAACAGAAGGATAACAATAGCCCGAACAACATTCTCCAAAATGTATAGAGTGTTAACATCAAGTAAGATATTAATACAAACAAGGAAGCGTATTCTTCAGTGTTATGTGTGGTCTACTCTAATGTATGGGGCTGAGACATGGACAATCTCTAAGAAAATGTACAAACGTTTAGCAGCATTTGAGATGTGGACTTATCGAAGGATGATGAAAATATCATGGACAAAGAAGATCACCAACAAAGAAGTTCTCAGAAAAATTTAAAATAAGAAAAGCTTGTTTGCCACTATACAGAAAAAGAAACTTATTTATTTTGGCCACATCATTCGTCAGAGTTCAATATACCGTACATTGTTGGAAGGGAAGGTGAATGGCAGCAGAGGGAGAGAGGGACCAAGAACATAATGGTTTACAAATATTTCACAGTGGACAGGCTTGAATTATTCACAGTCTATCAGAACAGTACACCATCGGGACAAGTGGAGAACCATTGCATCCAACCCTCGACTAGAGGACGGAACTATTGATTGATTGAGAGCAGCATTCGAACCTACACCCCTTTGCAATTCCAGGGCTAGCATACTAGCATATTACATTACCTGGGCTCCTAGTGTAATCAGCCAACCCTATCCATGGCTACTTGTGGCCTTCCAGACACAACCGGCACCATGTTGTTAATCTATCCTGTCCAGTTAACGTTGTATAGTCTGATGAAGCATACACATTTCAAAACCAAAGCAAGTATCTACATTTTATTCAACATATCTAAGCTAGATACCGATGCACTTATTAGAAATGTGTTTATGCATGGAAGGGAATACCGGGTCAATTTAATATACGCCTTTCAATGTTTATAAACATTGTGTATGCATGCGCAGCTTGGCTGCAGAACGAAGGCACACTGCCATTGAGTTTGACAGTATGCGCAGGGCAAAACGTTTATTTTATTCAAAATTAATAGAAATCTAGAATCATAACCATATAACTTTAATATGATCTATTCGGGAAATATGGTTACTATATGTGTTCCAAGCGGTTTGTTTCTAGGTCGTGTGGTTTTAGAGATATTTCACTTTTTCTGAATGAAGATTGCTCACGACCATATACAATGCATTGAGTTTGTCGATACGCGCAGTGCAAAATGTCTATTTTATTCAAAATTAATAGGAATACAGACCCCAATCCTTATACATTTAATATTATCTGTTCGTTGAATATGTTTTCTATATGTGTACCAGGCGGTTTGTTTCTAGGTGGTGTGCTTTTAGAGATATTTCACATTTTCTGTATAAATATTGCTCAGGACCATTGACAATGATTTGAGTTTGCCGGTACATGCAGTGCAAAACGTCTATTTTATTCAAAATTAATAGAAATGGAGAACCCTAACCTTATGAATTTAATATACTCTATTCGTTGAATATGTTTTCTATATGTGTACCAGGCAGTTTGTTTGTAGGTGGTGTGGTTTTACTTTTAGAGATATTTCACATTTCCATGTGTCATCCTACAGCCAAACAGCGCGCTCACTGACCTAGATACCTACGCTGACATCATATGAAATAGGACTATAGAACATATTACTGAGGAAGTCTATGGTGTCAGAATGTTGGCGTGCTTGCCGAAAGTAATATTACACGTGTAGTAGTCTGGACTCGGACTATATGTTTACACTTCAAATATCTCAAAAGTTAGCCATTTAAAATAAAAGTTACTTCAAACTAAGGTAAAGTAGATTATAATGATCAATCTAATATATTTATCTCAGAAACATGACAGAAACTCAAAACCATCGGACTATGCAACTTTAACCACATATAACATTTTGTAATTTTATTGTGTGTGCGCGCGTAAATTACTTCATTGTCATAATTATATTTAAACAAATTTAGTGTGCATGTATGTGTGTGTGGGCGGGGGATGAAGAGTGAGGCAGTAGCATTCCCTGACTTTTAAAACTCCCCAGGCCAGCTCATTCTAAATGGAGCAGCGCTTGCTGATGTAAACAGTGCAATTACGCCTAAGTGATTAACCAGTTTAATTTCAAACCACGGCAGGAATCAGAGTCAAACCACTGATTAGCTATGACATCTGGCGCTGCCCGCCTTTCTTTTCCTGCCAGATTAAAGTTGCATGGTCCAATGAAATATAATTTTGTCAAAATTAAAATAACTACTTCATTTGATCCTATATATCCAACTTGGACACTGGTGCTTTAGATCATGATTTGGGAGAGCATATACAGAATAACGGTGAATTTATAACCTCACCCCTTTGGACACTCACTTTGAAACATCCATTATGCAGGGAGGCCATTATCCAATTAAGCCAATTGTGTGACCTCATTAGCCTCCCCCGACCATGTAGGCCTACTGTGAAGGGCCATAAAGGGGAAGGGGGAAATGAGGTGGATGTTGCCCCTCCCCTCCATGTTGGATATTCAAATCTGTTTGGTCAATTCTATATATATAATTAATCAATTTGGGTAAATTAAATTTTGAAAATTTTACATTTGTCAATCAAAATTGCATCTGCCATCAGGACTATGTATGGTATGAGGGAGGATGAGATATGGATGACATAACAGTAAATAATAACAGAGCAATAATATGTACATGAGAAATGTAAGCAGTACACATATCCTTGGTGGTCTAAATGTATGTGAGGATGTGCACATGCATGTGTTTTAAATCTATGATGGCAGCAGCCTTTCTGGTTGTGCCTAAGCGTTATCATGTGGACGGGATCCATCGCAAATGTGCCGGGTTCTGCGCTTAATCCTAGGATGGCAGCAGCCATATTCTATGATCTAGCCAGACCTGACCATTAATGGCTTGATCGGATCCGCCGCAAATGTGTAGATCTCCAGGTTTAATGCTAAGATGGCAGTATCTGTTCTGGTCATGCGTTATCATTTGGACTGGACCCATCACAAATGCACCGGGTTCTGGGCTTAACGCTATGATGGCAGCAGCCGTTCCACAGCATATTCGCCAGTGGATGGCTCGGGATCGCAGAGCATGCAGTTTGTAATGGGTGAGTGTAGAAACTGATATGGTGCTACGACCCCAGGCCGTCCTCCAACACATACTCTGTGGAACGGCACATTTGCAATGGATCCCGTCTAAACGATAACACATAGGCATGAACACAAAGGCTGCTGCAATCATAGCAGTAAACCCAGAAACATGCACAATTGTGGCAGATCCCATCAAACCATTTATGCTCAGGCCCACCTGAATCATAGAATGTGCAGTTTGCTGGGTGGTTGCATAGTTTGATGTTTTGAAATTTCTGCCCTTGGGACGCTGTCAATCATATACCGATATATGTGATGTTGGATATTCGATGCCACTGATTCAATTCGATAGATATAAATCAAATTAACCTTTCTACAAAATAATATTTGGTTAAAACCTTAGTGCCATGGGCCTATGGCAACAATCCATTCCCAGAATTGTCGCACCCGAAACAGAAATACCTACTTACAGCCCTGTCAGGTTCCAGGATTAGTAGGTCATCTCACATCACGTGGTCCCCGCAAGATGACCATCTGGGTCATAGCCACAGGACCTTTGGCAAGCTTGTCAACATTATTTTGGGTTCTTTCAGCTCAAATTGCTTCAAAACTAGTCATTTTTCATCAAAATGACTCAGGACTAATGATTAGTAGCTTATAACGATCAATTTGATATATTTATCGAAAGAAATAAGACAACAATTCAAACTCCATCGGACCATGCAACTTGAATTCAATTAGTTGGGTCTCAGTACTTTCCAAGGTTGTTCAGCAATATCATATTTCCATAAGTTGTTTTTGTTCTTTTTTATTTCCAAGGAATGTTGTGTGACACAGTATGTTGAAATGGGTATCAGTATATATCCCTGATATATATGTGCACGGAAAACTGAGCTCCACATCAATCCCTGGACCAGTATTGTGCTGAACTGTTAATTTAATATTCAGAGTCTCTGTCTATATTCAGAGACTGTGTTTATATTTACATTCTCTGCTATATTCCGGACTCGTACATGGTCCCGGTTCAATATAGTGCTGGTGGAATCCATCTGCACAATTTTGCGGTAAAACACACTGGTGGCACTATCTAATGGCAGAGTTAACAACACATGCTGTAACATGACTCAAAATGGATGCCACTCTGTTTGAAGTGACCAAAGTTAGTAAAAACCATCAACATTAATTAGAAATGTCTACACTAGGCACAAAAAAACATGCTATTAACATTCCATACATGGTAATGCATAAGTGGAATGCGATTATGCGCGTTGACAGCGCCGATTCACAAAGGACTAATGATCACAATGACCCGAAAGTTTAACCCCCGTTTTGTATTATATATAGATATATATGAAGTGTTTTCTCTGAATAAGTAGGGCGTGTAGTCTTCCAGAAAAGAAAATCCCCATCAATCGGCTTTGGGAACAGCTTTGGGAACTGATTAAATTTTGTTAACTCGCCTGGCGTTCTGAAATGAGGGGATACGTTAGGAAATTGTTCATTTTGATTGGTTTGTAGGCTTGTGTAGTCAGGAAACGTGACATGCACATTGTGCACATGTGATACTTGGACAGCTTAGTCATCACCTGTCATGAGATCCACGACGGCGCCAAAATTGATATCCCAAAGTGCAGTCAACACGTGAAGGTTGCCCAATATACTGTGTTTATTGGAGCACTAAACTCATATCCCAAATAGATTTAGAACAGAGCTCAAGTGAGATGCTTGTTTTTTGCGGGGTTTTACACCCTGACAGCATCTATAGTCATATCAGGATGGGTGTCAACTTGTGATAGTGCTGCTCCACTGGGAGACCAAACCACTGGCATCTTGACCCAATTCTGCACTCAGATACATTATCCTATTACTGAGCTAACCAGTCTCTGCCCTATCCTAGTAATCCCAATCATCAGGCTAGGTAGTGACAAGCATACATTTTATAAGGCATTGCTTTGACTCAGTCAGGTTTAGAACTCCCGACCTTCTGCACAGGAAGCCTGCACTCTACCGATTCGACCAAGCAAGATGACTATTATACTCCAAATCATTATTTGATCCTATTGTGAAAATTGGAAATATTGCAGCTCGAGCAGAATTCAAACCCACGCTGTTTGCCATTCCGAGCCTAGCACGCTAACCATTATACTACCTAGGCTCCCTGATGCAATCACCCTATCCACAACTACCTATCTATGTCGTTCCTTATTTAAGAGGTTGGTGCAAATTACTATTGTAGTAGGCTGCACTGACTTCTCAGGCAAGTAACCACATATACAGGTAGGCATGGGTAGTGTGTTGATATCAGGGAGCCTAGGTGGTGTATTGGTTAGCACATTGGCCCAGAATGCAAAGAGATGTGGGTTCGAGTCCCGCTCTAGGCGCAATATTTCCCATTTTCATCACCCCCATGACACTACCATAGATGAAGAAAGCTACTACCCTCATTCCCCTACAATTATAAGTCTTTTAAATGGTTTACATCAATTAGTCATTTAATGCTTACAATTACATTCATGAAGGCAATGCACTTACACATGAGCCTGTCTCAAAAGACGATAACTCTTCCTCTTATTGTCTATTGAAACAATTGACACAAAACAGCACAGAAACGGTTAGACTGAAAACAGAATGACATTTGCTTCAAATCAATATGTATTCTATTTCGATTATGAAACACCATGTACAAAACAAAACAGTTTATCCTGAGCAAATGCATAAGCAGATAGTATGTTGATCGTTACAATGGACAAACTTTTGTCCCATATTGCTTTGCACCTTTTGAGACATTATATATATATATATTCACAAACAGGGTACATTTAACAACCGCACAGCATGTAGCTTTTGCATGATCCTTGTGAAGGCAGCAGTGTCGTTGGAAATATTGCATCTAGAGCAGGATTCAAACCCACAGGTCTTGCAATTCCGGGATTAGTACCCTGACCATTCGTATATCTAGACTCCCTAATTCAATCATCCTAGCCATGCCTACATGTATGTGTGGCTCCTTGCCTGAGAGCTCAGTGCAATACTACATTACTTAGCACATTGTCTTCGGGCCGGCACCCCTTCGCCCCTTTCCCGGCCCCAGCCTCGCGTCCCCATCCCTGCCCCCCCCCCCCCCCCCCCCCCCCGCAGGAAACTGGGCCGCCATTGGCCAGTTCCTGGGAAGTACCTGACGTTACACCCATTGCTGCCCAGGGAACAGAGAATTAGGAAGCAGGATTGGAAATTGTTGCTGTTTGTTGGAGTTTTACATCATGGAAACATCTAAGGTCATATCGGGATGGGAACAGACATTTGACAGTGGACACTCATGGCAACTTTTTAGTGCTGCCCTACTGGGAGATCAGGCGGCCAGTAACATGACCTGATAACCCACTCAGTCACATTATGTTGACACTGAGACAGCAAGTCCTTGTCCTATCCTAATTATAGCGAGCGCCAGGGTAGGAAGTGACAAGTATACATTTTTAACTCATTCGTATGAGTTAAAATCCCACGATCCTCCAAAACGGGAGATGGACCCTCAACTTATTCGGGAATCCCGTCTGGTCAGGAGTGGGAATAACACATTTTAATGTTCCTGACAGGTAGGGTCTCTGGCTTTCTTACCCAGCTCTACTTAAAACTATGAATATAATAAAGTATATGACCTATCACAATAGAGAAGAGGTGTTGCTCCGACGGTGGTCCGTATGCAAGAGGCTACTAAGAGGCTCGCTGGTGCGAGGCTGGGGGTGTTGTTGAGGGGGGTGGGAGGGGGAGGAGTGGGAGGGGGAGGAGTGGGAGGGGGAGGAGGGGGAGGAGGGGGAGGAGGGGGAGGAGGGGGACGAGGGGAAAGAGGGGGAGGAGGGGGAGGAGGGGGAGGAGGGGGAGGAGCGGGAGGAGCGTGAGTGGGGGAGGGGAAAGAGGAGGAGGAGGGGAGGAATGGGAAAGAGGAGGAGGAGGGGGAAGGAGGAGGGGAAGGAGGAGGGGAAGGAGGAGGGGAAGGAGGAGGGGGAAGGTGGAGGGGGAAGGAGGAAGGGAATGAGGAGGGGAAGGACGAGGGGGAAGGTGGGGGGAAGGAGGATGGGAAGGAGGAAGAGGGGGAGGAGGAGGGGGGAGGAGGAGGAAGGAGGAAGGAGGAGGGGAAGGAGGAGGGGAAGGAGGAGGGGGAAGGAGGAAGAGGGGAGGAGGTGGGGAAGGAGGAGGGGAAGGAGGAGGAGGAAGGAGGAGGAGGGGGAGGATGAAGGGGGAAACCGAGGGAGGGACGAGGACACCTCGGGGGGCACCTCGGGAATAAAGAGGAAATACCGCAGTTGCTTCAAACCCAATGGGCCTCCCCAGTTTATAGCCCTGTGACACTATGACGTATCTCGCCGACATGCCGCCAATGCGCAAAATCACTTTTAATCATCGAGAGACGTCAAACTTTTCGGCGTCAGCGCAACGTATTGGTAGCGTGCGGCCAACGTTGTGGTAAAAGTTTGGCGTGCCGTCCTGATATGACCTTAGATGTTGGTAGGACGTAAAACAACAAAAAGCAACCATTTGGCGCAGCGTGTGATAACGAGCCTCATGCCCGCACGGCGTGTGCATAACATTCGCATCACGTTATTCCAGCGCGTTTAACGTATCTCAACGCGCCCCTAATGTTGCCATAATGTTGGCACCCGCCCGTCATCGCACGTCCAAAGTTTTGTGCAAGCACAAAACTTTCGATGTGCGATGACGCCTGCTGCTGACCCTCGTCGACCATCAACGAATACCAACGCAAGCCTAACGCGCGCATAACGCTTCCAGACGTCTCCCGACACACCTCAACGCGCATTGGCAAGAAACATCATAATGTGACAACACCATTACTCTACCAATACAAGGTCAGAATATAAGTGGCCCATCATTGTCAAGGTGGGTCCCAGATGGGTTACAGGTAACCTCCTGTCAGGGGTCGGAGGGGGGTGGCCACTAGTCATGGGTGGAACAGTCCATAATAATAACCAGCCCTGGTAGTGTGCTGCCACCTGCTGGTAGTTGGTATAGTCTTGGCTGCTGTGTAGACCCTTGCCGGTACCGTGTGGCGGTGGTGGCGGGGCGGGGTGGGGGAAGGGGCATTACCCTGTGCCTTGGACCCATCCTTGGGTGGACGGGCGAATTTATCTCTCCGTCCACCCGATTGGCCAGCCGGCTTTCACACCTTCCCCGCCGTCGCGCGCATCTCCTCCGATCACTTCCGGTCCGTTTCCTGCGACTTCCGGTTCCATTCCGGCTAGCTGGCGATGACGTGCGCCTGACGCTCCGTTGTTGTAAATAAAACATGTTCTACCTGCATATCCTTCCGTGTGTTGTCCTTATCTTAATCAACGGAAAATGATTTGAAGAGATCAGGCGTAAATCCCTGTAGACGCCAATCCAAATATATACTTTAAAATTCAAGAATTACCTGAAGGTAATTTTAATTCTCTCTAATTCCACTTTGGTTGGTGAGAAATGGCTATGGAGCAAGGGACAACAATATAAGAATGTAAAAAAACTAAACATCTTGAAGGTTTTACTCCAATGTTTATCTCAATATTTGGATTGGCGTCTACAGGGTTTAGCGCCTGAAAAAAGGATGACTGTAGGTAGGGCCTACTAGTTAATCTTCTTGGCGGGTGACATACTATGACAGCAGTAACCTACGCGCTTTAGAGAAGCATTAAGAAAGTTACTAGGACATGTAATCAACACGGAATAAGGCTCACATAGGGAACTGGGCCGGTCCTGATATAACCTTAGCTGTTGCCAGGAGGTAAAACTCCAACAACCAACCATAGGGAATTTGGTGAAGCCCACTACTCTTAATTCTGGCCTTGTGACAGCTCGACAGAAGCTAGCAGTACACAAGAAGGGCTGCTATTGAATGAGTACGGCGCTAGAGCTAGTAGTGGCTACTAGCTCTACCAGTGTCTACTGCGGTGTGTCAATGTCTAGTATTGTATGAATATTGAACTGATGTCAACATCAACTATTGGCTGAATGCTGTAATAATATCGACATCAAATAATGTATGAATAGAGCACTGACGTAAATATCCATAGTTGTCTGAATACTGTGCTGATGTCAACAATAAGTATTGTTTGAATACTGGACTGATGTCACCATCAATGATTGTCTGATTACTGTACTAATGACAACATCAAGTAGTGCATGAATACTGCACTGATTTCAACATTAAGTATTGTCTGAATACTGCATTGATATCAACATGAAGTAGTTTCCGAATACTGCAATCATATCAACAGCAAGTATTGTTTGAATACTGCACTGATGTCAACATTAAGTAGTTTCCGAATACTTCAATCAAATCAACATCAAGTATTGTCTGAATACTGCACTGATTTCAACATCAAGCAGTCTCTGAATACTGGAATGATATCAACATCAAATATTGTTTGAATACTGCACTGATGTCACCATCAAGTATTGTCTGAATACTGCACTGATGTCAGCATAAACTAGTCTCTGAATACTGCAATAATATCAATATCAAGTATTGGTTGAATAGTGCACTGATATCAACATCCAGTATTGTCTGAATACTGCACTGATGTCAACATTAAATAGTTTCCGAATACTTCAATCAAATCAACATCAATTATTGTTTGAATAGTGCACCGATGTCAACATCGAGGATTGTCTGAATACGGCAAAGATCTCAACATCAAGGAGTCTCCGAATACTGCAATAATATCTACATCAAGTATTGTTTGAATACTGCACTGATGTCAACATCAAGTATTGTCTGAATACGGCAAAGATCTCAACATCAAGGAGTCTCCGAATACTGCAATAATTTCTACATCAAGTATTGTTTGAATGCTGCACTGATGTCAACATCAAGTATTGTTTGAATACTGCACTGATGTCAACATGAAGTATTGTCTGAATACTGCACTGATGTAGGTATCAAGTAGTCTCTGAATACTGCAATGATATCTACATAAAGTACTGTTTGAATACTGCACTGATGTCAATATCATGTATTGTCTAAATACTGTACTAATGTCAACATCAAGTCTTGTTTGAATACTGTACTAATCTTCACATCCAGTATTGTTTAACTATTACACTAATGTCAATATCCGGTATTGTCTGAATACTACACTGAGGGCAACATCAAGTATTGCCTGAATACTGCACTGATGTCAACATCAGGTAATGTCTGAATACTGCACTGATCTCAACATCAGGTAATGTCTGAATACTGCACTAATATCAATGTCAATTATTGTTTGAATACTGCACTGATGTCAGCATCAAATATTGTCTGAATACTGCACTCATGTCAACATCAAGTCCTGTCTGAATACTGCACTGACGTCAAAATCAAGTATTGTCTGAATAACCAGACGGGATGGCCGAATCAGTTAGAGCGTCCGTCTCCCGTGATGGTAGACCATGGGATCATGGGGTCGAACCATGGTCGAGTCAAACCAATGACTTAAACATTGCTACTTGTCGCTTGGCATTATTATGATAGGGCAAGGACTGGTTGGCTCAATGTCAGGATAATGTGACTGAGTGGGATATCAGGTCATGGTGCTGGTGGCCAGTTCTCCCAGTGGGGCAGCACTATAAAGTCGCCATGAGTCCGCCCTTTCGCAAGTCGGTACCCATCCTGATATGATCTTAGATGTTCCTAGGACATAAAATACCGCATTATTCTTAACATCAAATGTTGTCTGAACATAGCACTAATGTCAACATCAAATATTGTCTGAATCCTGCAATAATATCAACATAATAAATAAGAGTTCAGGTGCAAAACCCTGTAAACGCCAATCCAAAAATGCAATTATAATGAAAGATTTTGACCTGAAAATAATTTTAATTCTGACTAATTCCACTTTTGTGGTAATGGCATGATTATGGAGCAGTGATGAAAAAGTAGGAACGTAACGAAATAATCTGTTTTGTAGGTTTTATACCAATGTTTATCCCAATTTTTGGATTGGTGTTTACAGGGTTTTGCGATTGAACTCTTCTGGTTCTTGTCTGAATACTCCACTGATGTCAACATTACGTATGGTATGACTGTTTCACTATTGTAAAATCCAAATAGTGTTGGAATTATGCAATAATATCAAATTCAAGTGTTGTCTGAACCCTGCAATAATGCCAGCATCAAGAATTGTCTACTAAATTATTTCCGTTCACCAAATACCAACTCAAATTTACAACAACCACTCACAGAATCTCCTGACACAAACCAATATATTTAATAAATCATGATATTGTTTACAATGAATGCCCATGTCACTGAAACGCTATAATAATTGTTTGATCGCACCACCTTATTATCTAGCCTATACATAGTTCCTTCACCACAGAGTAAACTGAATTATGTAAACATGGTAACATATACATGGTTGGGAGAACAGTGCCTCTGCAGTGACCAATGAAGTGGTGTATTTAATAATCATATCTGGTTCTGAAGAAAGCAAGTGCCTGACAACCAGTTTTGTCTGAGTAAATGTGAAAATGTCGATGGACTGGGGTTATGTGGTTTTGTCTAAATAGTGTAGCTGGTATTGACTAATAAAACAGGTATATACTGAAACCCATGTTGTTTTTGTTTGTTGTTTTTATCTGGAAGATTTATACTGCATATTATTATGGATAAGTCTGAATAGACTTGTTTTCACCATTAACAAGTTTGTCGATAGGAAGCCCGAGCCTAAACTTTTACCGACCCAAGGGATTTTTAACCTCCCACACCATATAGACATGGTATGAGAGCAACCAGCCTTTGATGACGCTATAAGTTATACACATCAGTGGAAATACAAATTGGCAGAGGTGGGGGTGGGGGATGGGGAATCGAAACAACAACCTTCAGATTAGGAGTCTGACCTAGAAAAAGTCAAACACTCTAACCACTCTGCCACAGAGAACACCATGTGTGAGAGCCTATCAACTGATGATGCATATATATCCCAGTAATACCACTGTTCCTGCACTTTCTATTGTTAACAGAATAGTATATGTTTTGTGGAATAATGTATAGATATTGTGAATAAAATATGTCCTAAATGTCTTTATGTATTAAATATCTTATAATACACCACTGTGGCAGCATTAAAGGTGGTTGATGTATGGAACTCCCAACATCTCCCGGCCAGCCACTGCAGGGACAAATAGTTTTGCGCCTGTCTTGACATGTTCTTGCCGGTGTGAAACCTCTATTTGCTCCCCGAGAGAGTGCCGCTCGTAACTTGCAAAAGCCAGCAGCACTTCAACACTTTTGCAGGCAGCTTTCATGAAATGTTGTTTACAGAAAGAGAGGGCGCCCTCATCTCCGGTTCAAGGATACCATCAAGAGAAACCTGAAGCTGAGAGACATTAAGACCGACTCATGGACACAACTCTCACAGCAGAGAGCTAAATGGAGAGTGGCAGTCAAGTAATGAAAGCAGTCTTTGTCGCATCGCGACCGACAGCATGATGATGATGATGATGAATACACCACAACACCTACCGCCCACAATTACCCACATACATATGAGGAGCTCAGGTGCAAAACCCTGTAAACACCAATCACCCAAAAAAGAGATAAACATTGGAATCACACTGTCAAAATGTAAATTCTTTACATCAATTGTTCATTGTTCCAGAACCATTTGATAACAATAAAAGAGGAATGAGTGAGAATTAAACTAAACATCAGGTAAGAAACTTTTATTTTAATTCAATTTTTGGATTGGCACTTATGTGGTTTTGCACCTGAACTCTTCATATGTACTGTGTGTAATCACACATGCATATAAAATAATCCATGATGCTGCAAACATCAAAAGCCATATAGCTAATCCTGAGGTGAGTGAACATCCACCACTCGCTAAAACGAATGTTCATCTCGGTATAAACTGGTTCATTCATGCGGAACGACCCTGGCTAATCATGCATGGAGACACACCCACTCGATGTGCGCGACCTTTTTATTTCAGGCAGTCGGAGGAGAGGCGCACCCTAGTGGGAGAAACCGAAATGCTGCCTATCATTGCACGTGGCTGGTCGGGTAGAGTAGAGGGTGTGTGTATGGAGGGGGGGGGGGTGTAGGGAGGGAGGAGGGGTGGACGGAGGGGGGGGGGAGGAGGTGAGGAGGGAGGGGAATGAGGTGCGTGAGGGTCTGAAAGTGGTAGGTTGTTGGGGTCTCCATTCGTGGCAACATCTAAGGTCATATCAGGATGGGTACCCACTTGTGACAGTGCATATTGTTTTATAGTGCTCCCCCACTGGGAGAGTAGGCTGCCAGCATCATGAGCTGCTATCCGGTCAGTCACATTATCCTGACACTGAGTCAATCAGCCAATGGCTTATCTTAAAAATGCCGAGCTCCTGGCTAGGAAGCGACAAGTATAATTCTTTAAGTCATTAGTTTGACTCGACCAGGTTTCGAAGCCCACGATCTACCAAAACGGGAGACGGACGCTGGAATCATTCGGCCATCCCTACTGGTCAGGGTCGGCAAGTGGAGTAAAGATGAGTGAGGGGAGTGGGGTAGCTGAGGGTGTGTGTGTGAGGGGAGTGGGGTTGCTGAGGGTGTGTGTGTGAGGGGAGTGGGGTAGCTGAGGGCGTGTGTGTGAGGGGAGTGGGGTAGCTGAGGGTGCGTGTGTGTGTGAGGGAGTGGGGTAGCTGAGGGTGTGTGTGTGAGGGGAGTAGGGTAGCTGAGGGTGTGTGTGTGAGGGGAGTGATGGGGTAGGAGGGGAGTAGGGCTGGGGATAGGGGAGTAGGGTGGGATAGGGGAGTGAGGGTGCAGGGAGGAGAGTGGGAGTTCAGGTGCGGGGAGGGGAGTGGGGGTGCAGGGAGGGGAGTAGGAGTGGGGCTGTAGGGAGGGCAGTGGGGTTGCAGGGAGAGGAGTGGAAGTGGGGTTGCAGGGAGGGGAGTGGGGTTGCAGGGAGGGGAGTGGGGGTGCAGGGAGGGGAGTGGTGTGGGTGTGGGGAGGGGAGTGGGAGTGCAGGGAGGGGAGTGGGGTTCAGGGAGGGGAGTGGGGGTTCAGGGAGGGGAGTGGGGGTTCAGGGAGGGGAGTGGGGGTTCAGGGAGGGGAGTGGGGGTTCAGGGAGGGGAGTGGGGGTGCATGGAGGGGAGTGAGGGTTCAGGGAGGGGAGTGGGGGTTCAGGGAGGGGAGTGGGGGGTTCAGGGAGGGGAGTGGGGGTGCATGGAGGGGAGTGGGGGTTCAGGGAGGGGAATGGGGGTGCAGGGAGGGGAGTGGGGGTGCAAGGAGGAGGGTGGGGGTGCGGAGAGGGGAGTATGGGTGTAATGACGGGAGTCGGGGTGTGGGGAGGCGAGTGGTGGTGTTGGACGCAGTGGAGGTGTCGGAGGGGAGTGGGGGTGCGATGAGCGGAGTGGGGGGCGGAGAGGTGAGTGGGGGGCGGAGAGGGGAGTGGGGGTGCAGGACGCGGAGTGGGGGGGGGGCGGAGAGGGGAGTGGGGGTGCAGGGAAGGGAGTGGGGGTGGGGGTGCAAGGCGGGGAGAAGGGGTGGGTAGATGGTTCTAGGGGTGTGGGTACGGGAGCTGTGGTGTTGGACGGCAGTGGAGGTGTCGGAGGGGAGTGGGGGTGCGATGAGTGGAATGGGGTGCGGTGAGGGGAGGGGGGTGCAGGATGCGGAGTGGGGGTGCGGAGAGGGGAGTGGCGGTGTGACAGGGGTGTAGAAGGGGTGTGAGTTGTATGAGGAGAGTGGGGTGTGAGGTTGGGAAGGGAGTGGAGATGTGGGGAGGGAACTGGGGGTACAGAGAAAGGAGTGAGGGTGTGGGAGGAGAGAGCGGGTGAGAGGACGGGAGTTGCTGGTGTTGGGAGGGATGTAGGGAGGGGAGTGAGGGTGTGGGGAGACAGAAGCATTTCGTCCACACGCCTATGGTTTGATGGGCCTCCAGACACGAACCTAATGGAGCATATATGCACCCTTTTCCTGTAAGTGTATTCGACATGACGCTCCCCGTTTAGTCTGCGTCTTGCCAACACGTTTCCTGCCTCACGTCCGCAATCCTTTCAACAACAAAAAGACTGATCGGAGGATGATGAAACACAACTCTTCTATCTTTTGTTAAAGTCACTACTCCTGTATCAGGCGATTGTGAAGCCAAATCACATCAAATTATTCCATGCAATGGCCTACTAATGTTTTTGCTTAACTTTGGCAGGGTGTGTGTGTTATCTTTTGTGTAACATAGTTGGTGAATCATTAGTGCAGCAACACCCTGCTTGTCAGCAGAATCATGATGCCAATTCGTCTCCCTCTGGTCTGGGAGGGTTCTTTCATCCATATGGTATATGATGCTAGAAGAGAGAGCAGCAAGTGGCTGTCTAGGATACAGACCCGGCGTTTGGACTGTGTATAGGTACTTATATATATATATATATGAGTCAGTCTCACGAAAATAGGCCAATCGGGGAAAGTTGTTGGCGTCGAGCATTGGATGTCGGCATCAAACAGCATTGACCGAGGTGTTGGAAAGTTTTAAAATGTATTCTGAATGTAAGGGTAGAGTAAATAAAACAACTCTATTTGTTTCTAGGATAATTTAATATGAAACAAAGAAATGCACTACACTGTAACAATTGTGATGCTGACATCTGCTAAAGATGTTGGTGTCGACTAATGGATGTTGGCGTCAAAAAGCATAATTCTAGTTTAGCATTGACAGAGGTGTTGGAAAGTTCTGAAATTTATCCTGAATGTAACAACCCTATTTGTTTCTAGGATGATTTAATATGAAACAAAGAAATGCACTACACTTTACCAATTGTGACACTGACATCTTAAATTGACCACCAATTGGCCCATTTTCGTGAGACTGACTCATATATATAATACAGTAAAACCTCTCTAAATTGACCGACTATGGGACCGAATTTGAATGGTCCATTTAAGGAGGTGGTTCGCTTAGGGAGTTTTTGTCATAACAATTGTATTGTATGGGCGATCGTTTGGGACCAAAATAAAACAATTGATATAGGGGAGTGGCCAATTTGTCAAGCTAGAAACACATAATGATGACACAGACAAGCAGTGGAAGACTTTCACAGATATACTACAAATAGCAAAAGAAGTACATGTACCGAGCAGAGATATATAGGTCAGAAAAGAAAACAAAGAGAGGGACCACCCATAGACAGAAAAACATACGAAGCAACAGGAAATAAGCATAAAGCATGGAACTGATATATGGAGACCAGAGATGCGGATAAATATTAAAAATATGCAAAAGAGAGCAACAAGGTGAGAAAGTTGACACGCTAGTTAGAGCAATATTTTGAGAAGGATATTATCAAGAACAGCCAAAATCAAATAAAAAAAGAATCTAGAGCTTCATTAGGGGCAAGCTGAAAACAAAACCTGGAATACCAGATCTAGTGAAAGGAAGAGAGAACGATGTAGAAACACATACTAGAAGAAACAAGGCGAAAACAGAGGTATTAGCAGATTTCTTCAGTAGTGTGTTTACTTGAGAACCAGATATGGAAGTACTGAGTATAGTGGATAGGAACTTTGTAGAAGAAATTGATGTGATTACAGTAACCAAAGAAGAAGTGAACACAAACTGGAGAAGCTGATGATAGATAAATATCATGGGTCAGACAACATTCACCCACGATTACCGAGAGAAATGGCAGATGAAATAAGCTCTGCACTGACAATAATATATAATAATTCACTAAATCAATGCAAGTTGCCTGTTAATGGAAAAAGGCACAGGTGGCAGCCATTTTAAAGAAGGTGAGCAGGAAGGACCCCTGCAACTCTCGCCCAGTTAGCCTTACCTGCATTGCTTGTAAGGTCCTTGAATCTATTACAAAAGAGCGAATAATGAACCACTTGAAGAGGTATAATTTGGTCAGTAATAGGCAATATGGAATTATCAGTGGAAGATCTACCAGACTCCAAATGTTAAGAGTCCTCCATAATTGGACTGAGGTACTAGATAGAAGTGGATAGGTAGACGTTGTTTAGCCAGATTTTATAAAGGCTTTTGATACTGTGCCATTTGAAAGACTCATCAGTAAATTACACAGTTATGGTATACGTGGGCAAACCTGGAAGTGGATCAAGGCCTTTCTGGGTGGTTGTAAACAACTCGTGTCAGTCCAGGGAGCATTTTCATCATGGAGGAATGTACTAAGTGGACCTCCTCAAGTTAGTGAGCTTGGCTCTGCCTTTTATATTATACATTAATGATCTACCTGATGGTATAGTTTCAGAAGTATTTATCTTTGCTGACGACACCAAGGTATACAGAGAAATAACAGTGGAGGCAGATAAGATCACACTTCAGTCTGATGTAGACAGACTACAGGACTGGTCAAATCAATGGCTGCTAAGGTTCCACCCTGATAAATGTAGTGTAATGACATTGGGCAGAACATGAGCAGAGGACATATTATGAAGAAAAAGGAAGGAGAAGCTGAAAAAGATCATATCTTGAGTACAGTGGAGAGGGAGAAGGACCTTAGTATAACAGTAGATATGAAGCTAAACTTTGAGCAGCACATAAATGACAAGGTAAACAAAGCAAACAAAATGATGGGGTTGGTGAGAAGGTCATTTATATATATGGATTTAGAAAACATCTGATTGTTATTTAAGGCCATCGGGAGACCACAATTGGAGTATATAAATGCAGTATGGAGCCCCACAAGGAAAAAAGACATAGCCTAACCATGATATAGAGTGTTCAACGAAGAACTACTAGAATGATACCAGGCTTAAAGAATCTCAGTTATCCAGAGAGGTTAACATGTCTCAAATTCCCAACTTTGACTTACTGCCGCTTACTTGGGGACATGGTTGAAACATTCAAAATCATAAGAGGGGTGTATGATTCAGCAGCTTCTCCACTTATGTCCATGGCGGGACCAAACCAAAGACCAACTTGGGGGCATCCATACAAGCTTTACAAGAGAAGGACAAGAACCCGCTGCAGGCAACTATTTTTTACTGAAAGTATTACCAATGTGTGGAACAGCCTCCCAAGTTATATTGTGGAGGCTCCAAGTATTAAGGCGTTTGAATGAAGGATTGACATATACAGGAGGGATCAAGATATTGTATATAATTATGAAGTGTTCCTGAGCTTGGGCCACTTAGACCGGGCTGGAAATGACATCTCTCCAGATTCATCAGACAATCATCTGGATATACAGGTCTAATGACCTTCGCCCAGTAAAACCCTAAGTAAACCTAATTAAAGTATACACTTAACCAGTCCATGTATCTATCAGATCTAAATTCATACAACAAAAACATCAATAATAATAATATCTAAGAAAAAAAGGTGTTATTGTATCATATTTCCTCCACGCATTCTGTGGTTAATCAACTGGGATTACAGTAACACAAATAGCATTATGTCTGGTGTTCAGCATTAGAACAATACTAGAATAAGAAATGAACTGATTGCCTTAGGTAGGGATAATACATCATATCGAGAATCGGAACAGCATTGCAATAAAGAAAGACCCGCCCCACTCTGTTAGCCTGGTTGGTTAAATAAAGGTGAGATTGTGTCAGTGTGATGTTTATGGGTTCGGTATCATAGTAGTCTGCACTAACCTTTCAGGCAAGGAGCCACATAGACAGATATGCCTGAGCAGAGTGAGTGTGTCACGGAGCCTTGGTAGTATAATAGTTAGCACACTCATGCTGTCGGTCGCGATGCGACAACGACTGCTTTCATTACTTGACTGCCGCTCTCCATTTAGCTCTCTGCTGTGAGAGTTGCGTCCATGAGTCGTTCTTAATGTCTCTCAGCTTCAGGTTTCTCTTGATGGTATCCTTGAACCGGAGATGAGGGCGCCCTCTCTTTCTGTAGCCAGAAGACAGTTGAGAATAGAGGATCTGCTTTGGTAGCCTGTCTGATGATATCCTCATGAGGTGTCCAGTCCACCGGAGATTCTTTTTGATCAGAAGATCTTCCATAGAGGGCAGCTCCGTTCGTTTGAGTATTTCCTTATTTGTTACTTCGAGTATTTCCTTATTTAGCACACTAGCCCCGTAATTTCAAGAAGTGTAGGCTGGAAATCTGCTCCAGGCGCAATATTTCCCATTTTCATCACCTCGATGACACTGGTGCCATTACCAGGATCCTGTATGATCTACATGTTGCATGGTTGTTGAACCTAGTCTGTGTATGTGTTATTGTAAGCATTAAATGAGCTATGGATATAAATAATTTTAATGACTTAGAATTCCAGGGGGACGATTGTAGTAGTCCGCACTGTCCTCTCAGGCAACGAGCCATATACAGTATAACACCGTTAAACCAAACTTGAAGGGACCCTAGAAATTTGCTTGGATTAACCGATCAATCGTTTAGCCAAGCTTTAGCTTTGACTTTGAGTAAGAGTGTATTGCACATGTAATATACAATGTATGTGGACACTTTGATTATTGTTTTTTATGTACATACAGTATAACCCCGTTAAACCAAGCTCAGTTAAACCAACAAGTTTGAATTAACCGATTGTTTGGTTTAACCGAGCTTGGTTTAACGGGGTTGTACTGTATATAGGTAGACATGAACAGGGGTTTCGAAACCTGCTCAATGTGCAATATTTCCCATTTTGATCACCCCATGACCTTATCCGTATAGATATCAATCAATCAATAGTTCCGTCCTCTAGTCGAGGGTTGGATGCAATGGTTCTCCACTTGTCCCGATTGTGTGCTGTTCTGATAGACTGTGAATAATTCAAGCCTGTCCACTGTGAAATATTTGTAAACCATGATGTTCTTGGTCTCCCTCTCCCTCTGCTGCCATTCACCTTCCCTTCCAACAATGTACGGTATATTGAACTCTGACGAATGATGCGGCCAAAATAAATAAGTTTCTTTGTCTGTATAGTGGCAAACAAGCTTTTCTTATTTTTAATTTTTCTGAGAACTTCTTTGTTGGTGATCTTCTTTGTCCATGATATTTTCATCATCCTTTGATAAGTCCACATCTCAAATGCTGCTAAACGTTTGTACATTTTCTTAGAGATTGTCCATATCTCAGCCCCATACATTAGAGTAGACCACACATAACACTGAAGAATACACTTCCTTGTTTGTATTAATATCTTACTTGATGTTAACAGTCTATACATTTTGGAGAATGTTGTTTGGGCTATTGTTATCCTTCTAGATATATCATGAGGTAATGCAAACAAAGGGAACAGTGCGCTTAGAGCGGGCTTCGAACTGATGTCTTGCCATTCTGTGGTCGGCATCCCAACCATTAGTCTATCTAGATCTGCGGGTTCAATCACCCTATCTATAACTTAGAGATTAACTTACAGATCCTCTTCTGTCTGATCTATGCCCTAATGTGCCTCTGGCATTAGAGGCAAAAAATAACTTGTTCTTGCACTCACATGTGGGTCGACGGTGCCCTGAAGTCATATAATTGCAGGTGTCCTCTCCAATGTTTGTCCAGCCTTCTCTCAAATGCTTCTACTCTTATACCTATCTGTCTACGTGGTTCCTTGCCTGAGAGACTCCTATTCATAATACACCTGCATAAACACATTGTGCTTTGCTAGCTGTTGTTCATGAATCGGCCTCAACCATTGCAAAACACCTTGTGGATGTTGTGATAGCAATGGCAAGCAGTAGCATTTCGCTTTTACTTTGCCGTTCTATTCAGGGATCCTCAGGGCAATTAATCCACCAAGCTGCTGTTATTTGTTTGAGTTGTACATCGTGTCACCATCTAAGGTCATATCAGGACTGGTACCGATTTGTGACTGTATTCATTGATTGGTGGTTCCTTTCCGCCATGTCGGCAGCATAGGCCATATTCACGGCGATTTGTGACTGTACATATTCATCTTTTTTGTTTTGTTTAAAAGATTTATACTGCCTATTATGGATAAGTCTGAATAGACTTGTTTTCACCATTAGACAGTTTGTCGATAAAAAGCCCGAGCCTACACTTTTACCGGCCCAATGGATTTTTAACCTCCCACACCACATGGATTATGGTATGATAGAAACCGGCCTTTGATGACGCTGTAAGTTATACACAGTGGTGGAAATCCAAATTGACAGGGAATCGAACCATCGACCTTCAGATTAGGAGTCTGACCTAGAAAAAGGTCAGACAGTCTAACCACTCCGCCACAGAGAACACAACATAGTGACGTCATAGTGCTGCCCCACTGGGATACCAGGCCACCGGCACCATGATCCCCAATTCCCATCCAGTTACAGTATTGTTATGTGTTATCTACAGCACCTTTCATTAAGCGCTATTGCAATATTCACAATCGTGACAGCAAATGGAGAACACATTGATAACAGTAACACCCCCATCACACCAAAATAGTTCTCAAAATGTCCGACCATGTTCTAAAACAGGCTGTGGTCGGGGTAGAACATGGCTGCAAGAAAGTTGTGGGCATGCTAAAAGTCTTGGAGCACCATTCCATTCTAGCCTGTCCATTCGGTTTGTAAAAAGACCATAAAAAGTTGCTACTACATCCATTCCGTTCACACCCAGGTTGAGTCTATTCAGCAACATTTTCAAGAATGTAGTGACAACTAGTTTGATGTGATGGGGGTATGACAGGGAAGTCATTAATTAATGCTGTGTCAGAAATATTGAGACAGTTTGGTAATTGATAATGAATGTACATTTAGAGACTGGGTTTGACCGGACGATGCGGCGCAATCAGTCAGAGCGCGAAGTTCCCGTGTGGAAGGTCGGGAGTTCCATTCCTGGCCGAGTCAAACCACAAGCTTGATACTTGTCACTACCTACGCTGATGTTCAGCATTACTAGGATATGGTAAGAACTGGTTAGTTCAGTATCAGGATAATGTGACTGAGCCAGGCCTGGTCTTGGCATAGGTGAGCCGCAGGTTCCATTCTCAGCTGAGTTAAACCGAAGCCCGAGTTGAGAAATTATGAGTGCCAGGCAATATAGGGTCGAGTGTCAACGATAATGTGACTGAGAGGGATATGAGGTGAGACCTCGTGCGTTGGTCGCATTATCCTGACACTGAACTAACCAGCCATTGTCCTATCCTATTAAAGCCTAGCACGAGGCTAGGAAGTGACAAGTACCATTTGTGTAAGTCTTTGGTTTGACTCGATCGGGAATCGAATTCCAGACCTGTCGCACGGAAAGCCTGCGCTCTCCAGATCCGGCCACCGCGTCCGATGAGATCTTGTACGTGTCATGGTGTTGGATGCATGTCACCTCGATGAGGCAGCACTATGAAGACACCATGAGTGCGCGCTGCTGCCACAAGTCTGCATGCGCCTCGAATGTAGAATCGCCATAAAGATCTACGCATGTAGAACGCTGTGAAATGTTTTATCACGGAAATGTCGCTGAGGTTCTGAAATATCGGTCTATAAAGCGACAGGATACACGCCGTAAACACAAGCGCGCCTCACATCGACATTACACTCGGAGCCGGGGGCGAGCGAGGGGGAGGGTGGCTGAGATGGGGAGGGAGAGGGGGAGGGGAGGTGGGATAGGGATGGGTAGGGGGGAGGGGAGGGGGGAGGGGGGGGCGGAGGGGGGGGGAGGGGGGTGGGAGGGGGAGGGGGGTGAGTGGCGAGGGGGAGGGAGAGGGTGAGGGTGAATGTGGCTGAGATGGGGAGGGAGAGGGGGATGGGTGAGGGTGGAGGGTGAGGGGGGGATAGGGATCAGAAGGGGTGTAGGGGGACGGGGAGGGGGAGGGGAGGAGGAGGGGAGGGGGAGGGGGAGGGGAGGGGGGGAGGGGGAGGGGGGGGGAGGGGAGGGGGGGGGAGGGGAGGGGGAGGGGGGGGGGGGAGGGGGAGGGGGAGGGGGGGGGGGGGGGTGGAGGGGGGAGGGGGGGGGGGGGGAGGCGGCGGGGGGGGGGGAGGGGGAGGGAGAGGGGGGGGGGGAGGGGGGGGTGAATGTGGCTGAGATGGGGAGGGAAGGGGTGAGGGTGAATGTGGCTGAGATGGGAAGGGTGAGGGGTGGGGGAGGGGGAAGGGGGGTAGGGATGGGAAGGGGAGGGGAGGGGAGGGCAGGCGGTGGGGGGCTTGGAGGGCGAGGGCGAGGGGGGAGGGGGAGGGGGAGGGGGAGAGAGGAGGGAGGGGGAGGGGAGGGAGAGGGGAGAGAGAAGGGGAGGTGTACAGGAGGTAGGGGGAGAAGGAGGAGAATGTGGACGGGGAGGGGAGGGGCAGGGGGAGGGGGAGGCCGGAAGCGGGGTTCATTGCCACTAAGATTAATTGTGTTTTGTTACAGGCGTTGAGTTGAGTACTGGGATATGTATCTTAGGGTGTGATAAAATGGGGGGAGGGGTAGGGGTGCGGGTGGGGGGAGGGGCTGTTGGTGGGTGTGGGGGTGGGTGTGGGTGTGGGGGTGGTCGGTGAGGGTGTGGGGGTGGGGGCTGGGGTGTGGGTGGGGGTTAGATCCGGGTTGGGCTGATTGCCCGGACACTGCTAGCCGAGCATATTGGGGGCGTGTCCAATGAAAACACCGCAGAAAAATGCCACCAACACACATAAGTCTACCCTCCTATATCCGGGCTGTTAATTCGCAGAGCCTCATGGGATGGTCTTACGACATCCGATCAGTGTTGATTCACACAACTGTTCTCTTTTAAGTACACGTGAATGAAAGGTTCATGCACACAAACAACTAAAAATCCATTTCAGTTGTTTTCTGTCAAATAGAATTTAGTGTCGCTCTTTCCAGCATAAAGCCTCTCAATACCATACTTCATATTGACTAGACCGGGAATTGAACTGCCGACCTTCCGCACCGGAGGCCTGCGCTCTACCGATTAGGCCACCGCGCTCGGTGTTCTAACAAAGATATGGCTGAGGGAGGCTGTCACGTGATTTTACACGATGGATGTGTTCGTACACGCCAACATACTAAAATGCCAGGCATACAACAGGCAATGTGTGCCAAGGACTTGACCTTGACCTTGACTTTGAACAAACCGGCAATAGGAGAGGGGCGGGGAAAGATGTTTACTCTGTGCTGATGGAGGAGGTGGTGAGGCATGGTGAGATTGTGTCTCATTCATCTGAGGATTGAGGCAGTAGAGGGAGGGAGTGAGGAAATGGGGAGTGAGGGAGTGGGAGGGGGGGAGGGGGGGGGTGGAAGGAAGGAGGGGGGGAGGTGGGGAGTGGGGAGTGGGGAGTGGGGTGTGGGGGAGTGGGGAGTGGAGAGTGGAGAGTGGGGGGGGGGTGGGGAGTGGGGAGTGGGGTGGGGGAGGGGGTGTGGGGGTGGGGGGGGGGGGAGTGGGGAGTGGGGAGTGGGGTGTGGGGAGTGGGGTGTGGGGGTGGGGGAGTGGGGGGAGTGGGGAGTGGGGGAGTGGGGTGTGGGGGTGGGGGAGTGGGGAGTGGGGTGTGGGGAGTGGGGAGTGGGGAGTGGGTGTGGGGAGTGGGGTGTGGGGGTGGGGAGTGGGGAGTGGGGGGGAGGGGGGGGTGGGGTGTGGGGGAGGGGGGGGGGGTGGGGTGTGGGGAGTGGGGAGTGGGGAGTGGGGAGTGGGGGTGTGGGGAGTGGGGGTGGGGTGTGGGGGGTGGGGGAGGGGGTGGGGGGTGGGGAGTGGGGGTGGGGGGAGTGGGGGAGGGGGGAGTGGGGAGTGGGGGGGGGGGGGTGGGGGGTGGGGAGTGGGGAGTGGGGAGTGGGGGTGGGGAGTGGGGGAGTGGGGAGTGGGGAGTAGGGGTGGGGGGGGGTGGGGGAGTGGGGGGTGGGGAGGGGGGAGTGGGGGGGGGTGGGGGGGGTGGGGGGTGGGGAGTGAGGGGGGGTGGGGGAGTGGGGGGGGGGGAGTGGGGAGTGGGGAGTGGGGGGTGGGGAGTGGGGGTGGGGAGTGGGGGGGGGGGGGAGTGGGGGGTGGAGAGTGGGGAGTGGGGGGTGTGGGAGGGTGTGGGGGCGTGGGGGGTGAGGGTGAGTGAGTGGTGGGGGGGGGGGTGGTGGGGTGAGTGGTGGGCGCGTGGTGGGTGAGTGGTGAGTGAGTGGTGAGTGAGTGAAGGAGGGGAAGTCAGGAAGTGGTGAGTGAGAGGGGGATAGATGAGTGGTGGGTATGTGATGGGTTAGTGGTGAGTGAGTGGGGAAGGAGGGAGTCGGGAGTGAGAGCGTGGGGAGTGAGGGAGTGCTGGATGAGTGCTCGGCGATTGATGAGTGAATGGTGAGTGAGGGCGTGGTGAGAGAGTGGTGAGTGAGTGGTGAGTGAGGGGGTGGTGAGTGAATGAGTGGTGAGTGAGTTGTGAGTGAGTGGTGAGTGACAGAGTGGGAGTGAGGGAGTGATGGGCACTTGGTGAGTGAATGGTGAGCGAGGGAGTCGTGTGCGAGTGGTGAGTGAGTGGTGAGTGAGTGGTATGTGAGTGGTGTGTGAGTGGTGAGTGAGTGGTGAGTGAGTGGTGAGTGAGGGAGTGCTGGGTGAGTGATGTGCGCTTGGTGAGTGAATGGTGAGTGACAGAGTGGTGAGTGAGTGATGAGTGAGGTGTGAGTGAATGGTGAGTGACGGAGTGGTGAGTGAGTGATGACGGAGTGGTGAGTGAGTCATGAGTGAGTGGTGAGTGAGTGGTGAGTGAGTGGTAAGTGAATGGTGAGTGCCGAAGTGGTGACTGAGTGATGAGTGAGTAGTGAGTGAGTAGTGAGTGAGGGCGTGGTGAGTGACTAGTGAGTGAGTGGTGAGTGGGTGGTGAGTGACATAATGGGAGTGAGGGAGTGCTGGGTGAGTGATGGGCGCTTGGTGAGTGAATGGTGAGTGAGGGAGGGGTGAGCTAGTTGGGATGGAGTGAGTGTTGAGTGGGGCAGTGCTGGGTGAGTGGGTGTGTGGTGGGTGAGTGGTGAGTGAGGGATGGAGTGGGTTGGGCAGGGAATGGTGCGGAGGTGGTTATGGAGGTTGTAAAGGAGTGCTGAGGGAGTGCTGAGGGAGTGCTGCGAGAGTGCTGAGGGAGGCTGAGGGAGTGCTGAGGGAGTGCTGAGCGAGTGCTGAGGGAGTGCTGAGCGAGTGCTGAGGGAGTGCTGAGGGAGTGCTGAGGGAGTGCTGAGGGAGTGCTGAGGGAGTGATGAGGGAGTGATGAGGGAGTGATGAAGGACTGGTGATGCAGGGAGTGAGGGGTGCTGAAGGAGTGACAGGAGTGGTGACTGAATAGTGAGTGGTAAGTTAGTGATGAAGGAGTGCTAAGTGAGTCATGAGTGAGTGGTGAGTGCGTCATGAGTGGATGTGATGAGTGAGTGATCCAAATTCAACGTCACATCGCTCACTCACCATGCATATATTACTGAATAGTCACTGATCATTCACCATCAGACGGGACACATTCATCATCAAAGGCTTAATTAATGATGTATGTAATGGCAACTCAATTTGGTAGAGGCCGTCGCGATTTGGAAAAACACTTTATGCCTAATGGCCCTGTCACACTACGACGCTTCTCGCCGGCGCGCCGTCAGCGCACAAAATATCTTCTACGCGTCGAGACACGTCCAACTTTTCGGCGGTTTGGGGAAAAAGATCGGCGTCAGCGCAGCGCGTTATTCGCGCGCGGCCAACGTGAGTCGACGAGTGAGGAAAAAAAAAAAAAAGTTTGGCGCGACGTGCTCATATGACCTTAGATGTTGGTAGGATGTAAAACAACAAAGCAACCATTTGGAGCAATGTGTGGAGACAACCCTCATGTGTGCACGGCGACTGCCTAGCATTCGCATAACGTTATTCCAGCACTGTCGACGTCCTTCTGACGTCGCCATAATATTGGAACCCGCGCGTTGACGCGTGTTGTGGGTCGTCGTGGTTTTTTGACATGCTTAAAACATTGAGCGACGAACTACGCGCGCCGCCGTTTCTCGCCGACCGTCGACGTCCATCAAGGTGTACCGATGTGTACCAACGCGCGCCTAATGCGCGCGTAACGCTTCCCGACATCTCTGCAAAAAGTGACACAAGTCGACGCGCGTTGGAGAGAAACGTTGTAGTGTGACAGGGCCACAACAGGCGAGTGGGCCGACTCAGGCACTCCGCCAGCGTATAGGCCAACACAGGACCGCAACACGGCCGGCGCAGGCTCGCAGCACACGGTGGAATAATAATAACATATCAATAGACCGTTTGCAATAAACATTTGCAATCTATTTAAACAAGCATAATGTATTTTATGCGCCCTATATTTGCATAATCCTTTATACGTCTTATAATATATGAGACTGTCTCAAAAGGTGCTAAGCAATATGGGACAAAACTTTTTCCATTGTAACGATCGACATACTATCTTTGCCTATGCATTTGCTCAGGATAAAATGATTTGGTTTACGTGGGGTTTACGTGGTGTAGCCCCTTGAAAATAACATATTGATTTGAAGTAAATGTCCTTGTGTTTTCAGTGTAACCGTTTCTGTGCTGTTTTATGTCAATTGTTATAATGGACAAAATACAAAAGAGCTATCACCTTTTGAGATAGGCTCATATAAGTATTTATAGTATATATTGTATATATAGCATAGAAAGCATATATAGCTTATCTAGCATATATATGGTATATATGGTATATATTTGATATATAGTATAGGTAGTACATATTAGCTTTATAATCTATAATGGGAATATAAATTAGGATGATTCCATCTCAGTTGTTCCAATAGTAATGTTCCCTTCCTTCTACTATGGTGGCGCTACTTGTACCTGGTGATTATCCACCATTACCTGACTAAAATTGTCAACATTGCAATTGATGCAGGGACTCACCTTCCTCCCCCTCCATTGCGTGTTGGCTTCATTCTCAGGTAGACGGTTCCATCCATGCACCTGTGTGCCAGTAGGCGTTTACACACCTTTGTTCTCCTGGTAGCTGGCCGCACAGGTGGATTTGTGTGTTTGTTGTTGTTTTACGTCCTAGCAACATATATGGTGCATGGCGCTTCGGACCGCCCACATGGGCCGCAGTCCCTTGCCCTTGTTTTCTTTCCGATGAAAGGATCAAATGTACAAAACCAAAAAATTGACCTGGATTTGAACCTATATTTCTAATTTCCATACAGGTGCACTCATTAAGTATTTCTTGCTGGATAGAAGAGCATAATAAGTCAATTTACTAGAACCTGTTACTACTGAAACCGAAGGACTGTTTTTGACTCAATGTCAAGATAATCTGACTGAGTGAGGGATTGCGCCGTGATTCTGACAGCCTTGTCTTCCAGAAGGACATCACCATGAATCACTGTCACAAATAGGTGCCCATCATGATATGACCTAAGATGTTGCTCGGATGTAAAACCTCAACAAAGAAACAGTATTTCCGAGCACCAAGTTTAGTTCAAGACAGGCGTCAGTTTAAAATAAAAAAGGTAATTTCTCGTGTCAATTATTTTAAAGTAATTTCTGTGATATGACAACTGTCAGTGTTGTAAAGTCATCCTTTTCTCCTTCTCAGGTTCAAAAATAGGGGTTGAAAGCTGTGACCTGCACTCGCTCATGGAGTGCTCGAGAAATAGGTGGTTTTACATCCTGGCAACATCTAAGGTTATATCAGGATGGTTACCGACTTGTGACAGTGAACACTCATGGCCACTTTATTTGTGCTGCCCTACTGGGAAATCAACCCACCAGCACCATGAGCTGCTATCCCACTCAGCCCTGTTATCCTGACACTGAGCTAACCAATCCTTGTCCTATCCTATTAATGCCAAGCGTCCAGCTAGGAAGCAACAAGTATAAATGTTGTATGTCATTGGTTTGGCTCGACTGCGAATCAAACTCTCGAGCTCCCACACAGGAGGCCTGCGCTCTACCGATTCAGCCGCCGTATCCGGTGGATAGATAAGTGACTACAGTATAACCTCTTTAACCAACCACCTCCACAGATCGACAACTCCCCTATATCGATCGATTTCTTTGGGTCCCAAACGATCGCCCATACAATACCATTGTAATGATAAAAAAAACCTTCCTAAACCGACCACCTCCCTAATTGGAGCATTTAAATTCTGTCCCATGGGCGGTCGATTTAGAGGGGTTTTACTGTATTTATAATGTGTCAGTCTATGTTAACAATACTGTGGTTGCGGTCTAAGGAGAATTGCTGAGTACATGTGATTAGAAAAAAAATTATGCTATCATATTCCTGAGGTACAACGAATACCTACCACTACTGATGGTGTAACTTTACTGAAACAGATAATCTTCTTAATAATTATAATAAAAGGTTCCATGATAATAATATTTGTATAAATGATTCCATTGCGCGAGTGACAGTATTCGCAGCACTGGTAGGGGTTGGGGGTGGTGGCACCACCTTCCCCAACAGTGAAAGGGGTCACCCATAAAGTAGTATAGAACATATGGGTGATCCATGTAGGGAATTTTCCCTTTCGCGCCTTTATACTCGCATAATTCTTATACATCACATACAAGCCCTCTCCAGTAACATTTCGAGAGTATTTATGCAATAACATTGCAACTGCTAAGAGATACGCACTAAATGCTTAAATCAATATCAATAAAGGCTTGTTTTTTTTCCAGCATGTATTTGTGTATTCAGCTGAATATTCTCTTGTTCCGTACTTAGGCGGTCAGTCTGGTCCTGTGGCGGGAGGTTGTGGGTTTGAATGCTGAAGTTATAGACACCATAATCAGCATTTTCATCTAGAAATCCGATTTCTCACTCATTCGCACTATCCCGACAATGAGAAAACCTGTTATTGCCTTATCCTAGTAATGCCAACTGCAATGGTCAATGCACTGACAAGTATACATCAGTAAGTCATTACAGTTGTAATGTATGTTCAGTTGTAATTGTGTTCAGTTGTGTTCAGACGTCCTTTACATTACACAGTTACACGGATGGGATTAGAACCAGCGACCTTCTGCACGAGAAGCCAGCCAGCATTAACTGGACGTCATATCAGGACGGGTTCCGACTTGTGACAGTGCACATTCATGGTGTCTATATAATGCTGCAGCATTGGGAGACCAAACTGCAAGCACCATGACCCAATATCCCACTCAGTCACATTATCCTGACATCGTCTAACCAGTCCTTGCCCTATCGTAATAATGTTGAGCGCCTGGCTAGGAAGCGACAAGTATCAATTTGATAAGTCATTGGTTTGACTCGACCAGTGGTCGAATGTGTGCGTTCGAATCCCACGATCTCCCAAAACGGCCAGGCACTCGGCATTATTAGGATAGGGCAAGGAATGGTGGACTCAGTGTCAGGATAATGTGACTGGGTGGGATATCAGGTCATGGTGCTGGTGGCCTGATCTCTCAGTTGAGCAGCAGTAGAAAGTCGCCATGAGTGCGCACTGTCACAAGATGGTACCCATCCTGATATGACCTTAGATGTTGCTAGGACGTAAAACAACAACAAACTAAACTAAAACGGGAGACGGACTCTCAACTCCCGTCTGGTGGCACCGAGAACTGAAAGTGTGTGTGTGTGTGCCAAGGGGTTGGGGAGGGGGGGGGGGGAGGAGGCGAGACTAACTCATGCCCACATCAGATTGGACTGATTATTTAGCCTACCCTCACTAGATTGTCAGACCCGATACATTATGCCTATGAATGAAGTAGTTGGAAAGATGCCTCGGTGAACGTGGGAGTTGTGGTGATGGTGATGGTGATGGTGTTGCTGGTGGTGGTGGTGTGAGTGGGGGATGGGTGGGGTGGGTGGGTGTGGGCTGAGCGTCTGGCGCCGTTACGTAATGAACGCAGCCACCAATCGATCACCTGCCCACCCCAGCTCTACTCTTCATGGCAAACCCGCCACCGGCATTACTACGTCACACACAGCCTCGCCAGCCTGTCACATGCAATGCCCTCCTTTAACCGGACGGACAGTGGGTGATGGGCTCTTTTTTTCCCATAATTTTTCTATTTCTTTCTTTCATTTTCCCATTATTTCTTTCATTCATTCATACATTTTTTCTTTTTCATTTTTTCTTTCTCCCCCCCCGTTTGTTCCTTCTCCTTTTTTCTTTGTTTCTTTGGTCTTTCTTTTATATGTTTCTTTCTTTTTCTGTTTGTCGTATTTTGCTTCTTTTCTTCCGTTTTCTTTCTCTTGTTGTTGTTGTTGGTAAATGATCATTTTATTCAGTGAATAAATGTATTTTTTCAGCGCCGAGCCACTGGTCTGCCAGCCATATTATGCTACATTCATTCACATATATAATAGTCTAAAATCAACTAGAATTTGATACAAATAAAAAAAGAAGAACAAAGAAGAATAGTGCCGCTACCCAACAGCATTGAGAGATAACAGGGTATGCATTTGATATTGTCAGTGTTGTGGTTAGGGTAGCATTGTACTAATATACATGGTGAATATGAAGCTATTCTGTTAGTAGAATTTGATGCAGTTAAATCCTTTAGTTCATTACAGAAACCATCCTTCTTCAATATATATGCTTGGTCACAAAGTTTCCCACACATCAATTTCTTTAAACCTGAAATGATTAGCTTAGTACCTCATAAAACCATAATCACTCTTTGTGTTGTATTAATATATAATATAATTTCCTGAGTGGTTCACTCGAACAACAATGCTGTGGTGTGATGTCACCATAAACCTGTTTAGCTGTTGGTTCCAATGAAGGCCTTCTCAGTTTGGCATACCTCACTATGCTGATCTGGACATTTCTGATGAGGTTCCATTTTTATGGTGGTAAACATCTGATCAGCTCATTGTATGCAAACATGTGTAATAATTAAGATAAATATTTTTTTAATATGATGAGATATAGCAACTTTCCTTCATTCTGTGGAATATACTCATTAAATAGTGTGCCCCTTGAAAATAACAAAATAAAGAAAACCATGAGGTTCTTTTTTAAATCTTTTTTTTCCTTCAAATACTTAGTTAAGCACATTGTGACAATCTATTCTATTAATAGTGTTATTAACTAATATTAACGACATGTTTAATATAGTTATGCAACCCAGCATATGTTCATTATTTATTAGCTGAGATTAACCTTTCCCGTTATTTGCAAGACTATGATAATATCAATCTCTTACATTACTTATACTATTCCTCATCCAACAATCAGTTAATCTATGTTTACCATATTTATATAATTTGTGATGTGCTATATATCAGATCACCATATTTGTATACAATATGTTTACATTACTCCAACCAGGCACAATTACTTAATGTATGTTGTTATTTCAGCATTATGCATGACTGGCAATGACCTCCATTCTTATGCATCAAAAACCCACATTTGTAACATATATTCAAACCAACATACAATGTGTATTGTGTTTGGGTAGATTTGGTGTGACTGCCACAATATATGAACCATGTGTGGTTCATAAATTGTTTGCTTTGTTACTGCAGCCACATATAAGCACATTTTACACAAACAATACTGTGTAACAGTAATACAAAACATTGATAGCATGGTATACTTATTGGAATGTCCATGTGTTGGCACCATCTTGTTCCTGCACATTGGATCTGGTAGTACTTTTCCCATACACAGTCAACCTGACTAACATACGCTCAGCCCCGTCAGTACATAGATGAGGAGTGGCCGCAGTGACCAAATCGGTAATAACCCTTGTCACACTATGACGTACCGAGCCAACGTAAGCCTGACGTGGTGATTTTTCGTCATTATGTTGACATACGTTGGATTACGTTATGATGACATCAGAATGACGTTAGACTGACATCGAGCTATGTCACGTTACATCGTGTTACGTCGGCATGCGTCAAAGTTTTGAACCTGTTCAAAACTTTCGACGTAACTAGAACATAAGGGTTTACGTTCACCATACGTTCTGTACACGTTCAGCGAACGTCAATGAAAAGCTGGTCACTATGTTGCACTACATTGCATTATGTTGCATTATGTTGACTCACATTAAATAAAGGTGGCGGGAACGTGCAGTCCGCATCGTGAAAACGTCGGGAAAACGGATGCCTAACAGATGTCCAATGTACGTTTACCATTTTGCCATCGTTTCATGACGTAAGTAACATAAGGTAATGTAAAGCGATGTAGTTCTGGCGATGGAATAACATACATAACGTTCCCTGAGTGTAATTACGTTGTCCTCTCTCGTTGAATGACACTATCACTACGCTTTACCACCGTTACTCTCTCATCCACTACGCTGCATCCATGTTCAACTTGTGCCCAAATTTGCATACTACGCCAAGAAGTTTGACGTTTTTCACGTTCTCCCTACGTTGACGTCGTTACGTCATAGTGTGACAGGGCCATAAGAGGGCAGGCTTCCCGTGTGGGTTGGTTGTTGGAGTTTTACGTCCATGCAACATCTAAGGTTATATAAGGACTGGTACCGACTTGTGACAAGGCAATCTCATGGCGACTTTACAGTGCTGGCCAACTGGGAGACCAGGCCACCAGCACCATTACCAGATATCCCCCTCAGTCACATTATCCTGACACTGAGGAAACCAGTCCTTGTCCTATCCTATTAATGCCGATTGGCAGTTTTGGAAGTGACAAGTCTCAATGTTATATGTCATTGATTTGACTTGATTGGGAACCAAACTCCAGATTTCCTGCACTCGAGGCCCGCGCTCTACTGATTTGACCACTGCACCAGGTTTGCTGTGTGTAAGGTCGGGAGTTTGGATATTGGCCGAGTGAAATCAATGACTTACAAAATTGATACTTGTCACTACTTAATGTGGCGTTTGTGAAATATGACTTGGAAGCATTGAACAGGAGAATTCAATTATTACATGTGTGGTGACAATGTTTAACATGTTGAAACAAAATATAAGTCGACACTTTTATTGAAAGGGAGATAAGGCACGGCATGTGAGGCCTAGGAAACCAGAGACTTGAAGGAAACTCAAACCGAACGGTAATGAAAATTCATTCTATATGTGTAAACTTGGACTGTTTTTCTATTGTTACTTTGTTGTACTTTATGCTGTTGAAAGGGAGATGTGATACCTAGTCACAGTAATGGTAGTCTTCCCTTCACAATACTGTCTAAACGCTTCTCTCAACGGAGCAATCTTGTCCGCCTCACCCGCATTGAAATTCATCGACTGCTGAATCTTTTGCGCCTCTGCTCCAGCCACATGGAGAAAAACACAACACTGAACTTTTTCACTCCGACTCAAAACACCAGCTGCCATGGCGTAAATGTTGTATGCATGTATCCATATTCTCCAGCTTGCTGCTAGATTCCCGTCTAAATTCAGTGGACCAGGTGGTTTCAACCCTGAGAGAGCCATAGTCGATCAGAAGGTCCGCTTCTGACACCATGTGAAATATGATTAAGAACCGACTACACACGGTGAAGTCCAGTTGCATAATGGTTTTATTACGGGGCCTGCCAGTCAGCACTGGTTAGCCCGTTCGCTGGTGCCGGAGTGCTAGTTCCTGGCGTGTCCCGGCCTAGTACATACATCACAGCGCTTGGCATTATTAGTATATGGAAAGTACTGGTTAATTCAATATCAGGATAATGTGACTGAGTGGAAAACCAGTTCAAGATGCTCGTGGCCTGGTCTCCCAATGGGACAGCAGTATCACATCACCATGAGTGCTCGCTGTGACAAGTCGGTACCACTTATCCTGATATGACCTCATATGTTGCCAGGAAATAAGACCCCCAACAAACTAAGTACTTAGATGGGTGACTTCCTGGGAATGTGAGGTGCTAAATACAGACATGCTGTAGGCTGATACAGGCTTATAGCCTGCCGAGTCAAGTGATGGATAGATAAGCAAGCAATATCACCCAGTTGCGCATGCGTCAGCCACCACACTTCTGGTTCCCTTTGCACCAACAGCGATACCTACAGTCAACACGGACCTGTGGCCTCGTTCGAACAACAGGAGGCCATAGGGAGGCCAGACTCTCAAGGTCAAAGGTCAGGACAGCAGCCGCCATCATGGCAGCGGGGGACCTTAGGACGCCGTCCACCCAACTCAAAGCCTCCGGGTCAGAGGTCAATAGGTCAGGAGGTCAGGTGAACCTGTCGACAGTACGGGGTGGGCAGTCCGAGGGGTTATCTCTTGGGCATGATTAATGAGTTCTATTTGGACTGAGCCGCGATGCAGGCCCGGGAGGCGCCCTGTAATTCTGGAAATTCTCTCCTGGCATTTAAGGTATATATATAATAGTATATACCATATAGAATATACAGAACATTAAATATATATATATTTTAATTTTTTTAATTTTTATTGAGGCTGTATTTATACTGTCCATAGCATATAAGCCTGGGTATTCAGGCTTGTTTTCAATGCTGGCCAGCTGTAGTGTTGGTGTTATCTTAGCACACATCAGCTGCTGATAAGGTATTTGATTGCCTGCATGTCAGCAGCAGATATATAATTGGTTGGTCTGGTTGCTAATCTATGTTAATTTTTTTGGATTTTCTTGGCATATATGTGTTTTATTTTGTCTACTCTTACCACTAGAGTAGCCTACTCCTATTTACATATCATAGGCTTGTACATAGCTGTGTGGTGTGCTATCTGGCTACTTTTGGAATGGTTACCTTCCATTGGGCATCCTGCTGGTGGGACGTGACATATCACATGCCCCTTTGCACTGCAGCTAGGTGGGGGATTCCTTGCCTTATTTTGCACAGATATTTTTTGTATGGTTTTAGGTCAGGAATTTGTCGTTCCTTTACTGTTTGGGCATTCCACACTTTGGCAGCCATTTCCAGCATGCTTCTCTCATGAGCTTTTATTTGGCTTCTGGTCTGCTTTACTAGTGGCACATTATTTGCTCTAGTAGCCCTTTGTGGTTTTGTTAGGAGTTTATTGTCTTGACTATAGCTGTATGCTAATGTTTTCAGATGAATTATTCTCCTACTTTCTAGCAATTTTACTTTGGTTCTTTTGTGTATGTCATAGGTGGGGTGCAGTTTGTCTACTCTGAGGCAGATTTTCAGGGCTCTGTTCTGTAGTCTTTGCATTTTTTTTAGAAGTTCTTTTTTTGCACCCATGTAGTTTACATCCCCATAGTCAAAATAGGGGAGCACCATGCCCTTGAAGACTTTTATTGACATTTCTTGTGTCATGTAGTCTCTTAGCTTTGCAAATAGCCACAGTTTGTGGTTTACCTTTTGGACAATTTTGTTTATATATAGGTTGTAGTTTAGTTGGCTATCCAATTCAAGGCCTAGGTATTTGTAATGGTCTACATTTTCTAGTATTTGGTTTCCTAGCTTACAGTGTAGTTTTCTTTCTGGCATTTGTTTATGCGAGAAGAGAACTGGTTTTGACTTGCTTGTGTTGATGGTTATTTTGTTGGACTCACACCACTCATCCAGTTTTAGTAGGAGCTTGTTTAGTTTAGTTATTACCTCCTCTTCTGTGGTGCCATTTGCATATATGACTGTGTCATCTGCATATAGTTGGAGGCATTCGGTTTGCAACCATTTTTCAAGATCGTATATGTAGATTATAAAGAGCAGTGGCCCTTGTAGTGTACACCACATATGACAGGTTGGTTGTCTGATAGTGTATTGTTTATTTTTGTTTTCTGTTGCCTGTTGTTCAGGATAATTTCATCCAGTCCTTAGTGTTGGATTTTATGCCCATGGATTCTAGTTTTTCCAGTACTATGTTATGGTATACTGCATCGAATGCTTTGCTGAAGTGAATGAAGGCTGCTCCAACTAATTGTTTTTGGTTCATTGATGTCAATATGTCATTTGTTAGGTTAACCATTGATTTAGATGTGGAGTGCAGTTTCCCGAAACCCCCTTGTCTTTCATTTAGTATATCGTTTTTTTTCAGGTGTTCATTTATGTGTCTATGTAAGACTTTTTCAATGAGCTTGCCTGGGGCTTGAAGAATCGATATTGGCCTGTAGTTTCCCATGTTTTGTTTGTCTCCACTTTTGTGAATAGGGCTAATGGTTGCCATTTTCCAGACTGAGATAAAAGGCCCCCGTTCAAAGGAGATGTTGAATAGGTCTACTATAGTGGCCGGGATGGCTTGGAGTCCCTCTTTCAGTATTTTGGTTGGTATTTCATCTATTCCATTTGGTTTATTTGTGTCTATATCATTTATTAATTTGTTTACTTCTACTATATATGTTTTGCAGGTGGGGATTTCATTCTGCACAGTTCCTGATCTATTTTCCCACATTTTTTCGAATTTTTCTGACAGCTTTTGTCCTATTGTGGCAAAGTGTGTGTTCAGTTTGTATGCTGCATCTTTGTCTGTGAGCATTGTCCCTTCGCTATCTTGGAAGTTTGTGTACTCTTCTTTGTTATTTTTGGGAAATAATAGGTTTAAATTTTTCCAGAATCTGTTTGTATTGCTTCCCCAGTCTTTGTCCTGCTTTATTATGTATTTCTTTTTTGCTGTTCTCACAGCTTTGAGAGAGTTGTTTCTGGCAAAATGGTAGGGCAGTTTGTCTTCTATAGTTTCTGTGAGCTTTGCATTATTACCCAGTTTACTTTTGGCTATGATGACCCTATATATATATCATATAATGATATACATATATTATTTATAAATTAGATTGCATATGTTATAAACATCATATATAATTATTAATATATAATGTATACTATATATTATATAGTATAATATATCAAATACACAGTATACATTATATTTCAAGGCATAGCGAATATAACGGAGCCAGCTACGATTCTCAAGGCCCAGTCACATCTACATTCAACTACGTTCAACTACGTTCAACTACGTTCAACTACGTTCAACTACGTTCAACTTACCAGCATTCATACTTCTCTGGTAGGTTCAACTATGATCACCTATGTTTAGCTACGTTCACCTATGTTCAGCTACAGTATGTTCAACTATGATCAACTACGTTCAGCTATGTTCAACTACGTTCAACTACGTTCAACTACGTTCAACTACGTTCAACTACATTCAACTACGTTCAACTACGTTCAACTACGTTCAACTACGTTCAACTACATTCAACTACATTCAACTACATTCAACTACATTCAACTACGTTCAACTACATTCAACTACGTTCAACTACGTTCAACTACGTTCAACTACGTTCAACTACGTTCAACTACGTTCAACTACGTTCAACTACGTTCAACTACGTTCAACTACGTTCAACTACGTTCAACTACGTTCAACTACGTTCAACTACGTTCAACTACGTTCAACTACGTTCAACTACGTTCAACGACGTTCAACGACGTTCAACGACGTTCAACTACGTTCAACGACGTTCAACTACGTTCAACTACGTTCAACTACGTTCAACTACGTTCAACTACGTTCAACTACGTTCAACTACGTTCAACTACGTTCAACTACGTTCAACTACGTTCAACTACGTTCAACTACGTTCAACTACGTTCAACTACGTTCAACTACGTTCAACTACTTTCAACTACGTTCAACTACGTCCAATGCGTTCAACTACGTTCAACTACGTTCAACTACGTTCAACTACGTTCAACTACGGTCAACTACGTTCAACTACGTTCAACTACGTTCAACTACGTTCAACTACGTTCAACTACGTTCAACTACGTTCAACTACGTTCAACTACTATCTATCTGACCTAGCAACTCCTCTTTTCAACGGAGCCAGCTACGATTCTCAAGGCCCAGTCACATCCACATTAGTGGAGTGGACACAGATGAACATAGTGGAGGGTAACGTAGTTGAACGTACCAGCATCCATACGTCTCTGCTATGTTCAACTATGATCAACTATGTTTAGCTACATTCACCTATGTTCAGCTACAGTATGTTCAACTATGATCAACTACGTTCAGCTATGTTCACCAAAGTTCAACTATGTTCAGCTATGTTCAAGAACGTTCAACTACGTTCAACTACGTTCAGTTATGGTCAGATACATCCAACTACGTTCAACTACGTTCAACTACATTCAACTACATTCAACTACGTTCAACTACATTCAACTACGTTCAACTACGTTCAACTACGTTCAACTACGTTCAACTACGTTCAACTACGTTCAACTACGTTCAACTACGTTCAACTACGTTCAACTACACTATTCAACTAGCACACGATTTCAACCAGTCACAACGTATGTTCAACTAATGTTCAACTACGCTCAACTCATGTTCAACTATGTCAACTATGTTACCTACATTCACCTAGTTCAGCTACATGTTCAACTATGATCAACTACGTTCAGCTATGTTCACCAAGTTCAACTATGCAGCTATGTTCAAGAACGTTCAACTACGTTCAACTACGTTCAGTTATCGTTCCAACTACGTTCAACTACGTTCAACTACGTTCAACTACGTTCAACTACGTTCAACTACGTTCAACTACGTTCAACTACGTTCAACTACGTTCAACTACGTTCAACTACGTTCAACTACGTTCAACTACGTTCAACTACGTTCAACTACGTTCAACTACGTTCAACTACGTTCAACTACGTTCAACTACGTTCAACTACGTTCAACTACGTTCAACTACGTTCAACTACGTTCAACTATGTTCAACTATGTTCAACTATGTTCAACTATGTTCAACTATGTTCAACTATGTTCAACTATGTTCAACTATGTTCAACTATGTTCAACTATGTTCAACTATGTTCAACTATGTTCAACTATGTTCAACTACGTTCAACTATGTTCAACAATGTTCAACTATGTTCAACTACATTCAAATACGTTCAACTACGTTCCACTACGTTCCACTACGTTCAACTAGGTTAAACTACATTCAACTGCATTCAACTACGTTCCACTATGTTCAACTACGTTCAACTACATTAGCCTCCACTATGTTCAACTACATCCACTAACGTGTATGTGACCAGGCCTTCAACCTCCTCCTTCATTCAGACACGATTTAGTTAGTTTGTTTGGTTGGTCACTGGATATGTGCTTAAAAAAGATAGTCTAGGTATGTATCCCTTTGCTTACAATGCTGTTTACAAAACATGTATTCCTTATTTTGCTGTTGTTGTTAAATGATGTGTTTATGCATTTTGCAAATTGGCTTCATGCCGCTTAGTTACCTCTGGCTCCCGAGTTAATGTGGCCGCAATCTATGTTGTACCCCTACCACACACACACACACACACACAACACCCTCCGTCCACGGCACCCCGACTCCCCCCCCTCCCCCCACATTCCCGTGAAGGGTCAATATCCTCTGATATCGGGGCGATGCGCAACTTCGGAATGCATTCAGCAGATTGGAACCATGCCTTGATTTAACTGGGCCGAGTACACAAGACAGGACCCTATTGCACAATACAGGACCCTATTAAATAATGTAGAGCCCTATTACACAAGACAGGGCCCTATTACGCAAGACAGAGCTCTATTACGCAAGACAGGGCCATATTACACAACACAGAGCACTATTACACAAGACAGGCCCTTTCCCAATTCCATTAATACCGAGCAGAGGGTTAGGTAGTGACATGTATCAATTGTTTAAGTCATTGCTTTGACTTCCCTTGGATTAGACCTCCAGTCCTTCCGTAGGGGAAGCTTGTGCTGTTACTAATTCTGCCACCGTGTCTGGTCAAGATATTCTACAAGACGTACACAAGGAAGGGCGATGTTACACAAGGCAACACCATGTTACATACGGCAGGGCTCTATCCTACAATACAGGACCCTAATACACAAAACATAGCTCTATTACACAAGGCATAGCCCTATTACAAAATGCATAGCCCTATTACACAATACATGCCCCTGTTACACAAGACAGAGCCCTATTTCACAATACAGGGCCATCTTACTGGTGTAGTGGAGGCCGATTATACAAGACAGTGAAACGTTGGAAGTTATAGGCCTGTCACACTACGATGAAACGAGCTAACGTGAGCCGACGTAATTTAATTTCTGTCATTACGTTGAGGTACGTTGAGGTACGGTGGGTTACGTTATGATTACGTTAGTCCGACTTTGAGTTACGTCGAGAGACGTCTGGTTACGTCGAGCTACGGCGGTGCGAGTCAAGGTTTTGGACATGTTCAAAACTTTTGACGTAGCTCGACGTAAGACAATGTGTGGCCTATACATTAACATATGCTATATAAACATTAGACAGACGTTGAGTATGCTAGACAAAGGTTACACTGATGTTATACAAATGTTGAACTATGTCAGGCATAATTAAAGCCGGCAGAAACGTTCAGTCCGCAGAGTGACAACATACGCATAAATTATGTCTAACGTACGTTTGGTGTTTCTCCACCATAAAGGCGTTCTTCTGGCGATCGAATAATGTATATAACGTTCACCAGCATTCTCCAAGCATTCCGTGAGCATTTTTTTAATGTTCTCAAGTGTTACCACTACGTTATACCAATGTTATGCTCAGGTCGACTAGGCGGCTTTGACGTCCAAATTGGGCCCGTATTTGCATATTATGCCGAGATTTTCTATGTGTTAAATTTATTTTCACATTGTCCCTATGCTCGCGCGTTACGTCGTAGTGTGACAGGGCCATTAAAATCTGAACCGAGTCAAACCAATGACTTACAAAATTGATACTTGTCATTACCTCGCCTGATTACCCCGCATCACTAGCATAGGGCAAGGACTGGGTATCTTAGTGTCAGCAGAATGTGAATGGGTGTTAAATGAGGTCATGGTGCTGCCGGCTTGGCATCTCAGTTGGACAGCACTATAAAGTCGTCATGTGGACGCACCGTCACAAAGGGGGTACCCCTCCTGAGATGACCTTACTAGATGTTGCCAGAAAGTAGGCCAGATGGCGACAAGTATCAATGTTATCAGTCATTGGTTGGACTCGGCCGGGATTCGAACTCCCGACCTTCCGCACGGGAAGTCTGCGCTCTACCCATTAGGCTACCGCGTCCGGTGTTTGCCGTTCAGCATCACTAGGATATGACAAGAATTGGAGAATGAATTAGTCCAGTTGACTGGGATTTGAACCCCCTTTTCCCCCGGCCATCTCATAATTGAATCAATGTAAACCATACAAATCTACATTAAATATATACAACTTGAGATTACCTTCTATCAGGCAATATAAAGAAAACCGGTTAGCCTATCAATCTACACACACTGCCCTCTGCTGGGAATTTCAACAAAGACCTCGACTCTACAAGAATAATACCGCCCCACAGGCTGGTCGAGGCAGCCGCCATTCTGGAAGCTGAACCTTTTGGGAATCCTCAATTAATCTGATATTGGATCTCTGCCCTGGAGTAAAAGGAGCTGGGGGGCCTTACGAGGACGTAGTGTGATTCACTGAAGCCTCTGACCACACAGCGATTTGATAATGCGCCGGAACGCCAGTGGCTCTGACAAAGGCCAGGTCATCCAAGGAAAGGGTAGGGGATAGTCAGATAGTCAGATAGAAAAATGTAGCTTAATTACTGGTGGACATATGAAGAGTTTAGGTGGAAAACCCCATAAACGCAATGTAAAGTCCATGGCTGGAATCTGTGGTTGTGTAGGCAGGCTATAGTGAAATCAATACAGGCAAAAAGAGAAAGGAAGAGTATAACAAGTGAAAGACGAGAGAAAGCCAAGCCCTCAGGTTTATTCTTATATGGGAGATGGGTCCAGTATGGCATATCACCTGACCACATTCTCCCAATGAGAATCAAGTATCTACAGCTCTACCAATGAGAATCAATTATTTCTGGTCCCCATGGTTACAGTGATATGCTCACCACCACCAAGCGTTGTGGCGCCACCTGCCCTGAGCTGAGTGTGTGGTGATCCGTGGCTAACAGGGGGCAGGGGGTAGTGGGTAGAGCTCTAAGTGCCATCATCACACTATCTTACTAGCACCACAACGTATATTTATAATGAGTGAAGTAGCACCAGCAACTACATAAACACATCTATGCACCTGGCCCTATATACCTTTTTCATAAGTAGAACATTTGCATTCCCCGACCAATGCGGCATTATCAGAATATTTTACAGCCAGTCCCCAAAAAATCAATTAAAATACAAGATTTGTACCTTAAAATAATCGCAATTCTCACTAATTCCCCTTTTCTTGTGATGACATGACTATGGAGCAATGAGCCAAAAAAAAAGTAGCAATGTGAAAAAAACCCAGGTAGGTTTGATTCCTGATGTTGGCATTCACAGGATTTGTATATTTCCCCTCTTCTCTACTGTACGCTGGGATTGCTAAACTTCAGGTATATTATTTCAGCTCAAAACTACCGGACTATGGACAAATCAATATATTTTTTTCCTCGAGGCATCTAAATTGAATCCAACTTTGTTGTTTTTTTCCAGACTAGAATTTTAATCTAATTTTCGAAAATAAAGCACTTCTCCTAGATGTAGGATTACGTACGCACCTTAGATACTAGTTTACTTGTAACGTATGTGCAACTGCATATAATGACATGCTACGTCAATTTAATAGAAGTTAGAATGCGTTACTGCTGAAGCCTATGGGATCACAGTTTTGACAAGCACACCAAAAGTAATCTAGGAAGTTTCCACTTCAAATATTTCCCAAGTTAGTCATTTTAAGTCAAAGTCGAGTACCAAAGTATGTTTGTTTGTTGTTGGTTTACATCCTAGCACCATCTAAGGTCATATCAGGGCAGGTACCGACTTGTGACAGTGCACACTCATGGCAATGTCATAGTGCTGCCCCACTGGAAGACCAGGCCGCCAACACCATGACCTGATATCCCACTCAGTCACATTATCCTGACACTGAGCCAACCAGTCCTTGCCCTATCCTAATAATGCCGAGTGCCAGGCTAGGAAGCAACAAGTATCAATTTTTAAGTCATTGGTTTGACTCGACCAGGATTCGAACCCACGACCTCACGATCTACCAACCGAAGTATGAAGAGACATGACATCATTATGTACCATATTCTCATATAAGGAATTGTTCATGGTGGTTCACCAACATGGGTAATTTGCGCGCGAACAGGGAGCCCTACGGTGGCGCCACCTGGGTTTGAATCCTCCAACTGGCCCCCCTACCGGTCTCGCCCAGAACCACCCTCACAAGACTCTGACGTCACAAACCCATCTCGCAAGACTCCGACATCACAAACCCCTCCTCGCAAATCGGCGAGCATCCAAGCTTCACTTCCACCCCGGCAGCCAGACGAGCAACTGAACAACTCAACTCAACTCAGCCGCCCTTCAAACGAACATTCAAACGCGTGGGGTTGAGGGCCTGAGCCGAACATTCCTGAACATTCACATCGATCACAAATTATACTTCTCTACTGTACTCACTATCATAACTTGTTTCAAATAAAATTCCATAACATAGGCTCCTTATTCGCATTGTAAATTATTGGTATCAATGGACCGCTGGGTAAGGGATATCTGCATAATCCATTCATCAGAGTTCCTAGAGTCAACTAGTGTAAATTATAGTACAACTGAAATCTGATATAGATGCGTGGGATATGTGGCCAGTACCGCAGCAAATACAAGTAAGGTAAATCGTTATATTCCCATGGGAAAATAGGACAGTGGATATCTTGTTTAATATAATTTACACTGGCATAAACAATTAATATGGATAAGTGAGTTAACTTTATAGTCAATTGAACTCTCATAGTGGACATAGTTAAAAGCATAGTTTATTTAACATCGTTGAATGTATGCACAACTAAATTCGTATGCTATGTATTTATACATTACAAGTGAAACATGATATATATATATAAATATGGGTCGTTCTTTGAAACTGGGTACCACATATCTGGTATCTATGTTACGTAGGACATAATCAATTCTTTCTTTTGTTAATAGAAAGTCAAATAATTATTGTTGCCTTTTGTTATGAAGTATGTTAGCAATACTATATGAATTTAATCTATACCACAAAATGTATAAAAAGTATGCTTATATGATGTGAAAATATGAAATTTTACTCATTTACACTTTTACACTAAAGTTTACACACTTGTTTTTTTTCAACTTTGTTTAAACTTTGTTCTTGTAAGACATCATTTTGTTTGCTTAAATGTAATCAAAGAAAATCTAGTTTGAATGTGTTGTGTATATTAAAAATGATGTTATGGATGTGTCACTGTTGTGTGTTTAATTTCCATGATACATAGAACATATTTTCATTTTGTTATTCATTATAAGATCAAAATCAAAAAGTGAAATGCTATTGTTCAACTCTGACACACACACACAGCATGTAAAGTTTCATATGAAAATAGGTTCTGATATTGTTTGGAATGTTGTCTGCTATTCTCTGGGATGCTTTCAATTTTCGCTTCCACCAGACCCAGCTGCAGAGAACGACCCATATATATATAAATATATATATATATGTGATGTATAAAACGTATGTGAGTATAAAGGCGCGTAAGGGAATATCCCCTACTGGCCACCCTGATTCTGTGTACTACTTTATGGGTGGCCCCTCCCCTGGGTGGGACAGCTGGCGCCACCCCCCCCAGTGCCGCGAATACTGTCACTTGTGCACTGGAATTTTTATTTATATATATATATATATATAGAATGTATAATTTGTTATGGGTATATAAAAGGGGCGGAACTCAAGCCTAATAATTATGATTATTATTATTATTCTTTGCTCGATTATTATTAGTACAATCGCTGACTTGCCCGTATTTGCCCCAGTCTTGCCTATGCCAGCGCCACCACCGGTCGTTTCCGGCCTGTGCGCTTGCCGGGCAGTCAGTCTCTGCCCAGCTTTCAAACTTTTACCGGTAAGCCTGTATTAAGCTTAGCCATGACGCAAATAAAGTGTCCTACCCATCACCTGCTGGTCTCTCTCCTTTTCTCATACCCCAACTTTATATATATATATATATATATATATATATATATATATATATAAGCGAGTAGTCCATGCATGAGGCAGAGCCAGGACATCTGCATATGTCAGTTGCCAGCACCAGGCGAGGCAGAGGACCTGACTAGCCGCTTGAGTTGTTGAGTTCATTAGTTGTGTAGTGTGATTTAGGTGCCAAGTAGAGACACATTTCGTGAGTAATCAATTTACGGATAATTATACATAAATTCTCAGGCGCGAATGATAATGGGAACGCCCCTAGTTAGGCTCGGGGATGGTGGCGCCATTAGTACCAGGATGTATGATAGGCGGTGAATACATCGAGAATAGTGAATGGAACAATTAATAATAATAATTCCCTTCCGTGCCTTTATACTCGCATACTTCTTATACATCACATATATATGTGTATATATATATATGTGTATATATATGTATATATCTGTATATATATAAATATATATATATATATATTTATACGTGGGATATATGGCCAGCATCACAGCAAAGCACTTCCGGTAAATTGCTATATTCCTATCAGAACATAGGACAGTACCTATATACTGTGATATAATATACACTGGCATAATATACTAATATCGATAAGTGAGTTATAGTCAATTCAACTGCTATACTGGGCATAGTTAGATGTATGGTCAACTAAGCTCGTATAGTGGACATATTATATATATATATATATAATATCTATATATATATATATATATATATATGTATGTGTTTAATAGGAACCGCTTCATAAAGATTAAACGGACAGGATTACCAAAATGGGTAAGAGCACTGGTTGGCTTCCCATGGGTTTGAACCCCAGCTGGGTCAAACTAATACCTTACAAATTTGATACTTGTCGCTACCTAGACTGGCGCTCGGCATTTAATAGAATACAGCAGGGACTGGTTTGCTCGGCATCAGTAGGGTCGGATGAGGTGTGTGGGGGTGGGAAGGGTGATTGTGTGGGGGGGGGGGTGGGAGGTGTGTGTGTGTGTGTGTGGGGGGGGGGGGGTTATGTTGGATAGTGCATGGGTGGGTGGGGAAGGTTTGGACCGGAAGTAAGGCATGGTGCTCGGAGGGTCCCTAGTGTGATGGAGCGCCCAGACTGGGGAGGACCGGGACCCAGCCGGGGCGGTGACATGTTTGGTCAATAAGTGGGGTGTCCGGGGGTATTAGGGGGAGGGGGAGGGGGCGGGGGGTAAGAGGGGTATCCACCGAGGGATAGCGGTGACTGTGCAGTCAGCAGTTCCACCTAGTCGCACCCCAGTAGTATATGAAGAGTTCAGGCGCAAACCCACGCACACGGCAATCCAAATATTGACATAGACATTGGATTCAAACCATCAACAAGTTTTTTTAGTTTTTTTGACATTTCTACTTTTTTGTTCATTTCTCCATAATCATGTCATCAAAAGAAAAGTGGAATTACTGAGAAGATCTTATATTTTAATTTGTTGTTGTTGATTGGCATTTACATAGTTTTGTGCCTGAACTCTTCATATATTTGGTATATAATCTATTATGTGAATATAAATAAAAAAGTCCCTAATGTTTTCGGTGCTCCTTCTGGGCACCTCTCTCTTCCCCACACCCCTTATTCTCAGCGACCCCCCCCCCCCCCCCCCCGTGACCGGGCATTCTCTGCTTCTGCTTTCCTGGGAACCAACTCCAACGATCTTCTAGCTCTCACTTCAAATTTGTTATCAGTCGGGCATATATTTTCCTGCCAGAGAAGATAAACTCAACCCAAACCATGTATGGTCTTTTGCTTCTCATCTCCTGTTCGATTGTTTATATATATATAATAATTATACACATATGTATGTGTGGATATATGTGGATATATTTATATATATATGTGAATGTATGTATATGTATGTGTATATGTGTATACGTGCCTATAGTTATATATATATATATGTGTTAATATATATTCACAAATATATAATTTATATGTGTGTATTCATACTAGTCATCATTATCATCATCATGCTGTCGGTTGTGATGCAACAAGACTGATTTCATTACTTGACTGCCGCTCTCCACTTAGCTCTCTGCTGTGAGAGTTGCATCCATGAGTCAGTCTTAATGCCTCTCAGCTTCAGGTACATTTCATGAAAGCTGCCTGCAAAGGTTTTGAAGTGCTGCTGGCTTTTGCAAGTTACCAGCGGCACTCTCTTGGGGAGCAAATAGAGGTTTCACACCGGCAAGAACATGTCAAGACAGGCGCAAAACTATTTGTCCCTGCAGTGGGTGGTCGGTAGATGTTGGGAGTTCCATACATCAACCGCCCTTAAAGCTGCCACAGTGACATGGTTTTCTGTTTAGGGTTTGCTCCCTTAGCCTTCGGTTCTGTCAAGAACCTGTACCACAAGGCAGTGGTTTAGAACTCTGCAGGGCACGGGTGTTAAACTCCCTGAGGTATTGCTATACATGCAATACCTGTATACATACTATACTATATATAGTTACCTAGTAGTTACCTAAAATACCTTACATGGCAGAAACACTCAAAACCATTGGCAGAAACTTAAAATCATTGGCAGAAACTCAACACTTTTGGCAGAAACTCAAGCCCTTCGGACTATGGCACTGAAGAGATCAATGATACGATGATTTTGAGTTTTGGCCAAAATTGTCTAAATACAGATATTGGGTTATTCGAAATTACTTAATGTCCTTCAGCTTCCAGTAACTGTTATTATAAATGGCCAGTTTTTGAGACATGTGGAGGGAAAATTACCCAAATATATTTGGTGTGCATAACAAAATATTGGCTATCAAAGCATTTGTTCAGCCTTTTCCAGCAACAGCAGAAGATGGGAACGCTAACCGTAGAGCTACACTGGCACCTGCCAATACACTGGACGTCATAGTTGTGTGAATGATAGCATAGTACTGCAGGAGCAGCAGGTTCAGAGCGTCACTTGACCGTCAGTACACAATTAGCAGCAGTGTGAGACGCTATTAAATTCACTTAATGCTCATTTCTTGCAGTAATGAGTGCACCAGTGTTCAGTGGATCAATGCTAGCCCTCCATCTCCCCATAAGGTTTGGTTTGGTTGTTGGAGTTTTACGTCCTGGCAATATCTAAGGTCATATCAGGAAGGGTACCAATTTGTGACCATGTGCACTCATGGCGAATCTATAGCACTGCCTCCTGCGAAATCAGGCCACCAGCACCATAACCAGATATCCCAGTTAGTCACATTATCCTGACACAGCCAACCAGTCCTGACGATCTCCTAATAATGCCGAACACCTGGTTAGGAAACTAATGCATTGAATCCTGCACACAATTGTCTATTCGAGCAACATGACGAATCCAGGTATGAAGCCAGGCCAAATTACATCTGGCCACTGAGGCTCCCCATGAAACCTCATTTGGAGGCCTTAGGCGTGGATTTGGATGTGTTGGAGGATGCCAAAGTCCCAGAACATCCCCCGTGGTCGTTGAGAAAGCCATCGGTTATCCTCCGACTCACGGAGCTGAGGAAATCTGGGACACATCCACTCGAGTAGAAAGGACTGCATGCAGAGATTCAAGGCCAGTTTGCAGACCACCTCTCCATATACACTGATGGTTCGAAAGACCAAAGCCGGGTAGCTGCTGCGGCAGTCTGCCGACGGGAAAAATTTGGTGTACGTTTGCCCGATCAGAGCTCGATTTTCACTGCAGAGGCCCGAGCACTCCTTCTCGCTTTGGAGTGTATCGAGGTATCCAACCACACTAACTATGTTATATACAGTGATTCCTTCTCTTGCCTCCTGGCTGTTGCTGGACTGAAAACGAATCACCCTATTCTAGCAACGGTCATTTATAAAATGAACCAACTGACAACAGATGGGTATGATATCCACCTGTGCTGGGTGCCTGGCCATGCTGGCATACAAGGAAACGAACGAGCTGATCGGGCTGCGAAGAAGGCCCTGAACTGTGATCTTGAACCGTGTCTGATCCCTCACTCTGATCTGAAACCACTAATAGCCACCCACATAAAATCCAAATGGCAACATGAGTGGGATGAAAACATCAATAAACTTAAAGAAATTGAACCATCTGTGGGAAAGCCACCACAGACTCATGCGGGAGGTCGGCGGGACCAAGTGGTCCTTAGTCGCTGCCGTGTTGGCCACTCGTGGCTTACACATGCTTTTCTGCTCAAGGGGGAACCTCCCCCTGAATGTATTGGGTGTCAGTCCCCACTGACACTCAAACACATTTTACTAAGTTGCGTTGATTTTTTGGCCCTGCGCCAACGGTTCTACACTGCAGGCAGTATGCGTGACCTTTTTACTAAGGTAAAACAGGAAAACATTTTAGCCTTTTTGAGGGCAGCTGGACTGTACCACCTTATATAGTTTACTAAATGGATTCTATTAATTATTAATGAAACTTTTCTTTTTCTATAGGAATTTGTTTCCCTTGACCACAGATATATGATTTTGAGCTTTCTAATTTAATTAGTGTCTATTGGCACATAATTGATTGTCTTCTTTTACATGTAAAAGCGATGGTTTGAACAAAAAACAAACATTTCTCGCCGTGAATATGGCCTATGCTGCCGACACGGCGTAAAGCAACCACCAATCAATCAATCAACCTGGTTAGGAAGCGACAAGTATCAATTGTTAAGTCACTGGTTTTATCCGACTAGGATTCGAACCATGGGTTGGAATCCCACGATCTACCAAAACCGTTGATAAAGGATTCACCCTGTACTCACAGTACACGGGTGAATACCAGCCTTATATAAAAGCTGTCAACAAAGCGGGGGAAATGAAATGAGAGCCTATATTTCACAATCTAAGAAGCAACAATTATTCTTTTTATATGTCTTAATATTTCCAAGCTACCTTGAAGTTGAAAAATATAATAAAACATATAGTTTAATAGAATTTAAAGGTGAAATCGACAGCGTTTGATGGCTGCCATCTCGTCTTTTTGCATTCTCTCCCATTTCACCACATCTGTGCCGATATAAGTAACAATTTGATACTGGAGGCAGGCATTCTACTTCCTGTTCCATACTAAAACTATTTTCGCCCATATTTAGACTACGTTGTCGTTCACCTGTGTACCACAAGTACAGGGTGAATCTTTTATCTACCAAAACGGGAGACGGAGGCGCAACTCATTCGGCCATCCCGTCTGGTCTTCTCATTAGCTACTAAGGTAATTTCATTGTTTGTTTGTTGTTGTTTTACGTCCGAGCAACATCTGAGGTCATATCAGGACCGGGGGGGAGATTAGGTCGTGTAATCCTTAGCATACTAGCGCCGGAATGGCATTTGAATCCTGCCCTAGGTGGTGCAATATTTTTCATTTTCATGAAGATGTGATTGCATCAAGGAGACTAGGTTTGTTTTTTGTTGCTTTACATTTCTAGCAACATATAAGGTCAAATCAGGACCGGAGGGAGACTAGGTAGTAGTATAATGCTTAGCACACTAGCGCTGGAATAAGCACGAAGTGGGTGGTGCATTATTTTCCATTTTCCATTTTCGTCTCCCCGCTCCATGAGAGTGGCGCCACGTGTGGTGTATCCTGCACAATAATCATCCCCTTGCTAGCTCTCTATGTGTGTCTGGCTGACATGGTGTCCTCTTGCTGCCCTTATTGAGATTCATTCATTATTCATTCGAGCCGAGCAAAGTAATAGGTTTTGGTTGGTGCATTAGTGGCGCGGGGGGGGCGGTCTTATTTCCTAGCACCATTTCAGAATATATCATGATGTGTGACAACTTGTGGCCGAGCATGCTTAATCCCTAGTAACACTATGGTTTGTGTCAACTGGTGACAACTTTGCGACCACTTTGCGACCAAGCATCCCACTGGTCACCGACCGATCGCTGACTGGTCGCCAAATCAGAAACTATGCGGCGACGTCCCAGTTTGTGCCCCTGATTGGGTTCGCACCACAGAGCAGTGTTTCCCTCCAAGGAGACCGGGTCGCCTCTTGCTGGCACATTGCCAAAGCCTTCCAGGCAAATAATCGACCGTGCGCTACACTGCAGTATTTTCTAATTAACTGGTGATCGCTTTCGACTTGGGTTTGTTAGTGTCCTGAGCAAATAAGTTTTCTTGCGCTCTCTCTCTCGCTCTCTCTCTACCCTCTCTCTTTAGTGCGTGTCGCTCCATACGGGATTGAGTACTGGACACAACTGGACAAAGAATTTTCTAGTACCAGTTGGTGTCCGGTATCAAAATGTACTGAAATGTGTCGAAATGTTGCAAAAGTGCCCGGACGAAACGGATGCTAAATGGACAAGGAACGTACATTAACGAATAGCCACCGGACGATAACTGGATGATAACCGGACGACACCGGATGACACCAGATGACATCATATGTAACCGGACAAGCAAAGGTGAACCGATGGACACAAACCGAATGTCAAACGGACGGACTGAACATCAACCAGACACATACCAGACTGTTAACGGACGCGCCAAAAACATATAAAAAACCGACGGACCAAATTCCCCCAACACCATCAACGGACTCTGCAGGAAGCAAACCGGAGAAGCAACGGATAGGTACCGGACATGAAACAGACAAAACGGACTAAACAAAATTCAACCAGACACCAACCATACACGTCAGTCTGGTGGTTTCCGATACAAGTTTTGTGCATGTTCAAAACTTGCCATCGTACACACCAGACACCACCGGACAGATAATGGACATGCCGAAAGGCCAACCGTATATAAACCGTACATTGCCGCATTTCACCGGACAGTGTCCAGTTTCTATCCGGTACCGGAATATGGTGATGTGTGACAGAGCCTTTTCTGTTGTCATCTGACATGGTGGCCAAATCTGTCAAAGCGCAGACTTCCCATACGGAAAGTCGGGAGTTCAATAACCCAGCTGAGTCAAAGCAATGACCTAAAAACTTGATTTGTGTCGTTACCTAGACGGGAGCTTGGCATTACTAGTGTAGGGCAAGGACTGGTTAGCTCAGTATCATCAGGATATTGTGACTGAGTGTGAAATCGAGTCACGGTGCTGGCAGCCTGCTCTCCCGATTCGGCCACCGCGTCCGGTTCTGGTGAGGCTAATATGACAGATCAGTCGATATTGCATCCTGATGCAAGTGCCGTGGTATCTCATTGAGGAAACACTAAAAACCCACCAGAATGGTCCATGTTGAAAAGGCGATACTAAACCCAAATGTGGGTGGCCTAGTGGGCAGGGCGTCTGCTTCCGGTGCAGGCGATGTTTTGGGTTCGATCCCCGATGGAGTCAAATCAATGAAGTTACTGAAGTGATACACCTGTCGCTATCTTGGCTGGCGGTATGCAGGATAGTGTGACGGTGTCAGGATAGTGTGGCTGAGTGGTATGTCAAGTATTGATGTTAGTGGCGTGGTATTTAAATTCAGGAGGCACTATAAAGCGGCAATGACTTTACGCTATCATAATAAGTCGGTACCCATTCAGATATGATCTTAGATATTGCGAGGATGTAAAACCTCAATACGCAAACCACACCAGTGTGTGTACTTTGAGGTGTTATACCCTGGTAACATCTAAGATCATAGCAGGACGAGTTCCGAATTGTGAGAGTGCACACTGATGGTGAATTTATAGTGCTGGCCCACTGAGAGAGAAAGACCAGGCTGCCAGCACCATGACATCGAGATCCCACCCAGTCACATTATCCTGATACTAACATTATCCTTGCCCTATACTACTAATGCCAAACACAATGCTAGGTAGCGACAAGTATCAATTCGGTAAGACTGTTTGCTTGTTTGTTGTTGTTTTACGTCCTAGCAACATCTAAGGTCATATCAGGACAGGTACCGACTTGTGACAGTGCAAACTCATTATGACTTTATAGTGCTGCCCCACTGGGAAACCAGGCTGCTGGCACCATGACCTGATATCCCACTCAGTCACATTACCCTCATACTGAGCCAACCAGTCCCTGCCCTATCCTATGAATGCCGAGCGCCAGGTTAGGTAGCGACAAGTATCAATTTTTAAGTCATAATTCGGTACGTCACAATTTTGACTTGGTGGAATTTACAAATGCTCAACCTTCCATAAGGGAAGCCAGCCAACGCTTTTACTGATTCAGCAACTAAATAAATGAGTTGCCGCCGCCAGATTGTTGTTCAGGTCCTGCAGCCCCGACTGCGGGGTTGTTTGATGGGTGTGGCACATGCGCAACCCTTATGGCGCTTTGCTTGATGACGTGGCCATGCTAGGCAAACCTAGCTGTAGAAGTGATCTAGCACCTCATAGCACCGCCTCCCCTCATTACACCTCACTACCCTATTAGTGTTCACCCCAATGCACAGTGTGTGGCAATATGCCATTAAGGTAATTGCCTTGTTTTCCCCCCAATTCTCTCCCTCTCTCGCAATGGATATCCACCTCCAGGGAATATCCGGTTTATTTTCTACATTAGTACTTGTGTCGATTAATAATGTTATTTAGCTTTTGGCTCTCACAGTTTCTACTCGAATTTGTCCGTTATTATCGGGAATGAAGTGGGCGTTTATTTGATTAAATATTTTAATAATTTAATTTGATTAATTAATTAAATAAAGAAATATGCCATTATTAATTTTTTTAAAGAAATCTTCCCCTGTTGAGATTCATTCATTATTCATTCAAGCCGGGCAAAGTAATATGATTTTGGTTGGTGCATTAGTTCGGGGGGGGGGGGAGTCTTATTTCCTAGCACCATTTAAGAATATATGATGAGTTCACGTGCAAAACCATGTAAACGCCATTTTAAAAATGAAGTCAAAATTGAGGATTTTTACATGTAAATAATAGTAAAACTCACTAATTCCACTTTTCCTAAAATCACATGGTTATGGAGCAATGAACAATGGAGGAGGATTAAAACAAAATTAACTTTTTGAAGGTTTGATTCAAATGTTTATCTCCATTTTTGGATTGGTGTTTACGTGGTTTTGCGCCTGAACTCTTCATCATGATGTGTGCTGACTTATGGCAGAGCGCAGCTTAAGCCCTAGTAAGACTATGGTTTGCGACAACTGGTGACCACTTTGCTACCGGTTTGCGACTAGTTTGCGACCAAACATCCCACTGGTCACCGAGTGATCGCCGAGTGGTCGGCAACTCAGAAACTATGAAAATGGTCAGTCATCAGTTTGCTCACAAGCATGTTTTTGATGCAGTATCTGCAACCTCATTGCACGCAACATAAAATAGTTTGCGACCACTTTTGACCATTGTGCGACCACCCGTTGTTGCTGGTCACAAAGTGGTCACAAGCATAGTGTGACTTGGGTATTATGGGGACTTCCCATTTATCCCACCCCCCCCCAGCCCCAGTGGGACACCCGTTGTAGCAGGAAATCGCAAACCCTGTAAATCGCAAACCTCCACTTGGGATTTCCTAGTAAATCGCAAACCCCCATACCAGATATGGGCATTGGGGGTTTGCGATTTCCTAGGAAATCACATATCCCCACTGGACATCGCAAACCCCCCATGGTTGGCAGTCTTAAAGCAAGCACATGTACTTTGTGCAGGTTTGTTTTGCTTTTAAAATTCCCACAGTGCACTGTGATGTTGGAATTACAAACTGGTCTATTGTTAAAATTGTATTCATGTATGCATGATTAAGCCACATTTTGTTTAATGTAAGGGCTCACAAGATGGAATAATCGATTATTTGTAATTTCATGCCTGTCACAGCAAAGGCAATATTCACTGTGATCACTCACAAGAAGTATAAGGGAACAGGTCAATTTTTATCAAAGATACTAGACTGTATAATTACGAAAAGCCAGTAAAACTATCTGTATCATTATCCTACATGATGCTGAAGTAAATAAAGGCCAGACGACCAGGCTACCATTTTCAGCACATGCGCAGTTGGAATCACGAACTGGACTATTGCAAAGACGTTTTCATTAGGATTAATCCATGTTGATCCTCCTTGAATCCATTTTATCCCCCCCAGACCTGGTAGAAGTTCAAAATCAAGCCTGCGATCTCCAGGGGGAGTGGTTGTAATTTCCTAGGAAATCGCAAACCCTCGGGTGTGCAACGTCCAGGGGTTTGGTATTTCCTGCTACACCAGCAATTGACACCCTGACCCGGTATCGGTATCCCACTCAATCAGCTTTGTTGACACTAAGCCCACTAACCTGGGTAATCCTGATGCCAAGTGACAGGCACGAATCAATTCTGCCAGTCTACACTTTATCTTGTTGGTCATTACGACATTGCGTACTAGCGTTCACTGTGGTATTCTCTGTGGCGGAGTGGTTAGAGTGTCTGACTTTTTTCTAGGTCAGCTTCCTAATCTGAGGGTCGGCGGTTCGATTCCCCGTGTCCCCAGCTGTGCCAATTTGGATTTCCACCGCTGTGTATAACTTACAGCGTCATCAAAGGCTGGTTGCTCTCATACCATGTCTATGTGGTGTGGGAGGTTAAAAATCCCTTGGGTCGGTAAAAGTGTAGGCTCGGGCTTTCTATCGACCAGCAGTGGAATGAGGAAGACGAGTCGTCTATGACTGAAATTTCCCCTGCTTAAACAACTAATGGACCAAAAACAAAACAAAAAAAACAACATGTAGGGTCATATCAGGATGGGACCTGACTTGGGACAATGCACACGCGTGGTGACTTTATAGTGCTGTCGCACTTAGATACCCGGCCGTTGACACTATGGCCCGATATCCCACTCAGTCACGTTATGCTGATAATGTGCTAACCAGACCTTATAGTATCCTATTGTCGTAGTCTTCCCTGACCTCTCAGGCAAGGAGTCACATAGACAGGTAGGCATGTGGGCCAGTGTGCTAACCATTTCACCACCTATGCTCCCTGATGTCAAGAGAAGTGGGTTCGAATCACACTCTAGGTGCAATATTTCCATTTCACATCACTCCCCATGACACTATTAATGCCGAATGCAAGGCTATGTAACGACAAGACAATATCAATTTTATACTGCGTATATACTTGTATATACAGGTGTAGGGGGCAGCAGGTTGGGAGCCACTGTGGGCTCCAGTAGAGATAGTGTGATCCACCAGGTTAAAGCTTGGTTCGGGCGGGAGAGTTGAGGTGTGCTAGTCAGCGCCACCATTGAGATCGGCAGGTTCTAGTTCAATCCGCCAGGGGGCGTCTGGTTCCCCTTCCGCCTTGGGCTTGTTCTGACTCGTCACTGCCCGCCCGTCCAGCACCGTAGCCACTTATCGGTACCTGCTCGTCTTAGTTTTTTTTTCAAACATCGGTTTGAGTTGGCTGGGATTCCAACTCCCGACCTGCCGCCTCGGAAGTCTGCGCTCTACCGATTCGGCCACGACGTACGGTCCTACATGATGAAATACATTGACATTTTCAACTTTTCCTATTCAAGCAGACACAAACTTGAAAGCTGAATTAATTAGATAGATTCCCACATCGGGTTTGCAACCTATCACAAATGTATGGTATGTTGACTAACCAGTTGTAAAAATTCCCGATAATTAGACATTGGCTGGTAGTGTGAACTGGTCTATACGAGAGTACAAATGGTCTATAAAGGTAAATGATGTAATGTGACCAAATGCATATGGTATTGTGTAGCATTGGTGATCCTTTAGTTAGTTTAAATAGACATTGTGTATTATATAGATAGTGTGATAGGGGCACTACTATTAGTATGATAGAGCCTTAGCAGCTCTGCTCACATACCCCCTCCCCCTCCCCCAGCTGTTATTTACTGATCACTGCCCACCCAGACACAACAGGGCACTGTAGCCATAAACAACCAAGGCATGGATACAAGCATGCTTACTGTTCATTGGTAGATTGGAGAATGCCTACTGTTGATTGGAGGAGCTGGTCAGGTGTGACAGCCGTCTTGGATTCATCAACCTATATAATAATAAACCTGAGGGTGCAAGCTCTCTGTCTCTCTGTGCACTCTATACTCTACCTTTCCTCTTGCCTGTAGTGGTTTCCTATTTAGCCTGCCTACACAACTACAGCTGCCAGCCGTCGACTTTACACAGTGCCTTGACTTCCTCAATACTCCGACCAAGTGGCCAAGTCTTATTTGTTGTTGTATTACGTCCTCGCAACACGTAAGGTCATATCAGAACAGGTCATCACATTAGAAAAAAAACAAAAAAATCCAAAACTAACCAAATTCAGAAGTGTGTCCCTCTAATATTTGCTTGTTTGTTTGTTGTTGTTTTACGTCCTAGCAACATCTAAGGTCATATCAGAAGTGTGTCCCTCTAATATCACCACACTTTGCGGGATTGGGTCTGAGTGTGGTGGAAATAAGAGAAGCATGAGAAACAAATTAAGTTTGATTATTCCGAAGGACTATGCGTGTACTAAGGTCCCAGGGTGAAGAACCTTGGGCATATATGCAACAATGTAAAAGTGTTCTATATTAAATCAAAGGCGCAGTAATGGAAATAAGATGAATATTGATGAGAATGGAAAGGGTTAAGTGATCGCGCGGATGTGCAGTGGACGGGTCAGATTCGAGATATAGAGGGCACCATCGGTACTCATATTTTGCTGCCCCCTTGAATGTATTGGGAGTCAGTCCCCGCTGAAACTCAAATACATTTTACTAAGTTGCGTTGATTTGTTGGCCCTGCACCAACAGTTCTACACTGCAGACAGTATGCATGACCTTTTTACTAAGGTAAAACAGGAAAACAGTTTAGCCTTTTTGAGGGCAGCTAGACTGTACCACCTCATATAATTTCCTAAATAGATTCTATCAATTATTAATACAACTTTTCTTTTTCTATGGGAATTTGTTCCCCTTGCCCACAAATATATGATTGTGAGCTTTCTAATTTAATGAGTGTCTATTGGCACATAATTGATTGTCTGCTTATACATGTAAAAGCGATGGTTTGAACAAAAAACAAACATTTCTCACCGTGAATATGGCCTATGCTGGCGACACGGCATAAAGCAACCACCAATCAATCAATTATTTTGCCGCCAAGTGGTCAGCATTGACCAAGAAGAGAAAGGCTCAGGAACAAAGTGAGTGGGAGAGATTTTGTTTGTTTGTTCATTTGCTTAACGACCGCCAGCACAACAAGTAATCATCGGCTATTGATAGATCATATCTGACTAAAAAAAATTACATTTCAGTCAGGTAAAATAGAGCATAGAAATGTATGACAAAGAGCATACAACAAGCGTCGTAAAAGTCACATGTGGTATATGATAAATAAAATAAATAGTAAATCAAATTTGAACTTCAACATGGAAGATTGGATTTTCGGTAAAAACTAGTTTTCTTTAAAAATGTAATACTGAGTTGCGGATTGAATCAATTGGAACAACTCCATCATGAATATTCTCTCACTCACCATCCGTTGAGTGGGAGAGAATGCGCGAGCTTATACCCCTGTCACACTACAACGTAACAGGCCAGCGAGTGGGCAATGTAAACATAAGTTGTTGAAGTCGAGATACGTCAAGATCCATTGAGATACGTCAAAATATGCCAAATTCTCTGCATTTCAGGGGCAAATTGGATGTTAGTGCAACATAGAGGACTTAGCGAAACGTCAGTCCAATGTAGTTGTAATGTGCCTCAACGAGTTTGAATGTCAACAACAAAAAATGGCCCAACGTAAGGCTAGCAAGCCTCCAGTGTGAGCGGTGTGAGCCTAGCGAAACCCTAGCGTTAACACCACGTTGTCAGCACATGGGCTGCATGTTCATCCAGGCTCTCCGTCAGTCTACCATAAGTTGACGTAGCTCAACGTAGACGGCCATACCTCTAACAAACATCTAACATATCTCGACGTGAGCCTAACATGAGCACAACGTAAGCCGAAGGTAACCCAACAAAATGGCCTCACGTCGAGCTACGTCAAATGTTTTGGGTATGTCCAAAACCTTGACATGTGTCACAGTATCTTGGCGTAACTCGACATATATCGATGTATCTCGACGTATCTCGACATATCTCTACGTATGTCGACATATCTCGGCGTATCTCGACGTATCTCGACGTAGGCTTAACAAACGATTAACGTATCTCGATGTATCTCGACGTAATGGCCAAATTTTACCTACATTGACTTATGCAACCGCGTTACGTCATAGTGTGACAGGGGTGTTAGGGAAGGTTGAGAGAGGGTTAAACCCATGTCAATCATATTTAGCCGTGTGGTCGGGAGCAACTAATCTGAAACTATTCACGTAGCTGCAGGCCCACACAACTCTCACAACTATAGTCTCCAATCAAATTATATATATATGTACCTTCTCTACCCTTAATGGTTATTCAAATGTGTGTTTACAGCAGGTCAGAGGGAAGATGGTTAAACTATAAATGGCACTGGTTTGACTTAGGAATTAAAGAGGGTAAAGTGGTAAACCTGGCTAAGCTTGACAATTATATAGGTCACATTGGTTCCACTTGAGAATTAAAGTGGCTACAGTGGTTTAACTTAACAATTAAATAAATTGCACGAGCTTAGCTTGACAATTAATGGGGTAGTGTGAGGGGAAATGGTAGGTGGGGAAAGGGAAAGGGGGGGGGAGGGGAGAGGTGGTAGGGGAGGAGAAGGAGGGGAGGAGAAGAAGGAAAGGTGGAAGAGTGGGATGAAGGAGATAAGGGGGAGAGAAGGAAGATATGGGATATGGGGGAGAAGGGGCAGATGGGAAGGAATACAAGAAGGACAGGAGGGAGGGAGAAGTGGAGCAAGTGGTGATGGGGCAGGGGGCCGAGTACAAGGATAATGGATGGTAAAGGAAAAGGGGAAGAAGGGAGGACCAGGGAAGGAGAGAGCAGTGAAGCTTTTGTTTGTTGGTGTTTTAAGTCCTAGCAACATATATGGTCATTTCAGGACGGTTACTGACATGTGACAATGCACACTCATGGCGACTTTATAGTGCTGCCCCACTGGGAGGCCAGGCTGCCAACACCATGACCTGATAGCCCACTTAGTCATATTGTCCTGACACTGAGCCAACCAATCCTTGCACAATCCTAATTATGCCGAGTGCCTGTCTAGCAAGGGGCAAGCATCAATTGTGTATGTCATTGGTTTGACTCGACCAGGATTCGAACCCAGGAAGGTTCAGACCCGCCGATTTCCCAAAACAGGAGACGGACGCTCAACTCATTCGGCCACCCTCTCTGGTCAAAGAGCAGAGAAGCAGGCAGCAGGAAAAGGATGAACACGGAGAGGAAGAGGTAGGGGGTGAGAAGAGGGGTGGAGTGGAAAGAAGGCGAGGAGAGGGAGGAAGGAGCTGGAGGGAAGGAAAGGAGGGAGAAGGACAAAGACTGATGGAAATGGAAAATGGGAAGACGGGCAGGAGAGGCGAAGGTGGCGGGGGGGGGGGGTGGTAAGAATAGGGGAGGGGAAGGGAGGAGGAGTAGAACGGAGGAGGAATGAGCAAGGAGAAAAGGGAAGACGGAGAAGGCAGCAATTTGGATCAAGATGGAGCAAGGGGGAGCAAGATGGGGCAATGTGGAGCAAGATGGAGTAATACAGAGCAATATGGAGTCAGATGGAGCGAGATGGAACAAGAAGGAGCAATATGAAGCAATATGGCACAATAGGGAGCAAGAGGGAGTAAGAGGGAGGTAGATGGAGCAGGATGAAACAAGAGGGAGCAGGACGGAGGAAGAGGGAGGAAGAGGGAACAAGAGGGAGCAAGGTGGAGCAAGAGGGAGCAAGAGGAAGCAATATGGAGCAATAGGGAGCAAGAAGGAGGTAGATGGAGTAATAGGGATCAAGAGGGAGCTAGCTGTAGCAAGCGGGAGCTAGCTGGAGCAAGATGGAGAAATACGTAGCAAGAGGGAGCAAGAGAGAGCAAGAGGGAGCAAGAGGGAGAAAGTGGGAGCAAGAGGGAGGAGGAGCCATGAGGTGGTGCCAGGAGGTGGTGCGGATGCGGAGCAAGAAGAGCAGGGGGCTGAGGGGTAGGAGGAGGAAGATATGGTAGCGGAGTGGAGATGGGGAGGATGACAGAGGGGAAGAGATGATGGTGGGGAGGCGGACCCGCTTTGCCACTTTGACAGGCAATCAGTGCAACACAATCAAAGGTACTAAAAATACAAACACTTCTTATAAGAAACAACAGGAAAGCACGCCAGAATAGCTTGCAGTGTCGTGTTAGATCAATAGACCTTGGAGACTGGTCTCCTTCCTGCCTGGGGTAGCAGTTAATATTCACAGGGTATGAATGGTAGGGCTGGGACATTTTACTGCTTTAGTTTTTCTGTATGTTTTTTTAATATTCACGTTATTAAGTCGGGGAGATCCCAAATTTAAAAAAAGTAAATCTATATATATATATATATATATATATATATATATATATATATATATATATATATATATAAATGAACCCCACTGACTGACCTAGGCAGACAGTTTCCAATAGAATAATTTAAGGTATGGGGATTTGAATTGAGTTTTATTTAACCACAACCATGTAGTAAGGTCACTGTATGGCTTCCCCAAAGGGTGATCTTCAAGCCGAGCAGGCAATTTTATATAGAAGTTCATAGTTATGCAAAATACATTGTTACAACATATCCGCAATTGGACTATTTTACTTAGAATTAGATACGCCCATGTATGTATGTATCAATCAATCAATAGTTCCGTCCTCTAGTCGAGGGTTGGATGCAATGGTTCTCCACTTGTCCCGATGTTGTGCTGTTCTGATAGACTGTGAATAATTCAAGCCTGTCCACTGTGAAATATTTGTAAACCATGATGTTCTTGGTCTCCCTCTCCCTCTGCTGCAGGTGGGGCTCGTCAATCTTGGCTGACTGCTCATCTAGGAGAAGGTAAACTCTGATTTAAAACCCCCGCTGCCGTGCGGTTAGTCCCATTTATGGGAAGACCAGAAGTTGGTAGTGCACACCAGCGGCCATACCGACTCAATTGTCGGCCTAAACTAAGTGTGGTGCACATCAACTTTGTTGGTGTGGTCAGGGGATGTCACCCCTTCAAGTGCATGAAGACTGGAGCAGGAGATGAGTTAAAAGATCAATAGCTTTGAAGGTGTAACAGCAAGATGATGTGGCTCATCAGGGCACACTCTGACAAAGATGAGTAAGTGGCCAGTCACCTTGGAAAGGAAAGGGAAACCTACCAAGTATTTACCCATAGTAAGCATGTATGTATACTTCTTATATATAAGTATTTCTCCCATCAATCGCCTGTTCTGAACGCTATTAATTTAGAAACACAATCAAAAGTTGTCAGCTGTAAGGAATTAACAGAAAAATTGTAGACAGGATGGTCTAACACATAGTCTGTTTAGAAATTAATATTCATCTGTTTCATCGCGCAAGTCCACATTAGGCATTTTACCTGTAGATGCTGTTTGTTTGTTGTTGTATTACGTCCTAGCAACATCTAAGGTCATATCAGGATGGGTACCGACTTGTGGCAGTGCGCACTCACGGCGACTTTATAGTGCTGCCCCACTGGGAGACCAGGCCACCAGCACCATGACCTGATATCCCACTCAGTCACATTATCCTGACACTGAGCCAACCAGTCCTTGCCCTATCCTAATAATGCCGAGCGCCTGGCTAGGAAGCGACAAGTATACATTTTTAAGTCATTGGCTTGACTCGACCAGGGTTCGAACCCACGATCCCATGGTCTACCAACACGGGAGACGGACGCTCTAACTCATTCGGCCATCCCGTCTGGTACATGTAGATGCTGCCAGTTACATTAATGCATTAGAGGTTCACATATCGCTACATAGCTCTCCATAGTTAGCTTAAATAAATCCGAAACTCATTCTCTTCAGAACCATTAGGCACAAAACAAAAGAAGTTGCAGATCATCGTTTTGATCACACAAATCAGGTTTGGATGGACGATTTTTAACTTCTTTTTTGTCAGTATTGGACCAGCCTAGACTGATAAAGGATGACATATTATTCATTTAAACATCACAATGTTTGCAATCAAACAATGAACAATGGATTTTCATTTCGAAATCTATTATATCATACACTTCTAGAAGTTTCAATGGTGTGCTTATGGAAGTTGAATTTCTGTGAGCCTGATGCATTTTTAAATTTGAGAAAATTTGAAAAATTATAATAAATCAGGGCAAGCGATTTTTCAGACAGGGGAGGGGACGAGCACCAATTCTTTTTTATTTGGCCTTAGAACATGACAAGTGGGATTCCTTTATTGTCCTTGCTTATTAGCAAGACTGCTCTGTTTTGAATTGGCCTAATTAGAATGCTATTGGGTTGTGTCAATAGGAATATTGTTGTTGCAGGATGGCAAGGCATATTGAAGCCCCATGCCGTGTCTAAAAAGGACAGCATGTCTATGTCAGTGACAGGCAATTATCGAACGGTTGCAAGTGTCCGGTGGGGTGGTAATGACTTTCATGTGCAGGCGCATTGGTCATGTTGGTTCGTCAACATGGGTATTTGCGTGCAAACAAGGTGTACAATTTTCCGATCTAATGGCATGAGGATATATATGAACACTACGATAATAAATTGCAATTGTCTATATAATGGTAAATGATGATATATAAAATCCAAAGCCATAGGATGGATATGTGGAGTTGGTAAACTATTACTCATTAGGTATAGAAATTGTATAGTAAAATAGTATAGAGGAGGAGTGTCACTTCTTAGATAGTCTTTGGAGGAGTCATCTCACATACCCCCTCCCCCCATGGTGTTATGGATCACTGGCCACCACAAGGCACTGTAGCCAGCATGACAAGGCCTTGGATACAACAGATTGAACCCTGATTGGTGGATCAACCCATGTGACCACTGCCATCTTGGATTCTAGAAACCTATATAAGATAATAAACCAGGGAGTCTCACTCTCCTACTTTCACTCTTTACCTACTTTCCTTCATTACCTGTATTGATTTCTCATTAGCTTGTCCACACCACTCACACCACCAGCCGGCGACTTTACAAAGGGACTGCTCCTGCAGTGGCGCCACCTGGATTCGAACCTGAAACCCCCCGACACCCCTTGCCGCACCGCATCGGAACCACATCTCGCCATGCGAGATCTGTGACGTCCCGGACTACACCACATCACCTCCAGATGCTGGCACACAGCAACCACCACCTTACTCGGCTGCCCACCCATCCCTACAAGAAGAAGAACACCGCGAGAGGGTTGAGAGCCTGATTTCCTGATTTGACTTCATTTGATTGATTGATTGATTCCTTGATTGATTGACCTTACTGATTGATTGTCCATTGCCTCCTATATGATGACCTGTCTTGAATAAAGTCCATGTCATCCAGTTCCTTGTTTGTGTTGTAAATTATTATAGGAAAACATGAGGGTAGCTTCTACGAAAGACCCAAATAACCAATTGTTATTCCATTGTTTGTGCTGGGAGGTTTGAAAAACAACAATATTATTGAGAGGCCGGGACATGGTGCCCAAATCGCTAAGAGCCCAAGCTTTCCATGAGGATGGTAAGGAGCTTGAATCTCGACCGAGTCAAACCAATAGAGCGGGATGTAGCTCAGGCGGTAGAGTGTCCACCTGTGAAGGTTTGGGTTATCCAATCGATCCTGCTCTGTGGACACATTTGCAGTTTGGGCTATTTTCCATTCCAACCAGTGGTCCACAACTGGGTCATCAAAGTATGTGGTATGTGATGTCCTTCCTGTGGGAAAGTGCATATAAAAGATCCCTTGCTGCTTATTGGAAAGAGTAGCCTATGGGGCAGTAGTGGGTTTCCTCCAAAGAAATATGTCCTAATAACTGTATGTTTGACGCGCAATAGCGGATGATAAAAATCAATGTGCTCTAGAGGCATTGTTAATTAAAACAAACTTTCCTTTTTTGAGTCAAACCAATGACTTGCAACAGTGATACTTGTCGCTATGTATGTACCTATGCACTTGGCATTAATAAGATAGATAGGGCAACAATTGGTTTGGTCAGTGTCAGGACAATGCGACTGAGTCGGGTATCTATCTAGTCATGGCAATTATGACTGCTTTATAGTGCTGTCTCCCTGGGGTACAGGGTAACCAGTGACATGGCGCGATACCCCCCTCGGCAGATCCCACTCAGCATACTCTATTCGGTATATATCATTCAGTATATCACAGTCAGATTCCTCTAATTGCGATATACCACTCAGTATATCCCACTCAGCATACTCTACTTGTGATATACCACTCAGTATATCCCACGCAGCACGTTTTAAGTCATTGGTTTGACTGGACCAGGATTCGAACCCACCAACTCATGGGTTCGGATCTCCCGATCTCGCAAAACAGGAGATGGACGCTCTACTCATTCGGCCATCCTGTCTGGTCCCTCATTGGTCTGGACTTAAAGAGGACCAGTCTATTCTGGTTTCCAGCTGCAGCCTACCAATGGTGGATGTAAATAGGAATTGGTCAATTGACCGATCAGTATGACGCGCACACATCCATACATAAGACATTTTTATTTATTGTTGGTGCATTAGTTGTTTAAAGTTGCATAGTCCGATGGTTTTGAATTTCTGTATTTTTTCTGAGATAAATATATTAGATCGATCACTAGTGTCTACTTTACATTAGTTAGTACTTTTATTTTAAATGGTAACCGTTTGAGATATTTTGAGTGCAAACATGGAAAATTAGTTTGTCCACCTGTGCGTCGTCGGATTGATCCTGCTCATTGGACACATTTGCAGTTTGGGTTATTTTCCATTCCAACCAGTGGTCCAGAACTGGGTCATCAAAGGATGTGGTATGTGCTGTCCTGTCTGTGGGAAAGTGCATATAAAAGACCCCTTGCTGCTTAACGGAAAGAGTAGCCTATGTGGCGACAGTGGGTTTCCTCCAAAGAAATATGTCAGAATGACAATATGTTTGATGTCCAATAGCCAATGATAAAAATCAATGCGCTCCGGAGGCGTCATTAAATAAAACAAGCTTTACACGTAGAAATATTAAGACAGAAGACACATATGGTTAAGGGAGTTGTATTTTCTTTGGTAGGATAATATAATAATCAGCCCACCGAGGTAAAAGTACAATTCTAGCTGTTGTGCTGGCTAATGGTGGATATTTCGAAACGCAGGTGGCACAACACCAGATCAGGGGGGGGGGGGGGGGAACTAGGCCTGTGAATAGAGAGATATACACCTAGATAGCATCGGGTAGGTTCATTACAAGAAGATAACTGTCATGTATTGTTCTCGATTATACATACTCCTGTGATAAGCCATGTCGTTGAAGTATGGCCAGTTCCCACCACTGGTATGTAACTGATGCAGCCTGAAAAAATGTTTGGTTGTTGGGTAGATGAAGATTGTGCCACGATCGTGATATGCTAGAAGACAGGGGAGTGATAACCATCACATACATATGCTTATCTGCCAGTAATTCATGTATCTAACGGCAAATCCCACATTCCACTGCTAAGGCCAAATATACACACAAAAAGTAGGTCATCATCCTTTTGAAATAATAACCTGGGTTGGAATAGCGTTTTTTTCCTCCTGTATTTCACTTGTCTCCTCGCCCCCGACTCCCCCACCCCTCCACCCTGCCCCCTCCATTCTCTCCGCCACCCTCAGTCACATCCCCCCCCCCCCCCTCCTCCCCATCCAACACCATCCCTCTCCCACACTCCAACACCCTCCCATTTCCAACCTCCTTCACTCTCGACCCGGCTCCCTCCCCTTCCCAGTCCCCTCTCGATCACTCTTTAAAACTCGCCGTGAATATGGCCTGTGCTGCCGACACTGCGTAACCGTAAAGCAGGCCCCACCAATGAAGCGACCCTTCAAATTCCCTTCCATTCCTTTCCCCCACTGCCCTGTCCACAGACTACATCGCGGTTCCAGCGGCGCGGTGCATTGTGGGATGGGTCAGAGCAAAACAACCCCCCCAAAAGCACATGGCACATGCTAATACACTGGGTGCAGCTATGAAATGTGCTAGTTTCAGCTCATCTCAGCTCTTGTTTGAAACATAGAATACTAACTAAAAATATATATATAATAAATTAAGATATTAATCTGTTATCCAGCATTGCATTTACATCAATATAATCAGCACATCTTATGCCATGTGCATTTAGATTTAGAAAGATCTTGGCACTCAGACTAGTGTTAGAGCCACAGCCAGAGTACTCAATGCATTGTCAATGGCAGTGAGTAATCTCCATACAGAAAAAGTAAAATATTGATAAAACCACACCACCTAGGCACACACCGCTTGGAACACATATAGAAAACAGGTTTAACAAAAAGATTACATTAAATTGATAAGGATAGCCTTTGGGATTTCTATTAATTTTGAATAAAATTGATGTTTTTCTCTGCGCGTATTGGCAAACTCAATGGCCGTACGCCTTTGCTTTGCTCCCAAGGCCGTTTTCAGCGCATGCGCAGTTGGAACCGTGATGTAGTCTATTACCCCCTCTTCACTCCCATTTCCATTTCTCACTCCACCCACACTTTCCATTTACCAGTAAAACAAAATAATCAAAAGAGTAAACAAAAATCAAAGGTGGGCGATTTTTAATGCTCGGGCGGGGACGATCACCAATTGTTGTATATGTCGGCCTAAGGCCAACATTTGAGGTAGCGTCAAGCAGGGTAGCAGTATTGACAAAGACCCTATACTACTAAGACGGCTCACTCCCTATCTCTCCCATGGTAATGTACATTTTGCAGTGCCACCTTGTGGTGGGTTTGATCAGCCCCGCTGATGGTTGGTGTTTCACATGTAAGCACATATAATTATATTATACAAGAGATAGGTAAGTATGAATACACATCAATACGAAATTGCTATGAACAAATACACATCATCATCATCAGCAGCAGCATCGCCATCATCACACATCTTTCACATTCATATATACATTTATACATATAATATAGCACATGTTTAACCAAGAGAACAGCCAGCGCACCAAGTGGTGGGTTTGATCATTTTGATTACACAGTACAGGCTGAGTGAGCCGTCTTAGTATTTTAGGGTCTTTGGTATTGATTAATGTTGTAAGTATACGCTTTGGTTCTGCAGAGTATTGTTCCCATGATCTTCTGCATAGGAACTGAGCATTCCAACCTCTCAGTAATGCAGCGCTGTTTTACGTGGTACAATACAACCCCGTTAAACCAAGCTCGGTTAAACCAAATGATCGGTTAATCCAAATTTTTTTCGGCGGCCCGACAAAATACTCCCATTTATCATATAAAAAAATTGGTTAAGCCAAAGTTGTTTAATCCAAATTATTGGTTAATCCAAACAAAATTGTCACGCCCGAGGCCACTTCCGGTACAGTTAAACCAGACTTTCATGTCATTATAAGGTCATCTGAGACCCCACCAACTTTTTTATATGATAAATTGTAGTATTTTGCCGGGCCGCCGAAAATAATTTCTATTAACTGATCGTTTGGCTTAACCGAGCTTGGTTTAACAGGGTTATACTGTATATACATAAAAAACAATAGTCAAAGTGTCCACATACATTGTATATTACATTCATAATGCACCTACGTTTTTGCCAAAGCCAAGTCAAAGTCGAAGCCAAAGCTCGGTTCAACCAAATAAATTTCTAGGGTCCCTTCAAGTTTGGTTTACCGGGGTTGTACTGTATATGGAATTATTTTGTATTTGGAAATCGCGTGTATACTGCGGGTTTAATTAGAAACTGGGCACGCTATAAGCATGGCACTAATCTAACCTTTCGCCTTAAATCCATGGTCACGTGATGTTATCATCCATTCCACAGAGAATATAGAATATAAAATGTTTCAATTGTTTGTTTGTTGTTGTCTTACGTCGTAGCAACATTTAAGGTAATATAAGGACAGGTACCAACTTTTGACAGTGCACACTCATGGTGACTTCATAGTGATGCCCCACTGGGAGACCATGCCGCCAGCACCATGACCTGATATCCCACTCAGTCATATTATCCTGACACTTGGGCAACTAGTCCTGTCCTTATCCTAATAATGCTAAGTGCCTGGCTAGGAAGCGACAAGAATAGATATTCTATTCATTGGTTTGACTCGACCAGGGTTCGAATGAGTGGGTTTAAATCCCACTATCTACCAAAACGGGAGATGGACGCTCAACTCATTATGCCATCCTATCGAGTCAAGAAAGGCGATTGATGGGAGAACTGCTTACATATAAATATACATACAGGGACATATCTAATTCTAGGTTAAATATTCAAATTGCAGATTTGTTGTGAAAGTGTATTTTTGCATGAGTATGAACTTTAATTGAAGGGCACACTGATTTCACTGCGGTCCGAAATGAACAGTTGATAGTCCGTGGTGCTGCCACTCCCCTGAACTAGTCGGTTGTTTTATGTCCTAGCAACATTTAATGTCATATCAGGACGGGGCTGCAGTAGGAGAGCGGTGAAGGTTATAAGCCCATATGGGCTCACTGCTCCTACATAATGGGTTTATGAAACCTGGCAACAATGAACATGTCTTCCAAGACCCTACAGTACAATTATATCTGGCTCATCTGCTGATGTTCAGTTGAGATATAATTGGCTATATAAGCCCTTCCGCTATGGCATTGTATATATATGTTATGTGACACCTGTGCTTGGTCCGCCTCAGTTTGTTTGTTTGTTGTTTTACGTCTTAGCAACATCTAAGGTCATATCAGGATGGGTACTGACTTGTGACAGTGCACACTCATGGTGACTTTATAGTGCTGACCCACTGACCCATCGAGCACATGGCTAGGAAGCGACAAGTATCGATTTTTAAAGTCATTGGCTTGACTCGACCAGGGTTCACACCCCGGATATCCCCGGATATCCCCTGATATCCCAAAACAGGGGGGGGAGGTCCATTCAACTCATTCGGCCATCCCGTCTGGTCTGCCGGCCTCGGTTATGTACAAACAATTGTTCAATGTACTAACAGTTTCAAATATATATATAAAGAGTTCAGGTGTAAAACCTTGTAAACGGCAATGCAACATTTTAATTAAAATAACAGATTTTGACCTGAAGGTAATTGTAATTCTCACTAATTCCACTTTTCTTGTGATGTAATGATTATGGAGCAATGAACAACAAAATAAGAATGTAAAAAAATGCATTCGTTGGAGGCTTGATTCCGATGTTTATCTCAATTTTTGGAGTGGCGTTAACGGGGTTTTGCACCTGAACTCTTTTATATTTGATCATTTGATAGTTCTTCCAATAACAGGACAACTGCCTAAACCAGGAACCGGGCACGGTGGCCTAATCGGTAGAGCGTGGGCCTCGCGTGTGGAAGGTTGGGAGTTCGGTTCCCGGTCGAGTCAAACCAATGACTTTAAAATTGGTACTTGTCGCTTCCTAGCCTGGCGTTCGGCATTAATAGGATTGGGCAAGGACTGGTTAGCTCAGTGTCAGGATAATGTGACTGAGTGGGACATCGGGTCATGGTGCCAGTGGCCTGATTTCCCACAGGGCAAGCACTATAAAGTCGCCATGAGTGCGCACTGTCACAAGTCGGTACTCGTCCTGATATGACCTTAGATGTTGCTAGGACGTAAAACAACAACAAACAAACATATACCAGGAAGTATTTGCGTCAATACAGAATTAGAATTGTTGCTAGGACGTAAAACAACAACAAACAAACATATACCAGGAAGTATTTGCGTCAATACAGAATTAGAATTATCCTTTATTGAGTTGTCCTACAAGGAGACCTGTGGGACTTGCGTGTTAAAGTCGCAGTAGTGTCATGAATTACGAAAGATGTTGATGGGGATGGGATCTTAACATGTCGATTTTGTAAATGGCTTTGTGTATTCTCTTAGAGGGTGCATATGTGCAGGGTTGTATACATAAATTTAAGCAACGGGGTGCATTCTTGAATGTATGAAGTTGTTTAAATCAATTGTGTGTTGTTAGTAATGATAGGATTTGTTAAATATTGGTACATTAGTTGATTAATTTAAATCGTGGAGGATTGGTCTTCCTCATTCCACTGCTCCTTGCCATATCCTAATAATGCCGAGCACCTGGCTAGGAAGTGAAATGTATAATTTTTTAAAGTCAATGCTTTGACTTGACCAGGGTTCGAACCCATGTGTTCGAATGCCACGACCTGCCAACACGAGAGACGGACACTCAACTCGTTCGGCCATCCCGTCTGGGTAAACTATATTTCGCGAATTGTATATTTCTGGCTGGTACTATGGTAGTACATAGTGCTTGGTTTCAATGACACAACTATTACCTTCAGACTGACATGGAGGTTATTAAAGGGCCTTCCTCCTGTTAGTGGAGAACTAATTTGAAAGGTAGATAGCTTGCATAGCAAGGAGTAGTGGTGGGCGGCACAAATATGGAAGGGAGATGGTGGGTGTGGGGTGGGAAGAAGGGGGGGGGGGCTGCCATACAAGGTAATGGCCCATGACGACCTCAGCACTAAGCCTGGAGTAGGGCCTGATTAACTTGGTGGATTATTATTTGTTTCCAGTTGTGGATGGTTGGTTTGTTGGGGCTTTATGTCCTAGCAACATATATGGTAATATCAGGATGGGTACCGACTTGTAACATTGGACACTCATGGCGACTTTTATTATGCTGCCCGACTGGGAGATTCGGCACCCTATCCCGATATCCAACTCAATCACATTATCCTGATAGTGGGCTAACCAGTCCTTGTCCTATCCTAATAATGTAGAGCGCCAGGGTAGGTAGTGACAAGTGCCAGTTTAGAAAGTCACTGATTCGACTCTGCCGGGATTCGAACTCCCGACCTTCCGTTCCGGAAGCATGCGCTCTGCCGATTGGGCGTGTCAGGTATATTCTAATTGTGTTTGAGCTTATCTACATCTGACTTTCTCACTGCTATTTCATCCAGATCTTCGCTATATTGCGTTGACGAATTTGTTATATATGTTCTATGATACTTTCGGCGAACATAAATGGGTTACTATTTATCCCATACTACATTTCACTGTTATATAATATGTAGTATTACTACATGAGTTCATTCATAATATTACCTCCTTGTTCAGTACTTAGACACGGTAGCGCCACCTGCGAGCGGAAGTGGTTTTCACCTCCAGCCGCTACAGAATACACCCCCACTATATCATATATATCACACATACATATAAATCAGTTAAATATGTATACGATATTCCCAATTCCACCGGTATTAACTCCTGAACTCATTTCCTCTCAGGCTAAAGGCCTGGCTAAGCTCACAACCTATATGTATATATAAGTATATATATGCAATAGACACACCTTTTTTTGCTGCATATATATATATATATATATACACACGCAGCCTGGCAGGGGAGGGCTGACAGGTCCTTTCAGTCAGATTCGACTCGGGCCTCTTGTGGTTGCCACCATACCTACCCAATATCCCTCACAGTAGAGGCCCAGAATGCTGTGGGGCTGATTATATATATATATATATATATATATATATTTTAGTTTTTTAAGCGAGTGGTACAGGCAAGAGGCTGAGTCATGACAGCTGAATAGGCCAGGTGGCAGCACCAGGCAAGGCAGAGAGCATGTCCATTCGCCTGAGTTGTTAAGTGTCAATAGTTGTGAGGTGTCCAGATAAGGTGCAACCAGAGGCACCATTAAAGGATAATCAGTTTCCGGATAATTATACTTGTATAATGCTTATACAGCACATATAATATCACTCAGTGGTTAGTCTTAGGGTCGCTCTAATCATTACTTTTCTGCTAATCAGCACTGCCAACGTGCATCATCGTACTCCACTGATGCTTTACCATGTATGGGTTGTCAATAGCATGTTTTGTTGTGCCTACTGTACACATTTCATATCAATGTTGATAGTTTTTTTTTTACTAACTTTGGTCAATTTGGTGCCCACCGCCCACTGCCCACCGCCCACCGCCTACCGCCCACCGCCCACATCCCACAGCCCACCGCCCACCGCCCACCGCCCACCGCCCACCGCCCACATCCCACAACCCACCGACGGCTGCACACTGCAAACTGTCCACTGCCCCCTGCCCACTGCTCATTGCACCCTGCTCACAGCCCACAGCTCACAACCCACTGCCCACAGTCCACTGCCTATTGCTCACTTCTTACTGCACACAACACACTTCTCACTGCACACAGCACACTTCTCACTGCACACAGCACACTTCTCACTGCACACAGCACACTTCTGACTGCACACAACACACTTCTCACTGCACACATCACACTTCTCACTGCACACATCACACTTCTCACTGCACACATCACACTTCTCACTGCCCACATCACACTTCTCACTGCCCACATCACACTTCTCACTGCACACATCACACTTCTCACTGCACACAGTACACTTCTTACTGCCCACTACCCACTGCAGACTCCCGTCGACGAGCTGACCTGTTCGCCAGGCGCCGCTTACCGCCCCACCCCGCCCCACCCCACCCCACCCCACCCCACCCCACCCCACCCCACCCCACCCCACCCAACCCCACCCCACCCCACCCCACCCCACCCCACCCCGCCCCGCCCCATCCCTCACGGTCCCGCTCACCCCAACCCCTCGGAAGCAAGTGTCATTAGTGTTCGGTAACAAGCCACTGGTAAAGCACAATGCTTGTGCCGCCTGCTCGGCGCCTTGCAGCCTCAGGGCAGAATTAGGCGAGTAATTCCGCAGTGGTTGGGGAAGTGGGAGGGCGGGATGGCCAGCAGGACGTAGGTTTGACGGGCGGGAGGAAGAGAGGGAGGGAGGGGAGAAGCGGTGTTTTACTCCCAGCAGCTAAAGGTATCTCTGCAGATCGCTCTTCTACTTCGTCATCTTCTATTTGTATGTGCATGTAATATAAATTATTTTCGGGGGGGTGGGGAAGCAATATTTCTGCAAATAATAAACATTGTGTCTAGAGTGGGACATGAACACAGACTTCTGCCATTCCGGGGTATGATCCTAACTATTAGAGTAGATAGGACTCTGGTATCTAATCAACCTACCAATGCCTACCTATGTTGGTGGTTTTTAACCTGGAGAGGTCAGTGCATCTGACTCCCGTGTAATTATGATACTTAAAATTGTCCAGGGGGACAATTTAAAGTATCATACTTACAATTTCAAAGATGCAAGTAATGCACATTGTTTGTTGATTGTTGTTATACGTCCTAGAAACATACAGTCAAACTGCAAACTCAATGGATGTGAGCATTCTTCATACAGAAAACGTGACATATCTCAAAAACCGCACAACTCAGCAACAAACCACTTGGCACACAAACAGATCAAGTGTTTAAGAAACAGATTATATTAAATTGATATGTTTAATAGCCTAAATTTCTATTAATTTTGAACAAAAATTGAAACTTTGCACATTCAAACTCAATGCATTGTCAATGGCCGTGAGCAATCTTCCTACAGAATAAGTGAAATATCTCTAAAACCGCACAATTTAGAAATAAACTACTTGGCACACAAACAGATCAAATGTTTAACAAACAGAATATATTAAATTTATATGCTTAGTGTTCTGTATTTCTATTAATTTTAAATAAAATTGACATTTTGCACTGCACATATCGGCAAACTCAATGGCTGTGCACCATCTTCATACAGAAAAAGTGAAATATCTCGAAAACCGCACCACCTAGAAACAAACCCCTTGGTACATAATGAGAGACAATCTTCACCAAACAGATTATATTAAATTAATGTCTTTCTTCGTCTTTATTTGTATTAACTTTAATAAAATTGATGTTTTGCCCTGCGTTCATCGGCAAACACAATGGCCGTGTGCCTTTGTTCTGCAGCCAATGAGCGCGCGCATTCAAAATGTTTATCAACATTGAAAGGGGTCCACAAGGGGAATATATATAACAAAGGTTTGTTTGTTTGTGTGTCATTGTTTTACGTCCTTGCAACATCTAATATCATATCAGGATAGATACCGATTTGTGAGAGTGCACACTCATGATGACTTTATAGTGCTGCCTCACTGGGTTACCAGACCACCAGCACCATGGCCTGATATCCCACTCAGTCCCATTATCCTGACACTGAGCCAAGCAGTCATTACCCTATCCTAATAATGCGAGTGCCTGGATAGAAAGTGGCAATTATCAATTTTGTAGTCATTGGATTGACTCGTTCTGGTTTCGAATGCACAAACTCATGAGTTTGGATCCCCTGATCTCCCAAAACAGGAGACGGGCGCTCAACTCATTTGTCCACCCAGTCTGGTCTATAAAGCTGCATTTACACAGGCGAGTTAAAATGCCTTAGGTAGAACCAGTTGCCTAGATCGGTTTACATTTGCCCGTGTAAACACGCCACTGAGGCATTTTAGGGCTGAAACGTTTCACCTGAAACGTTTCACGTATACCACCTCGGGAGGTGGTTTACAGGAACCGTTTTAGATAAAACGTTTTGTAAATGGTCGCGTAAACGGTAGCATGATACTTGAGGCATTTTCCTGATGTCACACGCATGCGCACATGACTGAATCGTTTGTTTTCTTCCGGTTACCTGCATTCGCGTAAGCAATCTGATCTTTTTGATGCCATTTGATCAAGAAACAGTGAAGCGCATGCGCAGATAGAAGACTTCCGCCTTGAAACGGTTTAAGTACTGCCCGTGTAGACGCGACACACTTTCAATCTCGGTCCGTGTAAACGCGCCACTAAAACGGTTCAGGTAAAACGCTTTGCCTAGATCGTTTTACTTTTTGCCTGTGTAAACGCAGCTTAAGAAAGGTTGCTGTGTTCATTTCCGGATATACCTTGTGTAGGCAAATCAGTTTATTATAATGGTCATTCACTCCCGCAAACTTACCCTAGGTGCCAGATCTGTGGTAATTGAGCATAGTTATATATATGTTGTTGGTTGGTTGTTGGAGTTTTACGTCCAGGCAACATGTTAGGTAATATCAGGATGAGCACCAACTTGTGACAGTGTGCACTCGTGGCAGGATTTTAGTGCTGCCCCACTGGGAAATCAGGTCACCGGCTCCATGACCCGATATACCCCTCAGTCACATTATCCTGACAGTGAGCTAACCAGTCCTTGGGAAGGTGGAGAGGCGGAGAGGCGGGGAGGCGGGGAGGCGGGGAGGCAGGGAGGCGGGGAGGCGGGGAGGCGGGGAGGCGGGGAGGCGGGGAGGCGGGGAGGTGGGGAGGCGGGGAGGCGAGGAGGCGAGGAGGCGAGGAGGCGGGGAGGCGAGTAGTCGGGAGGCAGGGAGGCTAGGAGGCGGGGAGGCGGGGAGGCCGAGAGGCCGAGAGGGGTGGAGGCGGAGAGGGATGGAGGGGTCAGAGGGGTGGAGGCGGAGAGCCGGGGAGGCGGGGAGGCGGCGATGCGGGGATGCGGCGATGCGGGGATGCGGCGATGCGGGGATGCGGCGATGCGGCGATGCGGGGATGCGGGGAACTAGGGAACTGGTGAAGGTGCGCCGCTTAATACACTGAAAAAAACATCTGCGGGAGCGGAAGTAGTAAGAGTAGCGCAAGGGACCGGAAGTGGCATGAGGAACCAGGGTAGCCACGTCACCGATTCTGCTGAATCGATGAAGCCCTCGCACGCTCCGTGATCCGCTGTATTTATAACGCTGGGAGCGAAGGCTAAGGGACCCGTCAAATAACCAATCCCCACAATTGAACAGGCCATATAAGGGCACGCAAGGGGCAAGTTTGAGCGTTTTGGGTATTGGATTATATATGTCTTATCGACATGATGGCAGTCGCCATAGAGGCGTCTATATGAAACAGACTGTATGAATCAAATGATTGCCACGAGCATATCAATGGCAATGGAACGCAGAACACATTCCCTGATTTATTTTTAGGAGTCAATATCGTAAATGGTATTAAACTGAGTGATTGGTTGATTGCTGACTGCCATATGGTGGTTTTGGGTTGTGTCCACAACAAAGGATATGTATGAACAATAAGGGATGGTTCAATTTTCTTCTGTTGTCATTTAATCATTGCCTTGATACAAAATGCTAAAGCTCACAATTTTTTATATTTTTGTTGGTACATTAGTTGTTTAAGCAGGGGAAATTTCAGCCGCAGACGACTGGTCTTCCTCATTCCACTGCTCTTTGCCCAATCCTAGTAATGCCGAGCATCTGGCTAGGAAGCGACAAGTATTAATTGTTAAGTCATTGGTTTGACTCGACCAGGATTCGACCCCACGACCCCACGATATACCAGCACGGGAGACGGACGCTCTAACTCATTTGGCCATCCCGTCTGGTTACAATTAATTGTAAAATTCATGTAAAATGATAATTCCAGAGAAGGGAAAAGCTCACAATCAATTTATAAAATTACTGGGTAGTGATGGTAAAATCCAAGCTTTAAACAAATATGATCACATTATTTTCTTTAAAGATATAAACCTTTGATTATCTGAGATGTTCTTGTTAGTATTTGTAGCAGCATAGCACAGGAACACCAGCTAATGAGTGCACCAGGATCAATGTTGGAAATATAGGATATAATCTATCTAATTATCTTGTTTTCGAAAAGGTGATGCTTTAATCGGACTATGCAACTTTAATGACAAAACAAAGCCACTGAGGTTATATTCTTCTAAATGTAAAGTCCACGGCTCGAATCTGTGGTTGTGTAGGCAGGCTATAGTGAAATCAATACGGGCAAAAAGAGAAAGGAAGAGTATAAAGACTGAAAGAAGAGAGAGAGCCAAGTCCTCAGGTTTATTATTTATATGGTACATGGATCCAGTATAGTAGATCACCTGATCCGTTCATGTGCGTTTCATGTGCGTTTTATGTGCATTTCATGTCCGTTCGTCCATCGGCCTTTGACCCGATATCGCAACATTTTGACACATTTTAACACATGTTGATACTTATCATGCCCGAACACCACCGGACTAGAAAATTCTGTCTGTTGCTCAATCCAGTATAGTGTGACAGCTTGTAAAAATATACGGATTTTCGGTTAAGAATTATATATTGGCAGAGAGCATTATTAGTCTTGGGCGACGGAGTGGGGACGATGTTATATAAACTAAAAGTAATAATATCCCACTCCCATTATGACATGATATAAGCTGTGTGAAATATATGTTCATATATTATGCCTGAGATTAATGAAGAGATGTTCCTATATAAGAGGCAGTACATGATTGTTGAAATGTTTCTCTATGCATCCATAAAGAGTGCAATTGGAGAAAAGACCATTTTAACAGAGATCTATTGTAACTGTATAACTACCTGCCCCCCCCTGCCTTGACCACTGGGCCGGTCCACCAGCCTAATTTGCATATACACACAGGGCACCACCTGCAGCTGGGTTGAGTGACAGCTACCCCTACTGGGGGAGGGTGCCACCCACCCTGACTGTGGAGGTGCCTGATTGGCTGGCTGTGGACTGCCCAGTCACCTGCATCCCATTGGCCCTCTGACCACACTAGCCTCAAACCAAGATCATAATTCTAGACTCTACTCCTGGCTCTTGAGTGAGACACAGCTACTCTTGAGCAGGAACCCCAGACACTCTGTCTGATGCTATCCAAATTCAGCTATTCAAATTGAGTGTATCCACAGCCATCGGACTCCTGTCCCATGGACTGTAGGCACTGCTTTCAGATACAGGCTAAAAGTAGTAATGAGATATTGTGTGGCTAGAAGGCAAGGGGTGTGGATGATAGGTCACTGGTAGGTGGACAGGAGTTGGTGTTAGTAAAGCACAACTTCTCCACTGTTTATCTGTGTCTTGACTTCATTCTATCACGATATGATCCTCCATTTTGATGTATCGACTCAGAATTAATGTATATTAACCGTATTCCCTTTGCACAGGCCTAAACCCGGACACATTAAAAACACTACACACACAACCCTGTACAGTTTGTTTTTGTTATGTAAACACAGAACACCAGCACTACACTAACACCTCCTCTCCTCCGCCCCTCCTATTCCCCTCACCCGCCCTCCTTCCTCAGCTCCTCTCCTCCGTCCCTCCTTCGCCCTTCTACTATCCGCCTGCCCTACCACCACCCTCCCCCTCCTCTCCTTTCCTCCCGCTTTGCCATTCTCCTCTCCCTCCCGCCTCTAATCCCCTCTGCTTCTTCCCTCCTCTCATTCCCTCTGCTCCCCACCTTCTTCCTTTCCCCTCATCCTCTTCTTCCCTCCCAACTAGACTAGAATATTTCTAGACTAGAATATTTCTAACAAACTGACATTTATATACCGCTTGCCTTACTGCAACTGAACATTAAAGCGTAATACAACTTACTACAAATGGCTGGAAGACCAGTGCTTCGGCACTGACAAAAGACTTTTTCAGCAGAATAAACATATTTACCAAACAAAACCCCCCAAAAAACCCTCTTCCCCTCTCATCCTCACCTTTTCTCATCCTCTACGCATGCCTACCTGTGTTTACATTGTCCCACCCTCCTCCTTCCCGCTCACCCTTAGTAACCCCCTTCCTCCCCTTCTGCCCCGTCCTCCCCATTCTCCTACCCACCCTTCCTCCCCATTCACCCGTCTTCCTTCCCCTTCCTTCTCCTTCCTGCGCTTTCCTTCTTCTTCCTCCTGTCATCCCCACTTCCTCCTATCACCCCGACTTCTCCTTTCTCCTCCGTCCTCCCCTTTCCTCCCGCTTCCTCACCATTCCTCCCCCTTCCTGCCCCTTCCTCCTTCCCCACCCCGTCCCCTCCACCTCCCCCGTTGTCTCCTACCATGCCCATCCCCTAGCCGTTTATTGTTTGTCCCACTCTGCTTCCACATTCTCTGTGCCCTTCAGAAATGGTATCAGGTTGAACAGATCAGCTTACATCAGCGTGAAACAGCTTTCATTATGAAGTGTTATCTTATGAACTATTTGAAAAGAAAATATGTATAAGTAAATGAGGGTGTGCACACGAAAATATTGGACATTCGGCTTTGTTTAATCCATTTCCAATCAAGACAACATATCACAGAGACTGAGCTACCATCCCCATCACACCAAACTAGTTCTCAAAACGTCCGACCACATTCTAAAACAGGTTGTTGTCAGGGTAGAACGTGGCTGCAAGAAAGTTGTGGGCATATTCAAAGTCTTGGAGCACCATTCCATTCTAACCCGTCCATTTGATTTGTAAAAAAGACCGTAAAAAGTTGCTACTATGTCCATTCCGTTTGCACGCAGTTTTCGTCCGTTCACCAACATTTTCAAGAACTTACTGAGAACTAGTTTGGTGTGATGGGGGTATAACCAGTCCTTGCTCTATCCTAGTAACGCTGAATGCCAGGCTCCATAGTGACAAGCATCAATCTTGCATGTCAATGGTTTAACTCGGCTGGAACTCCCAACTCTCGAGCTCCCGCACAGGATTGATTGATTGGTGGTTTCTTTACGCCGTGTCGGCAGCACAGGAAGGCTGCGCTCTTACTGATTCGGCCACCGCGTCTTGTCGGGATGCAGACAAGTGGTTATCAGCACACACTAAGTGTCAGCACTAATAAGGGGCGAAGGTACTCCCGGTACCACCGGGTGCGGTGGCCTAATCGGTAGAGCGCGGGCCTCGTGTGCGGAGGTCGGGAGTTCGGTTTCCGGTACAGTCAAGCCAATGAATTTAACATTGATACTTGTCACTTTCTAGCTTGGTTCTCGATATTGATAGGACAGGGCAAGGACTGCTTAGGTCAGTGTCATTATAATCTGACTGAGTGGGATATCAGGTCATGGTGACGGTGGCCTGGTTTCCCAGTGGAGCAGCACTATAAAGTCGCAATGACTGTGCTCTGTCGCAAGTCAGTACATATGACCTTATATGTTGTTAGGAGGTAAAACAACAACAACACACACTTCCAGTACCATTAACCCGTTAAATCCAAGGTTAACGCCATTAAATACCCAGCAATCAGGAGTCATTAATTAGACCATGAAGCTGATGAAAATTCTGCCTAGAACATGACTCAAACCCACACTTCTTGCCCCGTCCTGATATGACCTTATATGTTGCTAGGACGTAAAAGAACAACAAACACACTAAGACACTTCTTGCCATTGTGGAGGTACTGTGCTAATTATAACACTTCTTAGGGTCACAAGCAGACGGGATGGCAGAATGAGTTGATCATCCGACTCCCGTTTTGGTAGATCATGGGATTCGAAGCCAGGGTTTGGAACCCTAGTCGAGTCAAACCAATGATTTAAACATTGATACTTGTCGATTCCTAGCCAGGCGCTCGACATTATTAGGATAGGGCAAGGACTGGTTGGTTCAGTATCAGGATAATGTGACTCAGGGCGATATCAGGTCATGGTGCTGGCAGTTGGTTCTCCCAGTGGGGCAGCACTATAAAGTCACCATGAGTTCATACTGTCACAAGTCAGTAGCCGTCCTGATATGAACATAAATGTTGCCAGGACGTAAAACTCAATCGGCCAATCAAATCCTAGGATCACTGATGCAATCACAATATCCACGCCCACCTGTCTGAGCACCTCCTTGCCTGAGAGTTCAGTGCAGACTACTACATATACATGTATATATATATATATATATATATATATATAGATATAATATATATATATATATATATATATAGTATAGTTATACGAGTCTTACCTTGGTACAGATGATGGATAACTGTTGTTTTACCGAGGTATAAGCCTCGGATAGATGTGGGCTAGGGAGAGGTAAGCACGTCCGGTACCAGCAATCTTAACCTACTTATTGAGGATAAAAATGACTTTCAAACAATGGATACTATTACTTTACCGAAAAGGTACATCAACGGAATAGATGTGGCAGGGTGTGGCGGGAGGGCCCTAGCCCACATCTATCCGAGGCTTATACCTCGGTAAAACAACAGTTATCCATCATCTGTACCAAGGTAAGACTCGTATAACTATACTATTTTACCTCGGTAAACAGCCTCAGGCTAGCCTCAGGCTAGGGAGACCTTTACATAATTCATTTTTATCCTTAATATCATTCTTTCTTATTATTATAACATTCTAAATTTTTGTTCTCACCTATTCTTGTTAGTTGGCGAGAAGACGCTTTGCAACGCCGGTAGGCTTTTCTAGTCGTTTATTATAATGTTTTGCAAACGACTTAGCCGTCTTCCAGCCTGCATGCGCTAGTATTCTTTTCACAGAAATACCAAGCACCCGTGCCTTGGAGACCATGGCTCCTCTAGTTGAGTGGGAAGAGTATTTACTCGTATCCACTCCAGCCAATTTCAACACCGTAATTGTCCATCTGGCAAGTGTGTCTCGTGAAATCGCCTTATGTGGCTTTATAAAGCTCACTAATAGTTGTTGTGATGCACGTAAATCCTTTGTCTTGTATATATAAGCCCGTATGGCCGACACAACACATAATTTCCAATCATTCGGAAAACAGTCTAAGTGAACCGTTGATAAAGGGTCACCTAACGTGTTCGATTTAAGCAATTTTTCTAAATCAAACGTAGCTTGTTGCTTGTCTATTTCTAATCCAGTTAAGGATAAAGCAACAATCGTCTGTCCTCTGTGTCCGGTTACTAACAATAACAGGACCGCGACCTTAAAACCTAACTGTTTTATATCTAACCACGAGTTGTGAGGCCAAGCCTGAAACAACTTAAATACTATAGAAACATCCCAAAACCGACTATACTTTGGTTTTGGAGGATTCCTTTGATAAATTGAACGAAGTAAATAACAAATAACATGATGTTTTCCAACTGTTTCGCCATCAATTCTAGGTAATATAATTGATAACGCACACCTCGCCGCATTAATCGATCCAAAGGAAAGTCCTTCATCCTCTAGAGAACGAAGAAACCGAGCTACTTGTGAAATCTTTGGATTTGTTGGCTTAACTTTCATTAACAAACAATGTACACCCCATTTCTTTAAATAGGTTGTATACATTTTGACAGTTCCTGGCCTCCAGGCATCCGATACTATCCTATCCTCAGTAATTCTGTCCAATCCAAATTGCTGTAGCTGCTTCCTTAGAAAAGGAATGCCAATAGGGGCGTCGTTGACACGTCGCCGTGAACCACTAGCGGTCCGTGGTGCGTCAGATTCCCGAGTTTTCTTGGGAATCGTATACGATCTTTTGCCAGTTGTGAAACTGCTGGCAGCCAAGGTTGCGTGTCCCAATCGGGCACCACCAGTATCGCATGTGTCCCTTCCAAGCCGATTTTTCTCACTACTCGGCTGATAATGCTAAATGGTGGGAAAATATAAAAATTATTATTTTCCCAGGTAATAGCAAACGCATCTACTTTCCAAGCATCCGGTTCAGGATGCCAAGAAACATAACAGGGTAACTTGTTATTATTTCGTGATGCAAATAAGTCAACTTCAGGTGTACCCCATTTTTCACAAACGAAGTTAAACAAATGTGTAGAGAGAGACCACTCTAAATGGTCATGGAAATTTCTACTTTTATAATCTGCAAGTGTATTTTGTGACCCTGGAATATGCGCTACAGTCAGCCAGACTTGTTGAGCCTGTGCCCAGTTCCAAATCAGTTTAGATAACTGATTGCAAGACTTTGATTTGGTTCCACCCATGTTACGAATATATGCCATGGCAGTAGTATTATCAGTTAGTATTCTAACCTGTGATTTATTTATCTTTACTAAACTACGTAAGCCCAGATAAATAGCACGCAATTCTAGTGCATTAATATAGTCTGATTTTTCATCATCAAGCCATCTACCTCCTGTTGTGACCCCATCTCGATGAGCTCCCCAACCTTCTAACGAAGCATCAGTAGTAATTACTGTATTAGGTTCCGCCATGCGGATTGGATTTGGTGAACTTGCTATATGTTGCATCCACCATCCAATATCCTGTAACCCTTCTTGCGAAATAAACATCTTTCGCTCAAAATTGCCTTTAGTTCGTGTTAACGCTAAATTTTTATCTATTTCTAGCGACTTAATATGGGCCTTCCCATATAACACAGCAGGTGCATATGAGGTCATTATGCCAATAAGAACAGCAACCTGTCTAATTTTTGGCTTTGATAACTTAATAAGCTGAGTCGCTGTAGTCATAAACTTAATTAGTTTTTGTTCTGTTATCGACACTGTAAGGGACTGTGTATCCAGAATAAACCCTAAACATTTAAGTTGTTTTGTTGGTTTAAACACTGACTTTTGTTGATGTACATAAAACCCCAATTTAGTGAGTAATGCACATAAATCCAAAACTGCATTCACACAACCAATTTGTGTTGATGCTATAATAAAAGAATCATCTATGTATGGAAACATTATATGACCCTTCCTCGCCATTACCGAGAAAACAGGTTTAAGCAATTTAGTAAATAAACGTGGCGCACAAGCTAAGCCATTCGGCATACAGGTAAACTCATAGAGTTGATTATCCCAAATAAATCGAAGACATTTTCGGTATTGTTCCATTATGGGAAGCGTATAATATGCATCCTGTAAATCAACACTAGCCATCCACGCATCTGGTGTAATCAGATCCCGTGCCGTATCTAGAGAGAACATTTTAAAATGTCGATATTCCACCCTTTTATTAAGGATTGTTAAATCCAGGATCATTCGAACATCACCATTAGGCTTCGGTCTCGAGAAAATGTTTGAAATAAACTGTCCTGAACAGTGTGTCACTTTTTGTATAATTCCTTTCTCAAAGAATTTATGTACCTGTTTAGTTAGTGCGTCTCGTTCAACTGGTTGAATGTTATATGGAAAAGGTATTATACTTTGTACAGGAATTTGTGTAAAAGGAATTTGAACACCCCTAACTATTTCTATAATTTCTTGGTCACTAGTAATTTTGTGCCACTCAGAAATATGATTACTAATATTACCAGCCACAAAGTTGCTTACAGTTTGTGTGTTTTTAGAGGCTGCAGGGACTTGTAAAGTTTGTGTTTGGACCTCTACTTGGACCCGCCCCTGGGGAAAGGTCTCGACGAGTTGAACCCTCGACCTATTGGCCGTGCGGTGTTGTCGGTCCAGCCTGGGCGAGCGCCCCGGCCCCGAAACCCTTGACCGAAGTTTGAACTCGGTCTGGTTCCTCTGGTGAACCGTCGTGGACGAAAATCCCCTCGTGACTTTTTGAAACAAGGAACTTCCTGTTTCTTCTTGCCATCCATGTTTTTGCCACTCTTGGCTGCAGTCTCTACCTCTTTATAGAGGTATTGTAGTTGACCGCCAAACATCTTGGTATTATCTAAAGGTTTCCCTTTAATCGGCTCTGGAGCAAGATAGAGCGTAAACTCCTTCCCCTCATTATCGGTAACCTTCTTAGAGCGAGCCACTTCTTTGCCAGCATCTGTGCAAACTGACTTGAAGACATTTTCATATCTTCGAAACGACAGGTAATTACCTGCCGCCGCTAGTACTGCAATGCCTTTGTCCATTGTCTTAGCCAAAGACGAGAACTTATTTTCACTCTGCATCCTATTAGCCACAGGAACAATAGCTGTTAGGGTAGCCAACACTGCCTTATGCACTGTGTGCAACACATCCTCAAACTTCTTACGGTCATCCGTCATATTGACATCCCGATCCATTTCTTTAATGATGGAGTTGGGAACACCCTTTATGCCTGTTAACTCATCTCCTAACTTGGAGATAACCTCCGCCGGTTTGAACGTGCGAAAAATGACCATTCACGGTCTCGCGCATAAGCGTAGTGGTTTTAACCCGCTTAGCCTTTGGCTTCTCCACCTTCTTAGCCACTTTAGTGCCAATGTCCGCATAGACCCCTTCATATACGGTGTCTGAGTCTGATTCCGTAGAAGTAGACTCAGTGGACGACTCAGAAGAAGAATATTTCCTCTTCCTCTTCTTCTTTTTGGACTTAGTCTTCCGCTTTTTGCGCAAACCAGACTCTGCCCGCTCCTTGGTGAATTCATCACCCGAAGAAATCACCTGTTTCTTCTTCTTCCTCCGTTTAGGAGAAGGAGGAGGAGGAGCCTTAAGCTCCACCGCCGAGTCTGTGTCCAAGAAATCCTCAAATGAATCCTCTTGGACACTCGGCCTACGCCGCTTCCGAGACACAGGCGATTTGGCAGTCAAGATGTGGCTTTCCAATCTTGCAAAGCGAGCCTCCCAATCTGGAGGCGCAGGCACATCAGGCACTGCGTCCTCGTCCGGGTCGGAGAGGATATGCGCCCGGGGCTGTGTCGACGGCCCTGCCGACAACACGGGTGAGGAGTCGTACTCCTCGTCCACTCCACTCGGAACACGCCCCTCGGCTGCTGCTGCACCGCGCTTACTCCGCTTCGTGGCCATCGGGAACTGAAACAAACATTTTTGATCAGTCCCGGTATATATATATGTCACAATATGGTTGTTTCAAACTCATTTGGACATCTATTGGTGTTAAAGAACGTGTTTATACCGTTATAACACAGGCGTAATAAGCTAAATTTGTGCGTGGGTTGTGGGTCAAGCCCAAACCTTACGCGGGGTCGGGACCAGTGTATCGGCCCGCCCATCCCTCTGTTCCGCACACTTCTCCCACCTGTGACTACTACGTCAACAAGTTGGAGAAAATGCTACGAAACTCGGAGAAAACGCCTGAAAAAGTTTTGTCTAGGGGAGTCTATAAAAGAAACCCAGGAGCATCTCCAACATTACTCTCTATTAGAGTACGAGAGAATTTCCACATGAGATAGGGCGAAACCCACATCTCTACCCATAGTCACACGGTGACCCGGGTGTTGACATAACCGCTAATGACCGGTTTGGTTCCTTCGCGAAACCCACTCGAGTGTTCTATCCTTGGTTGTTTATAACCAAATAACTCGTCCAAATTGGACCAACGAAAGTCTAAACTTTCCATATTGATGCTCTAATGCATCATAATTAAGCTAACCACAGTTTTTTATTATACTTACTGCGTATTTGCTTGTATGTAGACTAATTTTGCCGGAGCAACCCAACGACACGTTATCCAGTCGTGAGTTGTATATGCTAATTGCTGGTACCGGACGTGCTTACCTCTCCCTAGCCTGAGGCTAGCCTGAGGCTGTTTACCGAGGTAAAATATATATATTCCTTCCTTCTTTCAAAGATACCATCAAGAGAAACCTGAAGCTGAGAGACATTAAGACCGACTCATGGACGCAACTCTCACAGCAGAGAGCTAGATGGAGAGTGGCAGTCAAGTAATGAAAGCAGTCTTTGTCGCATCGCGACCGACAGCATGATGATGATGATATTCCTCCTGGATGAGTGGTGCAGGGGGGTGGGGGCAGAGATGGGAGGGATACTACATCAATCTGGCAGGAGGAGGAAGGGATATGATTTATTTCCCATCAAGAATTTATACTCGTATAATACGTTATACCTCACACATATATATATACACCCACCCATATATACGTACAAACATACATATATACACACACCAGGCATAATGTGCCGCACCATTACACTACCTAGGTTCCCTAATTCAATCACCCTGTAAAGTATATAGGAATGACTTAAAATAGAATGAAATAGAATAGAGAGATATAATAAGATGGTTCAAGTCTGTAGAGTCAGAGTTCCCTCCTTACCTAATAAATGAAGTGGCATGGGTGAAGTTTGAAGTGCAGAGAGGGTTTGGTTTAATCGAGCACTTCTTTTATAGTAGTGTAGTGGTCTGCACTGACCTCTCAGGCAAGGTGCAGCATAGACAGGTAGGCGTGGGTAGTATGTTGATATCAAGGAGCCTAGGTGGTGTAATGGTTAGCACAATGTCCCAGAATGCAAGGAGATGTGGGTTCGAGTCCTGCTCTAGGCTCAATATTTCCCATTTTCATCACCCCCATGACACTGGTTGCCGTGACCATGATCCTGTAAAGCTATGCGCTGTATAGGTGTTGAACCTACACGGTGTATGTAAGTGCATTGCATTGCCTGTATGTATGTAATTGTAAGCATTAAAAGACTTACAATTCCAGCAGGACGAGTGTAGTGGTCTGCACTGACCTCTCAGGCAAGGTGCAGCATAGACAGGTAGGCATGGGTAGTGTGTTGATATCATGGAGCCTAGGTTGTGTCATGGTTAGCACACTGGCCTGGAATGCAAAGAGATGTGGGTTCGAGTCCCGCTCTAGGCGCAATATTTCCCATTTTCATCACCCCCACGACAGTACATTGAAAGTGGGTGGGTGGCACTTGCACCAATCAAAGCTCAGGAATAGTCAGGTGACCAATATCCTGCACCAGAGCAACCTAAATACACACTACTAATTAGGTTACATGCATGAGATGGCATTTAGGCACCTGTGCCAGACAGTGTACATGACACTCAAAATAGAATGAGTCAACAAACAGAGGATCCAAAGAAGGACTCTCACTGCAGAGAAGTGACACACCACGGTGGCTATTCCTTTCAAAAGAACTGACACAACCCTATCCACGCCTACCGGCCTAGGCATCTCCTGGCCTCAGACGCCATTGCAGACTACTACAATTATAACACATTGCCTGCATCAACAATGCATTGTAAATAAACAAACTCACCCTCTTTCAACTATCAAGTCTTCCGCCTGGTAGTAAGCAACCACATCCTCCTTGGAGACTAAATTTAAAACTCCCTTCCGATTCCGATTCCGATTCCGGTTCCGGTTCCGGTTCCGGTTCCGGTCACTGTCTACACACCGGTCACTATTTTATCTCAGTAGCGCTGGTTCCGGTGATGATCAGCTGAGGTCTGTGTGTGTGGGGGTGGGGGAGGGTTAGGCGGTTGTGGTTGGTTAGTGCCCGCCTTCCTTTAGGCCCGGCTTGGCCCGGTCTGGCCCGACCCGTCTAGGTCCAACCGGCCAGCAGCCCCCTGCACTTGGCCTACGCTGCCGGGGGCGGGTAGCGCAGGGGGCGGGTGGGCGGGGGGTAGGGAGAGGGAAGATGGGAAGGCTGGCTATAACTTCAGATATAAACCAGTGTGGGAGAGATTCACCAGAAAGCTGCTCTCAGTGAGGGCTTCCTCGGGGGCTTGAAAAACATGATGGTGGAAAGAAGTAGTTCAGTGCTTGGTTTTTACAATGATTTGACAATGATTGACAATGGTTTTATCTTTTACTCTGTCCACCCCTCACATGGTATCAGTGCAATGCTTCCCTTTGGCAATGATTTGCCAATGATTTGCCAATGATTGCCAATGATTGACAATGGTTTTATGTTGTACGGTGTCCACCCCTCAAAGGGTATGAGTTCAATGCTTGTTTTTAGCAATGATTTGAGAGTGATTGACAATGATTGACAATGGTTTCATTATTTACTGCGCTCCTGCTTCTTCTCCAACATAATCATCATCATCATCATCTGATCCAAAATCATGGGCTCTCAGCTACACGGGTGCTTGCCGGGTGTGCGAGTGCCCTGAAGGGGTGAGGAACTCGAGAGAGTACAAACATGAATAGCATCGAGTAGTTTTGAGGAATTCCGAATACCGGGTAGTTCCTGAAATGTTCAAAACAGTTGTTTTGAATTTAGATCCGAGTAGTTCCGACTAGTTGCGAGTAGATCCGAACAGGTCCGAGTAGGTCCGATCAGTTCCGAGTAGATCCGAACAGTTCCGAGTAGATCCAAACAGTTCCAGCAGAGTCGGGATATGAGCAGTTCCGGACAGTTCCTAGTAGCTTCAAGCAGCTCTGAACAGTTCCGGGGAAAACCCCGAGTTAGTTGGGGGCTAATTCCTATCAGGATGTTGGAGCATAAACATGGCAGTTCGCGACTCGGTACGGCAAATAGCTTCGAGCAGATCCGAGCAGTTCCGAGTAGGTGTGCATTAACGGGTGGACGTGGACACCAGTAGTAGTTGGGGAGTTGGCGCGCAGTGTGAGTAGCTCAGGCGGGCGTATGGAGGAGGAGGAGCCAATGAATGCCACGTAGCTACCCCTGGGGGTGGCTGTGGAGGATGGGAGTGCGCATGCGCAGTGGGCGCTGCGCATGGAGCAGTACGTAGTGAGCGGTACGCAGTGAGCAGTGAGCAGTGAGCAGCTCGCGTCGCCCCACCCTTCACCGCGGTCCGGCGCCCGCTGTCGGTGGGAGGCGGTAGGCGGGAGGCGGAAGGCGGGAGGCGGAAGGCGGGAGGCGGAAGGCGGTAGGCTGTAGGAGGGACGAAGGAAGCGGGAGGCGGGAGGCGGGAGGCGGGAGGTGGGAGGTGGGAGGAGGCAGGAGGAGGCGGGAAGCGTGGCCGAGAGGCGGAAGGCGGGAGGCGGGAGGCGGGAGGAGGCAGGAGGAGGCGGGGAGCGTGGCCGGTAGGCGGGAAGCTGAAGAGAGGAGGATCCGGGATGAGGTTCGAGGCGGGAGGTGGGAGGAGGGAGGAGGCAGGAGGCGGGAGGAGGCGGGAGGCGGGAGGCAGGATGCAGGAAGTGGGAGGCCGGAGGCAGGAGGCCGGAGGCGGGAGGTGAGAGGCGGGAGGCGGAAGGCCGGAGGGTGGAGGCGGTAGGTGAAAAGCGGGAAACGGGAGGCAGGGACTCGGGAGGCAGGAGGCGGGAGGCGGGAGACGGGACTCGGATGTCGGGGGGCGAGAAACCAGAAGTTAGAGGCTGGAGGCGGAAGCGAAGAGACGGGAAGTGGAAAGCGGGTGGCAGGAAGCGGGAAGCAGGTAGCGATAAGTGGGAAGCGGGTAGCGGTAATTGGGAAGCGGGTAGCGGTAAGTTGGAAGCGGGTAGCGGGAGGCGTGATCCGGAAGGCGGGATGCGGGACATGGGATGCAAGATGCGGAAATCAGCATTTGGGGTATGGGGTGTGGGGGGCGGGGTGTGGGGGGCGGGGGCGGGAGGCGGGAGGCGGGAGGCGGGAGCGGGAGGCGGGAGGCGGAAAGCGCGAGGCGGGAGGCGGGATGCGGGATGCAAGACGAGGAACTCAGCATTTGGGGTATGGGGTGTCGGAGGCGGGAGGCGGGAGGAGGGAGGCGGGAGCCCGGAGGCGGGAGCCCGAGGCGGGAGCCCGAGGCGGGAGCCGGAGGCGGGAGCCGGGAGGCGGGAGGCGGGAGGCGGGAGGCGGGAGGCGGGAGGCTGGAGGCGGGAGGCGGGAGGCGAGAGGCGGGAGTTGGGAGGCGGGGGGCGGGAGGCGGGAGGCGGGAGGCTGGAGGCGGGAGGCGGGAGGCGGGAGGCGGGAGGCGGGAGGCGGGAGGCGGGGGGCGGGAGGCGGGAGGCCGGAGGCGGGAGGCGGGAGGGGACCTGAGGCGTCAGGGGAGGGCACCGCCCTTATTTGATCAGGCTTAGTTCAGCGACCAACCCATTGTATCATGTGGTCACAGCTCTACCCTCTCAACACTCTCACCCCGCAACCTCCCTTCCCAAGCCCCGATCCGGCCGTGTCGTCCTCCTCCCATACGATACGCTATCCGTGTGTATGTATATATAAATATTATAAATATATATGAAGAGTTGAGGCGCAAAACCCCGTAAACACTAACATTGGAATCAAACCTACAAAAAGTTGATTTGTTTATATTCCTACTTTTGTGTCCATTACTCCATAAACATATGATCATATAAAAAGTGGAATTAGTGACAATTAAAATTAAGTATAAATTGAAGTATAAATCTTTTATTTAAACTAGGTTTTTGGATTGGGGTTTACGCGGTTTTGCACCTGAACTCTTTATATGAAGAGCTCAGGCGCAAAACCCTGTAAACACAAACAAATTGAATTAAAAATAAAGATTGTTAACCAATCATAATATTATTTATCATTCATTCCACGCTGAGATTTTATGAAATCGCTATGAAGCAATAAACAACTAAAATATTAACGTAAGAAATTAACCATTTCAAGGTTTGACTCCTATGTTTATCTCAAATTTTGGACAGGTATTTACGGGGTTTTACGCCTGACATATAATGATACAGTCCAGCAAGATCTAAATCCAATTCCAGATTACAGGGTTTACAAACCTGGTCATACTTTATCTCTATGAGTGTTTGTTTGTTTGTTGTTGTTTTACGTCCTAGCAACATCTAAGGTCATATCAGGACGGGTACCGACTTGTGACAGTGCGCACTCATGGTGAATTTATAGTGCTGTCCCACTGGGAAACCAGGCCACCGGCACGATGACCTGGTATCCCACCCAGTCACATTATCCCGACACTGAGCACACCAGTCCTTGCCCTGTCCTAATAATGCCGAGCGCCTGGCTAGGAAGAGGGGGATAAGAAGACATCTGCAGCAACGTATTGATGGGGCGGGGGAGGTAGGGAAGGGAAAGGGGAATGGGAACAATAGGGTGCGGAGAAAGGAAGTAAAGGAGAGTAGAGGAGAACGGGGTGGGGGAGAAGGGGTGGGGAAGGGGGGAAGGGGGGAGGGATAATAGAAGGGATTGGGGGAAGGGGGAAGCGGGAGCAGGCGGTGGGGAATGGGTGGGGAGAAGGGATGGGGTAGATTTGTTGTGTTTGTTGTTTGGTGGGTTATGAGGGAATGGAGGAGAAGGTGGTGGGGATTAGGGGGTGGGGGAAGGGGAGGGGAAGGGGGAAAGGGGGGAAGGGGGGAAGGGGGAGAGAGGGGAAGAGGGGAGAGGGGGAAGAGGGGGAAGGGGGAAAGGGGGGAAAGGGGGGGGAAGGGGGGAAGGGGGAAGGGGAAAAGGGTGGGCGAAGGGGGAAGGGGGAAGGGGGGAAGGGGGGAGGGGGAAGGTGGAAGGGGGGAGGGGGAAAGGGGGAAGTGGGAGAAGGGGGAAGGGGGAAGGGGGAAGGGGAGGGGGGGAAGGGGGAAAGGGGGAAGGGGGGAAGGGGGGAAGGGAAGGGAAAGGGGGAAAGGGGGAAAGGGGGAAGGGGGAAAGGGGGAAGGGGGAAGGGGGGAAGGGGAAAAGGGGTGGGCGAAGGGGGAGAAGGGGATGGGGGTAGGGGGAAGGGGGAAATGGGGAAGGGGGGAAGGGGGGAAAAGGGGTGGGCGATGGGGGGAGAAGGGGGTGAGGGAAGGGGGGGGAGGAGAAGCGGTTGGGGGAGACGGGTTGGTGAGATAGGCTTGGGGATATAGGCTTGGGGAGATAGGCTCGGGGAGATAGGCTTGGGGAGATGAGTGTGGGGAGGATGGGGATAGAGGAGAATCGGGTGTGGTAGAAAGGAGTGAGGTATAACGGGATGGGCAGAAAGTGTTGGGTAGTAGGGGATGGGGAGTACGTGGTGGCGGAAAAGTGGGTGGTGCAGAAAGGGTGGGGACAAAGGGGTGCAGCGAGAAAAGGGTTGGGGAGAAGGAAAGTAATGAGAAAGGGGTTGGGGAGAAGGGAAGTAATGAGAAAGGGGTTGGGGAGAAGGGAAGTAATGAGAAAGGGGTTGGGGAGAAGGGAAGTAATGAGAAAGGGGTTGGGGAGAAGGGAAGTAATGAGAAAAGGGTGGTGGAAAAGGGGTGTGTGTTGAAATAGGGAGAGGGGAAGCGCTGGTAGTGGTGGAGAGGCATGGAGAGGAAGGCTGAGACTTGTGCAGGGAAAATGTGACCCACCTCACTAATAAAGTCGCAACACTCGCCTCAAGGCGTACTAAGAAATAAACTGATAAGAATTTAAATAAAATGTAAAATATTGAAAGCAGACACCCAGCCTCTGGCTGATAGACAAGTGAATACTTGCTTCTTTCTACAAATAGTACCTGCTGCGAGAGATTGTGTAAGCGTGTAATAGGAACGGCGTATTGCCAGACCATTAGAGCCAACAAGTTTATTTGTTGGCTTTTTGCATCCTCGCAACATTGAAGGTCTTCTAAGGATAGGTACTGACTAATCACAGTGCACACTCATGGCAAGTTCATAGTGTTGCTCCATTGCGGAAGGCCAGGCCACAGGCTGTGTCACATTATCCTGAGCCCCGTCCTGATATGACCTTAGATGTTGCTAGGACGTAAAACAACAACAAACAAACATTATCCTGATATTTACAAAGCCAGTCCTTGTCATATCCTATTATTGCCGAGTGTCAGGCTAGGTAGCAACGAGTATCAATGTTTGTAAGTCATGGTTTTTGAGTTGGGTCGGGGTTCGAACCCAAGACAAACTAGACAATGGTGATACCGATTCAGTCATTCCATTCAGACATGTTCTCTAGGAACTTACCAACATCAGTTGTATCATGAAGAAAGTAAAAAAAATAAAAAAATAACGATGTTGTTCTCATAGGAAAAAAGCAGAGGAACTGCTGTGAATTTCTTTTTAGCTAAACAGGCCCAATAGTCCGCGGCCACTTTGGTAAATATGTTTATTCTGCTGAATAAGTCTTTTGTCAGTGCCGAAGCACTGGTCTTCCAGCCAATTTTTCAATTCAGTGTTATTTACACAAAAGGTATATAGAATAAGGTGTACAATACCTGTTGAATAGACAATTTGCACCATGTAACACAATGAAATTCTGAAACCCAAAAGTTCCATAACAATATGGTACAGTAGTGTCATATAACTAGATCAATATTAGTCAGATCAATGCGAGTATTTACATAGTATTTAGAATGTAAGCAGAAGTTATCTTCTGTATTCAGTTGGTAAACTTGTAGTAAGTTTTAATGTTCAGTTGCAGTTAGGCAAGCGGTATATAAATGTTGGTTTGTTAGGAAAATTCTAGTGTAACTCTAATGAAGCTAGTTATGTGAGTTTATGAATTATGTTATTGGGGTGGAGTTGTTAATAATACACTGGGCCATCTGTGACCATTGAAGCAGTGGGACCAATCCCAGTGCATTTAGGTCTTAAATTTTACATTTTTACCTGGACTGTCTCTGTCATCGTATATGGTTGACTGGAGATAACAGAGGAACAGCATGGTTAAGTAGGGTCAGGCTTCCTTGGGGGGCATTTCCCAATTACTAACAATCTTTACATACTTTGTTTGGTTGACCTGAGAGTAGAACACCAGCATTGGTTATATTTGTGAGATATTTAATTATATTGCAGCATTACCATTGAGTAATGCACTCATTAAAGTAAATTAAATATATTATATTACATTATATACAGACCTACACTGTCCAATATTACCTCTACTATTGATGGTCCCTTTCCTTGCATTAACAAAAAAAAAGATAAATATATCCTGATTTATGACGTCATCGGGGTCAGGTTTGACCTACTCGCTCCACTTCCACCCTCCTCCCTGCGTTGGCTTTGAGAATATCTGGGGATCTATTGACGAACCCTCCCTGTGGAATCCATAGCCGTCCTACATATCTGTGGGATATGCTTTCTAGGTTAGAGCTTTACGAAGGGAAGATGCTTCCGGAAGCATGTTTGTGTTCATGGTAAAGTGATGGCATTTGTTTCCAAATATTTGTGCGTGTTTATTATGTTCACTTTATGTGGGGCATAGATACTATTTATACTAATACCGACCCACCGAGGGGGGGGGGTTGTTTGTTTGTTGATGTTTTACATCCTAGCAACATCTAAGGTCATATCAGGACGGGTACCGACTTGTGACAGTACGCACTCATGGCGATCTTATAGTGCTGCCCCACTGGGAAATCAGGCCACCGGCACCATGACCCGATATCCCACTCAGTCACAGTATCCTGACACCGAGCTAACCAGCCCTTGCCCTATCCTAATAATGCCGAGCACCAGGCTAGGAAGCGACAAGTATCAATTTTTAAGTCATTGGTTTGACTCGACCGGGAACCAAAATCGCAAACTCCCGATCTTCCGCACGCTAGGCCTGTGCTCTACCGATTCGGCCACCGCGCCCGGTCACTGAGGCGGGAGGCTAAGGACTAAGATGTGTATATATACATAAACCATACTCATACTCAGAAAGCTGAAAAATGAAATCACCAAAATCCAGCAAACGGGAACGGAAATAGCCTGACATGGGGGCCGCCATTTGTATATTTGTGTTGAATCGCATAATTAATAACCAAAATCCAGCAAACGGAAATGGAAATAGCTCGTCGAACTTTGCTAGGCAGCAAGTAGGGTGGACGAGAGCGATTGGTTAATAATATGACTGCGATTTGGGTCACCCGAGCCGCTAGAATTTCAAATCAAACACCGTGAGTGGAGTAAACAAATACTATCAAAAACGGTCACCAAGGACTGGGTCGGTCCTAAGCATTGCTTATTCTTATTATTATTAAGGATGCGGTAGTTGTGATTGTTTGCTGGTTGGCTATATTCTAGGTTCCAGGGAGTTGTTGGAGCAACCTCCGTAGCCGGTTTCTACCGAGCAAATAGGGCTAGTTGGCCTGCACTGCATTGTTTGTGGTGTTCTCTGTGGCGGAGTGGTTAGAGTGTCTAACTTTTTTCTAGGTCGGACTCCTAATCTGAAGGTCAGTGGTTCGATTCCATGTGCCCCCATCTCTGCCAATTTGGATTTCCACCGCTGTGTATAAGTTACAGCATCATCAAAGGCCAGTTGCTCTGATACCATGTATATGTGGTGTTGGCACTTAAAAATCCCTTGGGTGGGTAAAAGTGTAGGCTCGGGCTTTCTATCAACAAACTGTCCAATGGTGAAAACAAGTCTATTCAGACTTATCCATGATAGGCAGTATAAGCCAGATTGAGTGAGCATCATCAATTGGCCTGCATACTTTTAATTATAATGAATTAGGTGAGTATAAAGGCATTGAACGGAATTATGTATTATATATATAAGTAGTATACCGATTATTCTATGGTCTGCCTCCTCCGCGCCATCCTATGACCTGTGGCGCCACCACCGGTTCCCCTGATCACTAACGGACGCGGGAAACCTTATCCACGCCGGAAGTTGTTTGGTTTGATATCTTGTTAGGTTTGATATTCCTATCAACAGAATATACACCCTCATTGGTTCACTCTCATGACAGTTTTATTTGGCTTGTCTTACTTTGTGCGGAGGTTGCCCTTTATCCAAAATAGTTTGCAGGTGTAAGTGGATTCGATACACAGACGGGATGCCCGAATGAGTTAGAGCATCCGTCTCCCGTGTTGGTAGATCGTGGGTTCGAATCCTGGTTGACTTAAAAATTGATCCTTCTCGCTTCCTAGCCAGATGCTTGGCATTACTAGGATACGGCAAGAGGCAGTGGAATGAGGAAGACCAGTCGTCTGTGACTGAAATTTCCCCTGCTTAAACAACTAATGTACCCCAAAAGAAATGACCTTTGGTGTTCAAGTTCATATTATGAATTGTGTGTATATATAATAGACTACATCACGGTTCCAGCGGCGCATTGCATTGTGGGATGCATCAGAGCAAAACATGCCCCCCCCCCAAAAGCACATGGCACATGCTAATACACTGGATGCAGCTATGAAATGTGTTAGTTTCAGATCATCTCAGCTCTTGTTTGAAACGTGGAATACCAGCTAAAAAAATATATATAATAAATTAAGATTTTAATGTTTTATCCAGTATTGCATTTACATCAATATAATCAGCAGATCTTATGCCATGTGCATTTAGATTTAGAAAGATCTAGGCATTCAGACTAGTGTTAGAGCCATAGCCAGTGGCTTCATTGCATTGTCAATGGCAGTGAGCAATCTCCATACAGAAAAAGTAAAATATTGATAAAACCACACCACCTAGGAACAAACCGCTTGGAATACATATAGAAAACATGTTTAGCAAATAGATTATATTAAATTGATATGGTTAGGGTTTTGGATTTCTATTAATTTTGAATAAAACTGACGTTTTTCACTGCACGTATAGGCAAACTCAATGGCCGTACGCCTTTGCTTTGCTCCCAACGCCGTTTTCAGCGCATGCGCAGTCGAAACCGTGATCTAGTTTATTGGTTTGTTGTTGGAGTTTTACATCCTGGCAACATCTAAAATCATATCAGGACGGGCACCCACTTTTGACAGTGCGCACTCATGGGGACTTTATAGTGCTGCCCCACTCTGACACCAGGCCATCAACATCATCACCTGATATCCCACTCAGTCACATTATCCTGACACTGAGCCACCAGTTCTTGCCCTATCCCAATAATGATGAGCGCCTGGCTAGGAAGCATACAAGTATCACCTTTTAAGTCATTAGTTTTGTCTCGAACCCGTGGGTTCGAATCTCCCGATCTCCAGAAATGATGTAAAGCCCACCGAGCATACTTACCTAAGGTATAATGGAAGGATAACTTCTGTTGTATTGAAGGCTTTAGCCGAAGCTATACTGTGTGCGGAAGTGGTTGGTTGGTCGTTTTACATTCCAGCAACATCTAAGGTCATATCAGGATGGGTACCGACTTGTGACAATGTGCATTCGTGGCGACTTTCTAGTGCTGCCCCACTGGAAAATGGGGCTGCCGACAGCATGACCCGATATCCCACTCAGTCACATTATCCTGGCACTGAGCCAATCAGTCCTTGTCCTATCCTATTAATGCCAAGTGCCAGGCTAGGAAGCAACAAGTATTAATTTGATAAGGCATTGGTTTGACTAGACCGGGAACCGAACTCCCGTCCTCCACTTTGATTGATTGATTGGTGGTTTCTTTACACTGTGTCGGCAGCATAGGCCATATTCACGGCGAGAATTGTTAGTTTTTTATTCAACCATCACCTTTACATATAATGTAAAAGTGTACAATCAATTATGTGTCAATAGATGTGTCTGCTGATTCCTGCCACCACACCCGGTTTGTGTGGCGATGTTCTATCCGCTACAAGTCAATCATGATATGGGATTGCATGATGTGACCCAATGTGTTGCTACCTTGTCATGGTGGGGAGGCTTGTGTGCCTCCGTGACCATGAGAGCTATACCGGCGGGGGCTAGCCCCACGGGCAGGTTTAACCAAGCTGGGCAGGACTCATGGTAGAGGACAGACTAAGAGCAGCAACTGGTCCTCCAGGTTGGGGGTTGGGAGTGGGGCCAACAACCCCACCCCGGAAAAAGAACAACATTACAGAATCACGAACAAGAAACTCAAGGCCAGGACCTGGAAAACTGGAGAGCCCTTGTTTGTGGCCTATGCCCAAAGTTGGGCGGTAGGCGACACACACACACATGATGTGACAGGATATGATGTTGGGTAATACTTTAATATTATTTTAGCATCTCCTATGGGAGACTGATATCAAACTCCCCCACTCCCCCGCTTCTCCCTCTCCCGCTCTCCCGCTCTCCGGCTCTCCAGCTCTCCAGCTCTCCGGCTCTCCAGCTCTCCCCCCACTACCTCCTCGCCATCCCGGTCCTCCCTCGCCTAACTTCCTCTCCGTTCCCCCTAGCCCCCAACCCCTCTCGTTCGCCCCCGTCCCCGTCCCCGTCCCCGTCCCCGTCCCCGTCCCCGTCCCTGTCCCCGTCCCCCTGCACGTCCCCCGCCTCGTCCCCCTCCCCGTCTCCCTCCCCGTCCCCGCCCCCCTCCCCCGTACATCTCCCCCTTCCCGTCCCCCACATCGGCCCCCTCCTGGTTCCGCTCCTCGTTCCGCTCCTCGTTCCTCTCCTCGTTCCGCTCCTCGTTCCGCTCCTCGTTCCGCTCCTCGTTCCGCTCCTCGTTCCGCTCCTCGTTCCGCTCCTCGTTCCGCTCCTCGTTCCGCTCCTCGTTCCGCTCCTCGTTCCGCTCCTCGTTCCGCTCCTCGTTCCGCTCCTGGTTCCGCTCTCCGTCCCCCTTTGCGTCCCCCTTCTCGGTCCCCCCTCCGGTCTCCCGTCCCGTCCACCTCCCGTCCCCTCTCCGTTCTCTCCGTTCCCCCTCCCGCACCCTCTCCCGCCTCCCCCCCCCCTCCGCGTCCCCCTCCCCGCCCCCCTCCCCCCTCACCCGTCCCCTCCCCCTCCCCGTCCCCCTCCCCGCCCCCCTCCCCCGTCCCCCCTCCCCTCCCCGTCCCCTCCCCCTCCCCGTCCCCTCCCCCCTCCCCGTCCCCATCCCAGTCCCTCCCCGTCCCCCTCTGTATCCCCCCATTCCCCTCCCTGTCCCCCCTCCAGCACCCTTCCGTGTCCCCCTCCCGCACCCTCCCACTCCACCCTGCCCCCCGCCAGCCCCGCTCCCACCCACCTCCGGCCCCCTCCCCGCCCCTCCCGTCCCCCTCCTCGTCCCCTCCCCCACCCCGTCCCCTCACACTCCCCGTCCCCTCCCCCCTCCCCTCCCCCCTCCCCGTCCCCTCCCCGTCCCTCCCTCCCCCCTCCCGTCCCCCCCCCGTCACCCTCCCCGTCCCCTCCCCTCCCCGTCCCCTCCCCCCTCCCCGCCCCTCCCCCCCCCGCCCCCCTCCCGTCCCCCCCGTCCCCTCTGTACCCCCCATTCCCCTCCCGTCCCCCATCCCGCACCCATCCGTGTCCCCCCCCTGCACCCTCCCACTCCACCCTGCCCCCCCCAGCCCCGCTCACGCCCACTTCCCCCCCCCTCCCGCCCCTCCCGTCCCCCTCCCCGTCCCCTCCCCCACCCCGTCCCCTCACACTCCCCGTCCCCTCCCCCCTCCCGTCCCCCTCCCCGTCCCCCTCCCCGTCCCTCTCCCCCCCCTCCCGTCCCCTCCCCGTCCCCCTCCCCGTCCCCTCCCCCCCCCTCCCCCCGCCCCCCCCCTCCCCGTCCCTCCCCGTCCCTTCCGTACCCCCCATTCCCCTCCCTGTCCCCCATCCCGCACCCATCCGTGTCCCCCTCCCCGTCCCCCTCCCCTCCCCCTCCCCGTCCCCTCCCACTCCCCGTCCCCTCCCCCCTCCCCGTCCCCATCCCAGTCCCTCCCCGTCCCCCCTCTGTACCCCCCCATCCCCTCCCTGTCCCCCCTCCAGCCCCTTCCGTGTCCCCCTCCCGCCCCCTCCCACTCCACCCGCCCCCGCCACCCCGATCACACCCCCCTCCCGCCCCCTCCCGCCCCTCCCGTCCCCCCCTCCCTCCCCTCCCCCACCCCGTCCCTCACACTCCCCGTCCCCTCCCCCCCTCCCGTCCCCCTCCCCGTCCACCTCCCCGTCCCTCTCCCCCCTCCCGTCCCCCTCCCCGTCACCCTCCCCGTCCCCTCCCCTCCCCGTCCCTTCCCCCTCCCCGCCTCCTCCCCCCCTCCCCGCCCCCCTCCCCGTCCCTCCCCGTCCCCTCTGTATCCCCCCATTCCCCTCCCTGTCCCCCATCCCGCACCCATCCGTGTCCCCCTCCTGCACCCTCCCACTCCACCCTGCCCCCGCCAGCCCCGCTCACGCCCACTTCCGGCCCCCTCCCGCCCCTCCCGTCCCCCTCCCCGTCCCCTCCCCCACCCCGTCCCCTCACACTCCCCGTCCCTCCCCCCTCCCGTCCCCCTCCCCGTCCCCCTCCCCGTCCCTCTCCCCCCCTCCCGTCCCCCTCCCCGTCCCCCTCCCCGTCCCCTCCCCCCTACCCCCGCCCCCCTCCCCGTCCCTCCCCGTCCCTTCCGTATCCCCCCATTCCCCTCCCTGTCCCCCATCCCGCACCCATCCGTGTCCCCCTCCCGCACCCTCCCACTCCACCCTGCCCCCGCCAGCCCCGCTCACGCCCACTTCCGGCCCCCTCCCGCCCCTCCCGTCCCCCTCCCGTCCCCTTTCCCCCCACTCCTCCCCCCTCCAGTCCCTCATCCCATCCCCCTCCCTCCCGCATCCCATCCCCCTCCCGTCCCTCCTCCCCTCCCCCCTCCCTCCCTCCTCCCCTCCCACTCCCTCCCTCCTACCACCCCCCCTCCCTCTTCCCATCCCCCTCCCGGCCCCCTCTCTTTCCGCTCCCATCCCCCACCCCTTTCCATTATTATCGCAAATACACTGTTCCCATAGGAGGTCGTCGTTTTCTCTGTTCAAGATGTGAAGAATACCAAAGACATTCCCTACATTTGTCCTGACACATAATAACCTGACAAGCCAGCAGCCCAACGTGTGAGGTAACCCTGCACAGCCAAACGAGGGAGGATGCTCCTGAGCTTCCAGCTAAGCCTTAGAGACAGCAGTCGCAATGGACTCATTTAGAATCAGATGTCTTGACGGTTGTCATAATTAGTAGATGTTGTTACTGACAAAAGCGCAGGTACCTTCTTCACTGGTCATTTCTATAAAAGTCGCTTTGGGGGTTAAACCTGGTGTAAAATCGCCGGCTGGTGGTGTGGGTGGTGTGGACAAGCCAAAGGAAATCAATACAGGTAATGAAGGAAAGTAGGTGAAGAGTGAAAGTAGGAGAGTGAGACTCCTTCATTTATTACTTTATATAGGTCACATGGTTCACTCCACCAATCAGAGTTCAATCTGCTGTATCCAAGGCCTTGTTATGCTGGCTACAGTGCCTTGTGGTGGCCAATGATCCATAAATAACACCATGGGGGGAGGGGGTATGTGAGGTGACTCTTCCAAAGAGTATTCTAGGAAGTGACACTCCTCCAACAACTATTTTACTATACAATTTCTATACCTAATGAGTAATAGTTTACCAACTCCACATATCCCTCATATGCCTTTCGTTTTTATATATTACCATTTATCATTATATAGACAGTTTGCAATTTATTATAGTAATTTCACATATATCCTCATGCCATTATATCGGAAAATGTTACACTGGGAAGCGAAATGTGTATAAATAACATAAAGCAAATAGCAACTTGAGTAAATAAGTGGCCTTTAAATCGTACTAACAGCTAAGATCTAATGCCCGGTACACACCTACCGTTTGTGTGTGCACACCTCCCGTATACAATCGAAAACTGCCCGTTTCGCCCACAAAAATCGCTTGGTGTGCACTCCCCGCGCACACCTAGCGATTGCGATTCGCACATAAAACTCAGTTTTTAGTGCTAAAAGCGGCCGTTTACGATTGCGAGTCGCGAATCGAAAAACGAATCGGCCCGTTTTCAGTTTTAAGCGGGTCGGGTCGAGTCGCGAGTTTTAGAGCGCGAATCTTATACGGGAGGTGTGTACTAGGCATTACGAGGACGAGTAAATACTGGGAACTGTTTGCGCTCATAGTGCTGTCCCATTGTTATAACCATGCCGCCGGTACCATGATAGGATATCCCACTCAGTCACCTTATCCCAACACTGATCAGACCAATCCTTGGCATATCCTTGAAGCGCTGGGAACCAGGCGAGGAAAGGACATAGATTAGTTGTGTAAGGATTTGGTTAAACTCGGCCGGGGATTGGTACTCCCCTACTTTGACGATGGGGATGTAATTTACATGGGTGCTAAAAAAGAGCTACTAAAAATATTGCAGATATTACCAAATAGGGCCCTAAAAATCTGAAAGTAGACAAACTACACCCCACTTATGACCTACACAAAAGAACTAAAGTAAAGCTACTAGAAAACAGAAGAATAATCCACCTAAAAACATTAGCATATGGATATAGCCAAGACATTAAGCGTCTAACCCAACCACTAAGGGACACCAGAGCAAGCAAGGCACCACTACTAAGACAGACCAGAAGCCGAATCAAAGCCCATGAAAGGAGCATGCTGGAAATGGCCGCCAAGGCATGGAATGCCCAAACGGTGAAAGAAAGACAAATCCCTGACCTAAAAACATACAAAAAATATCTGTGCAAAATAAAAACTGGAAACCCCAACTGAACTGCACCACAAGGGGGCAGGTGATATGTCACGGCCTCCAACTGGACAGCCCAGGGCGGGACAACCAGAAATATAAAAGCCAGATAACATATCTAACCACAATATAAGTCAAATCAAATTCAAACAAACATAACTCAACCACCTATTACATACAGGCCTATGGACATGTAAATAAAATAGGCTAGTATAGAATTAAGTAGAAAAAAGCAGAAAACTCTTCCCAAGAAAACCCCAAGACACTAACATAGAACCTTAAGAAAACAACTAACATAGTAATAAGAATAGAACAAAAATACAATGTCAAGAGGGCCCCAAAAAAAACTAACATAGACTACTAAACATACCAACAGACTATCTATCTGCTACTGAAATGCAGACAATCAAATAACTTATCAGCAGCTACTGCTTGGTAAGACAACACCAAACCTACAGCTGGCCATCATTGAAAACAAGCCTGGGTACCCGGGCTTACATGCTATGGACAGTATAAATACAGCCTCAATACAAAATTTAAAAATTAAAAAGAAGAAGAGTACCGCAGCCTCAAGCCCCCCCCCCCTCCTCCCTACCCCTAGGGCCCAACAAACTTTAGAGCGTGTTATCTCTAGAGATAGTTATATACACGTATACACGTATGAAGCTATACGGTGAGCAGCTCAACCAATATCGGACACGTGTGTTATCTCCATATCCGGCCGGCGATCGTTCAGGATGCATTACTGACGATAGGCATCAGCGAAAGGTCGTTAGTCAAACTCTGTAATCGATACTGCACCAAGTCCACAGCCCCAGATGCCCACTTCCTGATTACGGCAAGGGCAGCGAATAGCAACCGTTAAAGAGGGGCTGACAGGACTAAATAGTGGTCGTTAAAGAGTAGATAACAAGAATAAATAGTTGTTGTTAAAGAGGGCTGAGAAGAAGAATTAGTTGTTGTTAAAGAGGGCTGAGAAGAATAATTAGTTGTTGTTAGAGAGGGCTGAGAAGAATAATTAGTGGTTGTTAAAGAGGGATGAGAAGAATAATTAGTTGTTGTTAGAGAGGGCTGAGAAGAATAATTAGTGGTTGTTAAAGAGGGATGAGAAGAATAATTAGTTGTTCTTAAAGAGGGCTGAGAAGAATAATTAGTTGTTGTTAAAGAGGGCTGAGAATAATAATTAGTTATTGTTAAAGAGGGATGAGAATAATAATTAGTTGTTGTTAAAGAGGGCTGAGAATAATAATGAGTTGTTGTTAAAGAGGGCTGAGAAGAATAAATAATGGTTGTTAAAGAGGGTTGACAATAATAATTAGTGGTTGTGAAAGAGAGGTTGACAAGAATAAATAGTGGTTGTTAAAGAGAGGTTTGCCACGATATGTAGTGGTTGTTAAAGAGGGGCTGATAAGGCAAAATCATGGTCGTTAAAGGTGAATAAATAGTTGTGGTTGTAGTGGGGCTGGAAATACTAAATATCAGCCGTTAAAGAGGGGCCGACAAGGCTAATTAGCAGCTGTAAAGGCCAGGCTGACCTGAATAAATTGTGTTGTTAAGGAGAGGTTGACAAGGCATAGTAGTATAGTAGTTGTTAAAGAAGGGCTGACAAGGTTCAATAGTGGTTGTTAAAGAGGAGCTACCACGGCTAAATAGTGGCCCTTAAAGAGGGGCTGCCAAGAATAAATAGTGGTTGTTAAAGAGTGGCTGATGAGGCTAACTAGTGGTCGTTAAAGGTGGTTGCTTTACGCCGTGTCGGCAGCATAGGCCATGTTCACGGCGAGAAATGTTTGGTTTTTGTTCAAACCATCGCTTTTACATGTAAAAGCAGACAATCAATTATGTGCCAATAGACACTCATTAAATTAGAAAGCTCACAATCATATATTTGTGGTCAGGGGTAACAAATTCCCATAGAAATTCAAAACCATCGGACTATGCAACTTTAATTAACACCACTTAATACAGACTATTAAAGATGGGCTACCAAAACCAAACAACTGATCGTCAAACGGCCCTTATTGTTTTTTATTATTAGGTTGATCAGTATAATTTACCATACACCACGAAATAACTGCGCCTATTTTTGTTTAGATGCATATATTAGGTCGGTCTCTATAATTCACCTTATTTTAGTTTAGATTGGCTGATCCCTCATAGATTAGCTTCGAAGGCTTCGGGCAGCCTCGTTAATATTGGACCAGACGCGGTTGTCGAATATGTCGAGCTCAGGCCTCCCGTACGGGAGATCTTGAGTTTGATTCCGAGTCAAGTCAAACCAATGACTTACAAAATTGATACACGTAGCTTCCTAGCCAGGCGCTTGACATTAAAGCTGCATAGTCCGATAAAATATCAAATTTTCAAAACCAAACCAATTATCTAGATTTGATTTGACATATCTAACTTAGATATTGATGCACTTATTAAGTATTTGTTTCTGCGCAGAAAGCAATACTGAATCAATATAACAGAACCTGTTACTGCAGAAGTTTATGGTGTCAGTGTTTTGGCAAGCTTGCCAAAACTAATTTTCTATGTTTGTACTCAAAATATTTCAAAAGTTTACAATTTAAAATAAAAGTAAATGTGAACTAATGTAAAGTAGATACCAGTGATTGATCTAATATATTTATCTCAGAAAAAATACAGAAATTCAAAACCATCGGACTATGCAACTTTAATAGGATAGGGCAAGGATTGATTAGCTCAGTCTCAGCATAATCTGACTGAGTAGGATATCAGGTCAGAATGCTGGCAGCCTGTTTTCCCAGTGGAACAGCCTTATAAAGTTCCCATGAGTGCACACCGTCACAAGTCGGTACTCGTCCTGATATGACCTTAAATGTTGCCAGGACGAAAACTTCCAATAACCAACCAGCCAATCTAGAATATCACCGCCTATCTTTATGTTGATGATTGGCAATCTTTGGTCGGAAATATTATACATTCGATTTTGAAAGTCTTTATTAAACATTTGTCTTCCTTCTTCCATCGGCCTAGTCGTTCTAGCTCATGGCTAATTTGAGTTGTTGTCACTTTTATGTCAGCATCTGTCGCTACCGGTGCCATGTCGTCTGCAAGCATGTTTCGTCTTACCGTTTCAAGTACTAGTGGAAGGTAATTCAAGCTGCATAGTCCGATCAAAATATCAAATCTTCAAAACCAAGGCACTTATCTAGATTTGATTCTACATTTTCACCTTAGACACTGGTGCACTTATTAAGCATTTGTTGCTGCATAGAAGGGCATAATAAGTCAAGTAATAGAAACCATTACTACTGAAGTCTATGGTGTCAGAATTTTAGCATGCTTGCCAAAATTAATTTGGCATGTTTTGATGTCAAATATCTCCAAAGTTAGCCATTTAAATTAAAAGTGACTTCAAACTAACCTACCGTAGCTCATAACGATCAGCATAATGTATTTATCTCAGAAAATGGCAGAAACTCAAAAGCATCGGACTATGCAATTTTAATGTACAGTAGGAATCGTACAGGGCCCAATATTGGCTATTCAAGAATTATTGCAACTGGTATCCAATGGGCATTCAAAAGACAAACAAATGTATACTGTTAAAAAAGAAAAAAAATCATTTTATTGGCTTGACTGTCCAAATATATATATATCTTTTATTACATCGTAGCTACATTTGAGGTCATCAGGTTCGGTGTGGACCAATCAGGTCTTTATAGTGCTGCCCAGGGGTGATCACGCGCCCCAGCATCATGTCTGAATATGCCACTCAAGTCACATTATTGTGATACGTACCAACTGTCATATATGCGTAATAGACGTCTAGACATCTAGACGTCTAGACGTCTAGACATGTCTGTAATATATGCAAATGAGATGACATCACATGACTAAGTCTGCCGGAGGTCTAGATCCCTGGACGGGGAATAAAGCATTCAGTATCCAGAAGTCAAAGTGTTCAGACATTGTACTTTCACATAATGTCAGATGAGGAAGAATGCCGCCCACTAATACGATGCCGGGTTTGCGGCTGCCTGGTCAGCTTGTCCTCAGCAACAACGCAAGATCGAACTGGAAAATATGGATCAGAGCATATGACATAGACGCCACTGCTGCAGGCGTCATATTGAAGACAGAATGAGTGCAATGCTGCATCTTTCTTCACGTCGCTGGTGAAGAAGCCCAACAAGTTTTCGCGAATATGTCCATCGTGTTCGCTGACCGAGACAGGATCGGACCGCTCATAGACAAGCAAGGAGAATGCCATATCTGAATGGACAGATTGTAGGACAGGGCCCGAAGTGATGGCCCACAAATGCACAGATGCCTAGAGGCACAGACACGACTGCACTGATGCCAAGAAGCACAGATGCACAGATCATCGACAGAGACAAACTGCTGTAATGAAAACGGCCAGGACGAAGATACGCAGAACGTCAGGCCAGCTAAGTAACAGGTGAGGCAGTGAGCAGTGAACACGGAGCACCGAGATGCAAGCATCGGATGCCAGGCCACTGATATTGATATATAATTCCATCATAATATTGCTATGGACTAGTTATTAGTGATGGTAATTGTTTTGTCAATGGAAAGAAAACACAACTGAATATGTATCTTTATTGTGTCATTATGGACAATGTGTTTTGTGTAGGCTAAGCAGCCGGACAGTTCAAAGGACTTCAGTGCCATAGTGTGCTCGGACACTCGCTAAACCTGTGGGTTAAGTTAATTACTTACTTACTTACTTACTTAGACCTACTCTCTTAAGTTAAGTGCTTGTATATTTTCTTGTATTACTGTATGATGAATGAGTAAACCTGGTATGTTTTATGGGGATTTTGAAACATGTCATGTCTCCGAAATACTTTGAGGGGGGATGTCATATATGCGTAATAGACGTCTAGACGTCTAGACGTCTAGACACGTCTGTAATATATGCAAATGAGATGACATCACATGACTAAGTGACTAGATGGGGAATAAAGCATTCAGTATCCAGAAGTCAAAGTGTTCAGACTTTGTACTTTCACACCAACCAATCCTTGCCCTATCCTGGTAATGCCAAGAGTCCAGTCTAAGTACTAAGAAGTCAAATGTTTTGGTTTGACACAATGGAGGTTTTGAACCCACGACATCCCAGATGGGAAGCGAGTGTTCCAACTTACACTCAGCCATCCCGTCGGCTTGTACAACCGAATATGAATCAAAGACTTGTAAAATACAAAATTGGTCATTTATCACAGTATTGTCTGGTTCTCGCCATTATTAGGATAGGATAGGATAAGGGGGAACCAGTGGAATAAGGTTCTTTAAACCGGCTGTCACAACTCGCCGGATTGAGCAATGGACAGAATTGTCTAGTCCGGTGGGGTTCGGGCATGATAAGTATCAAAATGTATTAAAATGTTACAAAATGTTGCGATATCAGGTCAACAGATGCTGGACGAATGGACATGAAACAGACATGAAACGGACAAAAAACGGACATGAACGGATAGCCAACGGATAAAATGAACTGAAGCTGGAAAAGAACCGTAGACCTCAATCAGGTGGCATCCATTCCAAGTTTTGTGCATGTTCAAAACTTGTATGGACACAAACCGGACATCAACGGACTTTGTTCGGTTTCTGTCCGTTTCCTCCAATCTGGTGAAGTGTGGCAGGGCCTTTAATGTTCATTGACAGTGATACCTCAAGGCTTCAGATGAGCTGTGTTAGTTCCAGGTCAATAATTAAGTTCTGGGAAATAGATGACTGTTTGTAAAATACAACTTTAATGACACAGTATACTGGAGAAGATGATATGGTAGGTTGCATTAAATTACCAGCAGCCATAGTGGTTCGTCAAAAGGCTAGATTTGCCAGATTTGCCAGATTTGCCGACGTGACTGATGGGACTGATGTGACTGGTGTGACTGATGTGACTGATGTGACTGATGTGACTGGTGTGACTGGTGTGACTGGTGTGACTGGTGTGACTGGTGTGACTGGTGTGACTGGTGTGACTGGTGTGACTGGTGTGACTGGTGTGACTTGTGTGACTGCCGCGACTGGTGTTACTGGTGTGACTAGCGTAACTTGTGTTACTGTCGTGACTGGTGTGGCTGGTGTGAATGGTGTGACTGGTGTGACTGGTGTGACTGGTGTGACTGATGTGACTGATGCGACTGATGCTACTGATGCGACTGATGCGACTGATGTGTCTGGCGCGTCTGGCATGCCTGGCGTGCCTGGCGTGCCTGGCATGCCTGGCGTGACTGACGTGACTGGCCTGACTGACGTGACTGACATGACTGAAGGTAAGGTATAAGTACAGTGCGCATAGCGAGTGACCTAGGTATGACGTCACAGGTTGGAACGGCCGGGCAGCCGAATAAAGTACTCACACACTGGACGTCAACGTGTTCGCATGTCTTCCATATACTACATGGTGTCAGATTGTGAGTCTGAACGAACGACGCCCGAGATTCCGCCATGGCGCTGTCAGGTCTGAAACCGCCGTTACCGTTGAGCCTGGAAGGCAACTTAGCCATGAATTGGCGGGCCTGGTATCATTCATACGAAATATACAGTGTGGCTACAGGAGCGGCAAACAAGACTGAAAGAATTCAGTGCTGCGTATTCTTGCATGTAGCCGGACAAGAAGCGCAGAAACTACATCTGACGTTCAAGATGCCGGAGACACACAAGGATAAAATTGAGCCGCTGGTAAAAATGTTTGAGGAATATTGCATTGGAAAGACCAACATAACAGTAGTCCGATATAATTTCAACTCATTTAATCAAACAACCTGAGTCTATGGACACGTATATTCGGGAATTACGACACCGAATATCGTATTGTGACTACTCACAAGTGGAGGACTCGTTGCTATGCGACCGGTTGGTGTGTGGCGTAAAGGAAGCAAAGTTACGTGATAAGTTGCTGCAGACACCAAACCTATCGTTGGACAGATGCCTAGAAATGTGTCGTTTAAGCGAGAACACACATACACAACTACACGCAGGAGAAAATAACCATACAGAGGAGCAAGTGGACACAGTAAACAAGCAGCAAGGAGGCTATGCAGCACGAGCAAGGCAAAGTACGTCGACACCACGCGTGCGTGTTTGGCAAGACCGTGGAACGCCCGCCTCTACATCTCGTGCGAACTGCACTCGATGCGGTTATCAACATGGGAATACCACATGCCCCGCCTTGGACAAACAGTGTCTGCATTGCAACCGGTATGGGCACTTTCAAAGGGTATGCCGATCGCGACGCACGGGTCGAGCCCAAGTGGATGAGCTCGGCACAAAAGATGACGTAATCGAAGAAGATACACAAGACGACGAAAACGACTTATTCGTTGGTGAGATAACGGACGAGGCAACGAGCAGCAGCAATTTGTGGTACGTGAAATATAACTTGCAGAACAATTCTGTCAAATTTAAACTGGACACTGGGTCCCAAGCTAATATTTTGCCGCGTAATGTCTACAATGCTCTACAAAACACTGTGCTATCACCTTCAAAGTGTTGTCTCATCACGTACTCAGGTGATCGCATCCATCCCGAGGGTGAGGCCGTTATTATCGTTGGAGGAGTACCATTGAAGTTCCAAGTTACAGCGCGAGGCACACCGATCTTAGGAAAAGAAGCGTGTGTGAAACTACAACTGATACGACGAGTAGGCGAAGTCACTATACGGACTAAAGAAGCGACTACTGCCGGGAAGGCAGCAGAACAGTTGGTAAAATAATATTCGGACGTGTTCACAGGGCTAGGAACTATAAAAAGTAATGCAAAAATACATATTGATAATAATGTAGATCCTGTGATTGACCCACCAAGAAGAATCCCCCATGCCATTGTTGACAAGGTAAAGCAAGAATTGGATAGAATGTTAGATTTAGGTGTCATAGTAAAGCAACTGGAGCCAACCCCATGGGTGAATTCTATAACAATCGTACAAAAACCTGATAAAATCAGAGTATGTTTAGACCCGACCAAGTTGAACAAAGCCATATTAAACACCCCGTACCCCACCAGAACGGTAGAGGAGGTAATTGCAAAACCAAGCGAAGCTAAGTATTTTTCGGTCATTGATGCAAATAGTGGCTATTGGCAAATAGAACTGAATTCGGAAAGCTCAAAATTATGCACATTTAACACCCCGTGGGGACGTTTCCGGTACACACGTCTGCCGTTCGGCATTAAAACAGCTGGAGACATATTTATCGGTGAAATGAACAAAATATTAAAAGATTTACCAGGAGTGAATGTAATTGCTGATGATATATTGGTATATGGAAGCACCGAAAAAGAACACAATGACAATTTAGAAAATGTATTTAAAAGAGCTAGAGAGGCTGACTTGCGCCTCAACCCAAAAAAGTCCGTAATCTGCAAAACAGAAGTAAATTATGTAGGCCACACATTGACTCAAACGGGTTTAAAACCCACAGCAGAACGTGTCCGAGCCATACTTGAAATGCCTACCCCCACTGACAAGGCAGGAGTTCAACGGTTTTTAGGCATGGTGGGATATGTAGGAAAATTTATACCGAATCTGTCCGAAATTTCTAAACCATTGAGACAAGTATTGTGTAAAGACATAGTATGGTTTTGGCAAAATGAGCAAGAAAGTGCATTTAGCACACTGAAAAAGCTATTAATGTCAGCACCTGTGCTGAAATATTATGACGTAAATGAACAAATCACCTTCCAGGTGGACGCTTCAAAATCAGGTCTGGGTGCAGCCATTTTTCAACAAAGTAGACCGATTGCTATGGCGTCGAAAGCCTTAGATAAGTGCCAATCAAGCTACGCGGTGATCGAGAAAGAGCTATTAGCTATATGTTTTGGGTGAGTCCGTTTCCATGAATACATTTACGGAAAGGAAGTAATAATAGAAACTGATCATAAACCGCTTGTAGCGATCATGGCAAAACCATTGCATCTATTGTCGGCACGGATGCAACGGATGCGCATGAGGCTGCAGAACTATAATATTATAATGAAATACACAAAAGGTAAAGATATGTTTTTTGCAGACACACTCTCACGCGCGCACACCAGCAAGATGACACCAAACAATCTATTCGACAACAAAATCTCGGTGGCCACAATCGACATTGCACGTAACATGAACGAACGTATTATTGAAGCTACAAAAGCAGATAGCACCCTCACTGAGGTTACACGTTTAACTAAAGAAGGTTGGCCCACAAAAAATAGCTTAGTGAAATCATGTGCCAAACCATTCTTTACATGTAAAGAGGAGATAGTCAGCACAGATGGTATGCTGTTTAAAGGAAAACAAATAATAATCCCCAGTAGTTTACAGAAGGAAATATTAAATCTGTTGCACGAAACCCATTTGGGAATAATCAAATGCAAGCAGCTCGCGAGGGACAATGTTTTCTGGCCAGGTATGAATCAGCAAATTGAAGACAAAATAGCTCGGTGTAGTACGTGTCAAAATTATAGAAATTCCCTGAGTGCTGAGCCAATGAGTCCTCACAACATACCGGAAATGCCATTTTGTAAAGTCGGAGTTGATTTGTTTCAGTGCCAAAGTAAAACCTATCTAATTCTAGTGGATTATTATTCCAAATTCCCCGAAGTCGTAGAGCTGCAAACTACAACTTCCAAGGCAGTGATTAAAGCCCTAAAGGAAATATTCGGACGTTATGGGATACCAACCTCGTTGGTATCTGATAATGGGCCACAATTTTCAGGTCATGAATTCAAAGATTTTGTTGCCACGTATAAGTTCAATCATATCCGTTCTAGCCCATATTACCCTAAGAGTAATGGTCAAATAGAACGGTATGTGCAAACAATAAAAAAAAATGATGAAAAAAGCAGAAGATAATAATCAGGATTTCAACCTGTATCTTCTAAACTACCGAAATACTCCTCTTAGACACATGAATGCCTCTCCAGCTCAATTGCTGATGAGTCGTCGGCTACGGTCTAAAGTACCCACGACTGAAACACAGTTACACCCCCAAGTTCAAAAATCTAAGAGAGCAAATATTGTAAAAATGCAAGAAAGTCAAAAATGTTATTATGATAAAAAAGCTGGGAGAGTGCACAAGGTACTGAAAGTTGGAAATCAAGTCAGGTACAAAACACATGAAGGCAAATGGAGGACTGGCACAGTTACAAAAACAGATATAACAAAGCCCAGAGATTATATAATTGTAAATTGTGCAGGTAAGGAGGTACACCGAAACCGAGTTCACATGTTTAAAATACCAACGACTGTGCAAAACACGATCCGCCCCATGAACACAAATGCACCGCACACTGGAGCCAAAAATACAACAACTACCGACACACACAAAAAGGCCAATAAGGTGACAAATATTTACAAAACTAAAAGTGGGCGTGTCTCACGACCGCCTAACAGACTAGGGATACCAGAATATAATCATAAGTAGATTTTCACCATTAGTAATAAGATGTACCCAAATTGATAGAATTTGGATATCAGATTCACATGGTTGTCCAAACTCCTCTGGTGTTTCCTAACGTAACTGATATCATAATGTCCATAAAGGACCACTAGTTTGGGAAATCATAAAGAGGATGTATTCCAGCTCATCTATAAAGAAAAGTTACCTGTTTATGTTTTGTTCACTAGTTCAAATAATCAAAAACCTGTGGTACAGAAGCAACCCCCAAGTTAACATCATAGCCATTTCGATGTAAAAATTTAAAAAAAAAAAATTTTTTAAAAAATTTAAAAAAAAGAAAAAAGGGGAAAGATGTAAGGTATAAGTACAGTGCGTATAGCGAGTGACCTAGGTATGACGTGACAGGTTGGAACGGCCGGGCAGCCGAATAAAGTACTCACACACTGGACGTCAACGTGTTCGCATGTCTTCCATATACTACAATTGATGTGACTGACGTGACTGATGCGACCGACGTGACTGATGCGACCGACGTGACCGACGCGACCAGCGCGACCGGCGCGACCAGCGCGACCGGCGCGACCGGCGCGACTGGCGCGACTGGCGCGACTGGCGCGACTGGCGCGACTGGCGCGACTGGCGCGACTGGCGCGACTGGCGCGATCGGCGCGACTGGTGCGACTGGCATGACTGACATGACTGACACGACTGATGCGACTGACGCGACTGACATGAATGCCACGACTGATGCGACTGATGTGACTGACGCGACTGATGTGACTGACGCGACTGATGCGACTGATGTGACTGATGTGACTCATTTGACTCATTCGATTCATTCGATTCATTCGATTCATTTGACTCATCCGATTCATTCGATTCATTTGATTCATTCAGTGGGGCAACAGTATAAAGTGTCCATGAGTGTGGTCATTAGATGGTGCCAGGATGCAAAACTCCAACAAACAACCAACCAACTCATGGCTGTATGGTGCTGCCCCCCATTGCAGATCAAGCCGCCCCACTCAGTCATATTATCCTGACACTGAGCTAACCAGTAATTGCTCCATCCTATTTATTCCGAGCGCCAGGCTAGGCACTACCAAGTATCAATTTTGTAAGTCTTCATTTTGACTCAGTGAGGACTCAAATTCATGACCTTCTGCACTGGAAGCCAGCGAGCAGTCTACTATTCGGCTACCACATCCAGTCAGCCTGACATAGATGGATCATGCAGCTGGTTGGTTGATGCAGTTTTACATCCTAGCAAAATCTAAGATCATAGCAGGATGGATACCGACTTGCGACAGTGTACACTCATGGTGACTTTATAGTGCTGCCCCACTGGGAAATCAGGCCACCAGCACCATAACCCGATATCCCACTCAATCACATTATCCTGACACTGAGCTACCCAGTCCTTGCTGTATCCTATTACTGCCGAGCGCCAGGCTAGGAAGCAACAAGTATCAATTTTAAAAGTCACTGATTTGAACCGACCGGGAACCGACCTCCCAATCTCCCGCATGCGAGGCCCGCTCTCTACTGATTCGGCCAACACTCCCAGTTGATCATGCAGGTATCTACCCAGCATTCTGCGAGAACCTTCCAGTGCAAGTGCAAGTCCACCTTTCTGGTTTGTTTGTTGTTGGTTTATGTCATAGCAACATCTAAGGTCATATCAGGACGCGTACCGACTTGTGAAAGTGCGCACTCATGGCGACTTTATAGTCCTGCCCCACTGGAATACCAGGCCACCAGCACCATGACCTGATATCCCACTCAATTACATTATTCTGACACTGAGCCAACCAGTCCTTGCCATATATCCTATTACTGCCGAACGCCAGGCTAGGAAGCGACAAGTATCAATTATAAAAGTCAATGGTTTGACTCGACCGGGAACCGACCTCCCAATCTCCCGCATTCGAGGCCCGCATTCTCCCGATTCGGCCAACGCGCCTGGTTGATCATGCAGCTATCTCCCCAGCATTCTGAGACAACCTTCCATTGCAAGTGCGCCTTTCTGCTGTCAATGAAGATCCATGTAGGACCAACGCCTAAAGAAGCACTTTATGTTCATTACTCGTTATTACATGTAATCGTCTGGAAGTACACTACCGCCATTAATTATGAACTTAGGTGATAACGCCCTGTTCACGGGGTTCCTATATGGGTCGTTCTCAGAAACTGTGTACCACATTATTGGTTTACACGTTACATTGCTAATGATTTAGCCTTCTTTTTTGAGGGGTAGTATGTCAAATAGTTATTGCTGTCTCTGTTTATTAAGTATGTTAGCAATACTACATGTATTTAATGTATCCCACGAAATGTATCCAAAATAGGCTTATGTCTATGGATAATGCGGAGAATGATGTGGATATTATTTGAGCGGAGATATTGCTATGGTGGGTGCATGGGACTGCAATAAGTTATGTGTAGTTTATCCAACCAGACGGGATGGCCAAATGAGTTAGAGCGTCTGTCTCCTGTCTGGTAGATCGTGGGGTCGGGGGTTCGAATCCTGGTCGAGTCAAACCAATGACTTAAAAATTGATACTTGTCGCTTCCTTTCATTATTAGGAAAGGGCAAGGAGCAGTGGAATGAGGAAGACCAATCGCCTGTGACTGAAATTTCCCCTGCTTAAACAACTAATGTACCAAAAACAAACAAAAAAAGCAGTCACCTGACCACCGTCGTGTTGCATTTGGCTAAGCATCTAGTGAAATAATGTAAATTGGGAACCTTTCTGTCAAATTTGCATCAAACTAAATCATTGAAGATAATTGATATATTTAGAGGAAATGTTGCCGCATTCAATAATATATCCCATACCGGGATTCCCAAGTTCAGACTCACTGCTGATTCAGTATGGAATGACTCCATTACCCTGCAGTTAAATGTCGGAGGTCTCAGCTTCAGCTCACATTCTAGAAGCTTGGTGTAAAATTTCCCGATATTTAGACATTGGAGGATGGTGTGAACTAGTCTATAGTAATTACAATTGTATATAAAAAGGTAGATGGTATATAAAGCCAGAGGCATTAAGGTATTATGTGGTGCTGGTGATCCTTTGCTGAGTTAATATAAACATTATGTAGTTATAGATAGTGTGAGAGGGGCACTACTTTTAGTGTGACATAGCCTTGGGAGCCTGCTCACATACTCCCTCCCCCCCCCAAGTGTTATTTATGGCTCACTGCACACCCAGAAACAACAGGGCACTGTAGCCATAAACAACCAAGGCTTGGATACAGGCAGGTTGGATGTTCATTGGGTGGTTGAAGAATGCCTAGTGCTGATTGGAGGAGCTGATCAGGTGTGACAGCCATCTTGGATTCATGAGACTATATAGTAATAAACCTGAGGGTGTAAGCTCTCTTCTGTGCACTTCCTACTCTACCCTTCTCTTGCCTGTAGTGATTTCACATTTAGCCTACCTACACAACCACAGCTGCCAGCCGTCGACTTTACATTAGGTTAATTAATACCTCTTCCATCCCTAGCCTTCACTGTACACCATATATGTTAAAGTCAATTTAAATCTACTCCCACATGGCTCTTGATGAACAAACTTGGTCGGATTATTGGGATATATTAGTTTCCAATCGCTATTGCAGTGACATGACCATAGCAAATATTGTACATTAGATAACCCGCTCACCATGACGTGTTCACAATGATCCGTTCAATATGACCTGCTCAGAATGACCTTCTCGCAATGACCTGTTCGACATGACCTGCTCACCTTGATATGTTTATCATGACCTTATCGCAATGAATTGCTCACCAGGACGTGTTGACCATGACTTACTCCCCATGACCTGCTCACCATGATTTGATCACCAGGACCTGCTCACCATGGCTTACTCACCATGACTTGCTCACCATGACATGCTCTCCATGACTAGGTCACTATGACCTACTCACCATAACGTGCTCACCATGACCCGCTCACAAGGGCATGTTCACAATGACCTGTTCGACATGACCTGCTCAACATGACCTGCTCGACATGACCTGCTCGACATGACCTGCTCATCGTGACCTGTTCACAATGATTTGTTCACTATGACCTGCTCACAATGAACTGATAACCATGACCTGCTCACCATGGGATGTTCACTATGCCCTGTTTATCATGACCTTCCAACAATGAATTACTCACCAGGACATGTTCACAGTAACCTCTTTTTCCCGCAATGACCGGCTCCATGGTTTGATCACCATAAACTACTCACCATGCACTTGCTCACCATGACGTGATATCCATATCTAGGGCATCATGACCTGCTCACCATAACCTGCTCACCATGATCCGCTCAAAATGGCCTGCTCACAATGACCAGCTCACCATGACCAGCTCATTGTGACCCACTCAGTATTCCCTACTCACTATTCCCTGCTCACTATTCCCTGCTCACTAGGACCTGCTCACTAGGACCTGTTCGCTAGGACCTTTCACTATGATCTGCTCACTATGACCCGCTCGCTAGGACAAGCTCCCTACGATCTACTACTGACCCTATGTGCGACCACACTCCACCCTTAAACAGCTGCTCATCTTACCCGTCCTGATATGACGTCCCGCTCCCCCGCTCCCCAGCTGCATAGTCCGATGAAAACATCAAATTTTCAAAACCAAAACAATTATCTAGATTTGATTCTACATATCTAACTTAGATACTGCTGCACTTATTAAACATTTGCCATCACATATAAGGGAATATTGAGGCAATTGAATAGAACCTGTTACTGCAGAAGCCTATGGCATTAGAGTTTTGGCAAACTTGCCTAAATTAATTTTGCATGCTTGCACTTCAAATATCTCAAAAGTTAACCATTTAAAGTAAGTTACTTCAAACTAAAGAAAGGTAGATTATAACGACCAACCTAACATATTTATCTCACAAAATGACAGAAACTCAAAACCATCGGACTATGCAACTTTAAATGGTGTCAGGACGTAAAACTCCAACAACCAACCATGTTCTGTATTGGCGTGCTTCTAACCCCACCCGATCCATTGCCACTATAATATACTACAACAATATAGCACGTTGCCTGCCGGGTACTTCCACTGTATTGATCTCTCAGACTCCATTTCCCAGATATTTCTAAATCTGCTGCCAATTCTGATCAAACATTAAATATTCTTCTTCTGTTGGCTGCCGATCTCCAGTTCAGTTTGTGGCTTTTGTTGTTGTTATTATCATATTATTCTAGACCACCATCGGACAGTTCTCCTCTAGTATGCAACCCTTGTTTCCGAGTTCTTGCTTGTTTGTTGTTGTTTTCGTCTGTCATTCTCTTAAAATTGAAGCTAAGATATTGTCACTATTTATCTTTATTCAGTTTCTTTGTTTGGTGTTTTACGTTCTAGGAACATCTAAGGTAATATCATAATGGGTACAGACTTGTGATAGCGCACACTCATGGTGACTTTATAGTGCTGCCTATGGTAAATATCGGTTAAATTGTGTAATTGTTGTTTTATATTAGTTTATTAAGCAGGGCAAATTTCAATCGCGGACTATTGGTCTTCCTCATTCCACTGCTCCTTGCCCTATCCTAACAATGCCGAGTGCCAGGCTAGGAAGCGACAAGTATAAATTCATACGTCATTGGTTTGACTCGACCAGGGTTAGAACCGACGATTCCACGATCTACCAACACAGGACAGACACTCTACTTCATTCGCCCATCATTTAATGTTCTTTCAGTTAAAAGTCTTGTTTTTCTCAGAAACCTCACCACGGTGTCTGTGGAGGATTTGGTGTCTATTTAACATTGTTATTCTGCTTACACCTATGAGGATGACATTTTCCCCAGCCTTGTTTGGAGCCAATCGTACTATGGGTAAGACGACTTGCTAATTGATTGGTTGTTGGAGTTTTAGGTCCTGGGAGCATCTAAAGTCATATCAGGATGGGTACCGACCTGTGGCAGTGTGCACTCATGTCACCTTTAGAGTACTGCCCCACTGGGGATTCAGGCTGCTGGCAGCATGATCTGATATCTCACTCAGTCACATTATCCTGACACTGAGCTAGCCAGTCCTTGCCCTATCCTAGTAATGCCAAGTGTGAGGCTAGGAAGCGACAAGTATCATTGTAAGTCATTGGTTTGACTCGACTGGGAACTGAACTGCCGATCTCCCGACATGCTTAGGTTAATTGATTGATTGTTTGTTGGTTGTTTACAGCCGTTTTGGCAGTAAAAGCCCAAGATCACAGTGAGAAGAGTTCAACTTGGATTCTGTCACATACTTATTCAACCGTTGCTTGTACACAGAATGTAAAACAGTAATCAATGATGTGTCAAAAGACACATATGGAGTTAAAAGTTCATAACTATAAAAATCGTGGCCAAGGACAATACATACCAACCACCAACCCGCCCTCTGGTGGTAATGGTAGGAACTAATGTACTGGGAGGGAGATCATTGCGCAGCACACTAAACAGAACAAAAATAATGTCTAGCCCCCCCCCCCCCCCACCCATCCTCCCTCCGCGCAAAAGCCCAACCTCTGATGAATGACAGTGGCCGGAACGAACACCACACTGTACATATGGTCCAGGTAAAAAGGTATATTATCGCCCTCTATAAATAGGTTGTTTCCCGGAAGGAGCAGGGATTATGACCGAACGCACAGACACCCAGGTACAGTGTCCGTGAGGCGATAGGAATATGAGATTCTAATTATGAAATATGACACTTAATTAATTTATTAATTAACTTTGAAAATGAAATATGGTTACCTCCCCCCTCCACGCTCACAATACTGAACTCCTTTCTCTCCATGTGTATTGGTGGGGGTGGGTGAGGGGGGAGGGGGCAATGCTTACACAATTCATACTTGCACTGATGATAGCTTGGGTGGGCAGGGGGAGAGGCAAAGGCTTTAAGTGCCTGTCACACTATCCCGGATTGAGCAACGGACAGAATTGTCTAGTCTGGTGGTGATAAGTATCAAAATGTATTAAAATGTGTCAAAGTGTTGCGACATCGGGTCAAAGGCCGCCGGACGAACGGACATGAAAGGGACATGAAAGGGACATGAAAGGGACATGAAAGGGACATGAAAGGGACATGAAAGGGACATGAAAGGGACATGAAGCGGACATGAAGCGGACATGAAGCGGACATGAACGGATAGCCAACGGACAAAACAAACTCAAACCGGACAAGAACCGTAGACGTCAGTCCGGCGGCATCCATTCCTAGTTTTGTGCATGTTCAAAACTTGTAAGCACAGAAACCGGACTTTGTTTGGTTTCTGTCCATTTTTCCCAATCCGGTGATGTGTGACAGGGCCTTTACACGATTATATGAAAAGTCCTTACTTGTATTGATACCTTGTGTGATAGACTGTGTCCTGAGTTGATTGATTGGATCAATGGATAAAGAATGCTTACAAATAGAGAAAGAATGCGTGCAGTAGATACCTACACAACAACTGAAAGTAATAAAACAAGGGGAAACCATGAGACTATTACTGCCTAGCGGCGAAAACAAGTCATTAGACCTAACCATTATGGGCAGCATAAATACACATCAAAACAACAACAAAGAAAAAAAAGGAAAAAAAAAAGAAAAAAAAAAAGAAAAATAAAGGGAAACCCCCGAGCTTGGTACTTTCCTTTATTCTGCCTTCAAAAGATGTTTTGTTTGTTGTTGTTTTATGTCCTAGCAACATCTAAGGTCATATCAGGACGGGTACCGACTTGTGACAGTGCGCACTCATGGCGACTTTATAGTGCTGCCCCACTGGAATACCAGGTGGCCAGCACCATAACCTGATATCCCACTCAGTCACATTATCCTGACACTGAGCTAACCAGTCCTTGTCCTATCCTAATAATGCCCAGCGCCAGACTAGGAAGCAATAAGTATCAATTTTAAAGTCATTGGTTTGACTCGACCAGGGTTCGAAACCACGACCCCACGATCTACCAACACGGGAGACGGACGCTCTAACTCATTCGGCCATCCCGTCTGGTCCTTCAAAAGATGTTGGGTAGGAAGTGACCTGCTACTGCCCAGCCGGGTTGCAGGTGAAGTGTGCGAACTGTGGCGTGCCGCTAGGCTGGCCTCGCACCTAATTGCTGATACCTGGCATCAGTCACACCGGAGGATTATATATATTTTTACTCAACTACTCTCTCTTATTTGTATCTTTTCATATGTCGCATTTCGGCTTGAAGTGAGTAGGATAGTGAGCAGGCGAGGGGTGGCGCCACCGTCGGAGCTGAGGCCTGAGCAGTAGATGAGTAGTCCGAGGCCAAACCACCTGATTACTGGTGGGTCGTTGTTAGGAGCGAGTATAGAATTCCGGGTTATTATACTAGTATAATTGTCATACAAGATATGTATATATATTTTTTATAAATGAAATATGATTTAAATTGAAGTGAGCGGCTATATTTATAATTCCTCCGCTGACAGGAAGCTTGGCGGTAACAGGCATACCACCCAGGATGGTGGAGGGGTTGGGGTGGGGGAGGAGGATGGGTGGGGGTGGGGGTGGGGGGCTGAGGGGGTGGGTGGATGGGTGGGGATCTGGGGGTGGCGGATGGGTAGTGGGGGTGTGGTGGTATGTGTATGGGTGCGGGATCGGGTGTGGGGGGTGGCCTACACTGGTTCAGCTGGACTGGCAATCAGAACGCGGAAGGTGGAAAGAGAGGGTGGTTAGAGTTTTACGTCCTGACAACATATAAGGTCATAGCATGACGGGTAGGAAGAGAGCATAATCAGACCAATGACTCCCATGTGTATGCGCGTAAATTTGGACTTTATTGGCACATGTTGGTCACTATGGTCCTTAATCAGTCTACGCTTCTGATGCTTGTTGATTTGTGGTCTTACGTCCCAGATAGTGCTGCCCACGCTGGGAACCTGAGCCGCCAGTACCATGACTTAGTACCTCAGCCAGATAAATTATTGTCATTATTGAGCAAACCGTTCCTTGACCTATCCTAATAATGCTGAATGTCAAGCTAGGAACTGACAAGAATAAATTATCTAAGTCTTTATCTAAGTCTTTCGCTTAACTATGCAGAGCAGGGGGACGGGGCATGATGGATGCATGGTCCCCCACACTCGACCAGACGGGATCGCCAAATGATATGAGCTTCTGCTTCCCGTTTTGGTAAATTGTGGGATTTGAACCCATGGGTTTGAACCCTGGTCGAGTCAAATGACTTAAAACGTGATACTTATAACTTCCTAGTCAGGCGCTCGACATTATTAGGATAAGGCAATGACTGGTTGGTTTGGTATCAGGATAATGTGACTGCGTGGGATATCAGGTCATGGTGTTGGCAGCCTGGGGCCATATTCATGTAGTGGTGCCAGGCTTAGCCAAAGCTACACGCAAGCTCTGGGGAAGCTATCCGAGGCTAGCGGCGGGTTGGAGAAATAGGTCAAGTCGTATTCACCAATGTCAAAGCCGCCGCGGATAGCTAACCGCGAGTTTATTTATAGATTTGGGAATTCCCTCGATTTGACAATATGAATAACACCGACAATGCGGCGGGAGCGTTAATAACGGTTCGATTTTAGGGTTAATTTGATTAAATTTCACTTATTGCGTATGTAATTCTGTTAAATATGATAGCATTGAATAGATTTAGGCCTAATATATAGCTGCCGATTCGGCGGCGGCGGCGGCGATGTGTATTTTGTTGACATGCGACAGTATGGATATCGATGTCGCTGCGGCGGCGGCGATTTGTTTACTCTGTCTGTGTCTGTGTCTCTGTGTCTGTGTCTCTGTCTGTGTCTCTGTCTGTGTCTCTGTGTCTGTTTCTGTGTCTCTGTCTCTGCATGTGTCTCTGTATGTGTCTCTGTCTGTGTCTCTGTATGTGTCTCTGTCTGTGTCTCTGTGTCTCTGTATGTGTATGTGTCTGTGTATGTGTTTACTCTGTCTGTGTCTCTCTGTGTCTGTGTCTCTGTCTGTTTCTGTGTCTCTGTGTCTGTATCTGTATGTGTCTCTGTATGTGTCTCTGTCTGTGTCTCTGTATGTGTCTCTGTCTGTGTCTCTGTGTCTCTGTCTGTGTATGTGTCTGTGTATGTGTCTGTGTCTATGTATGTGTATCTGTCTGTGTGTCTGTGTTTGTGTCTCTGTCTGTGTCTCTGTATGTGTCTCTGTCTGTGTCTGTGTCTCTGTCTCTGTGTCTGTGTCTGTCTCTCTGTGTCTGTCTTTGTATGTGTCTCTGTAGGTGTCTCTGTATGTGTCTCTGTGTCAGTGTCTCTGTATGTGTCTCTGTTTCTGTGTCTCTGTGTCTGTCTCTGTATGTGTCTATGTATGTGTCTCTGTATGTGTCTCTGTATGTCTGTGTGTCTGTGTCTCTGTCTGTGTATGTGGATGTGTCTATGAATGTGTATATGTGTGTGTCTCTGTGTATGTGTGTGTCTATGTGTCTGTGTGTGTCTCTGTGGGTATGTGTCTCTGTGGGTGTGTCTCTGTGTCTGTGTGTGTGTCTGTGTGTGTCTGTGTCTCTGTCTGCATGTGTGTCTCTGTGTGTCTGTGTCTCTGTGTTTATTTGTGTATCTGTGTGTGTCTGTGTGTATGTGTGTGTGTCTGATTATCTGTGTGTGTGTCTATGTGTCTATGTGTGTGTCTGTGTGTGTGTCTGTGTCTCAGAGAGAGACAGAGTGTGTGTCTGTGTCTCAGACAGAGACAGAGACACACACATACACAGAGACAGAGACACACACAGAGACACAGAGACACAGAGCCTAGGCTACGGTCGGCGGTTAGCGTTGGCACCGACACATACACAGACAGAGACACATACAGAGACACAGAGACACAGACATGAAACAGACAGACAGAGACACAGACACAGACACATACATAGACACAGACACAGAGACACAGACAGAGACACAGACAGGAGACACATACAGAGACACAGGCACAGACAGACAGGCACAGACACAGACAGAGGCACAGACACATACAGAGACACATACATAGACACAGACAGAGACACATAGAGAGACATAGACATAGAGACACAGACAGAGACATAGACAGAGACACAGACACATAGACAGAGACACATACAGAGACACATAGAGAGACACAGACAGAGACACAGGCAGAGACACATACAGAGACACAGGCACAGACAGAGACACAGATACACATACAGACAGAGACACAGACAGAGACACAGACAGAGACACAGGCAGAGACAGAGACAGACAAAGACACAGACACGACACAGACACAGACACAGACACAGACAGAGACACAGAGAGAGACACAGGCAGAGACACAGACACAGACACAGACACAGACAGACACAGACACAGAGACACACTCACAGAGACACAGACACACAGAGACACACACAGACACATAGACACACACAGACACAGAGACACACACATATACACATACATAGACACAGACACATACACAGTCAGAGACACAGACACAGAGACATACAGAGACACATACAGAGACACATACAGGCACAGACACATACATACACAGACAGACAGAGACACACACAGAGACACAGACAGAGACACAGACAGAGACATACAGAGACACATACAGAGACACAGACAGGCACAGACACATACAGACACAGACAGACGGAGACACACACAGAGACACAGACAGAGACACATACAGAGACACAGACAGAGGCACAGACACATACACAGAGTCACAGACAGAGACACAGATAGAGACACATACAGAGACACATACAGAGACAGAGACACAGACAGAGACAAGGACAGAGACACGGACAGAGACACATACAGATACACATACACAGACAGACACAGAGACACAGACACAGACACAGACACAGACACAGACAGAGGCACAGACACATACACAGAGATACACAGAGACACAGACAGAGACACATACAGAGACACAGACACAGACATAGACACAGAGAGACACATACAGAGACACAGGCAGAGACACAGACAGATACACAGAGAGAGACACGGAGACACAGACAGAGACACATACAGAGACACATACACAGACAGACACAGAGACACAGAGAGAGACACAGACAGAGTCACAGACAGAGGCACATACACATACACAGAGACACATACAGAGAGAGGGACACAGACAGAGACACAGATACACAGAGACACAGACAGAGACACAGACAGAGACACAGTCAGAGACACAGTCAGATACACAAAGAGAGACACAGACACATACACAGAGACACAGCCAGAGACACAGACACAGACAGAGAGACATACAGAGACACATACAGAGACACAGACAGAGACACAGACAGAGACACAGATAGAGACACAGAGACACAGGCATAGACACATACAGAGACACATACAGAGACATAGACACAGACACAGAGACACAGACACAGAGACACAGACAGAGACACAGACAGGAGACACATACAGAGACACAGGCAGAGACACAGACAGAGACACAGACAGAGACACAGACAGAGACACAGACAGAGACACATACATAGACACAGACAGAGACACAGACAGAGACACATACACAGACACATACATAGACAGAGACACATACAGAGACACATACAGAGACACATACATAGACACATACAGAGACACATAGAGAGACATAGACATAGAGACACAGACAGAGACATAGACAGAGACACATAGACATAGACAGAGACACAGACAGGGACACAGACAGAGACACAGAGAGAGACACAGACAGAGACACAGGCAGATACACATACAGAGACACAGACAGACACAGAGGCACAGACAGAGACACAGACAGAGACACAGACAGAGACACATAGAGAGACACAGACAGAGACACAGGCAGTGACACATACAGAGACACAGGCACAGACAGAGACACAGACACAGAGACACAGACAGAGACACAGACAGAGACACAGACAGAGACACAGACAGAGACACAGACAGAGACACAGGCAGAGACAGAGACACAGACACAGACACAGAGACAGAGACACAGACAGAGACAGAGACACATACAGAGACAGAGACACATACAGAGACACAGACACATACACAGAGACACATACAGAGACAGAGAGAGAGACATACAGAGACACATACAGAGACACAGACACATGCACAGACACAGACACAGACACAGAGACACAGACAGAGACACAGACAGAGACACATACAGAGACACATACAGAGACAGACAGAGTAATTCTGTTAAATATGATAGCATTTAATAGATTGAGAGCCTCACACGGACACTAACCGGCGTGTCTAGCAGTTAACCCTGGTTTGAAAAACGGGGTAGCTTAGCCTAGGCTACGGTCGGCGGTTAGAGTTGGCACCGACACATAATTACCGATTTTCCACTGTTAGCCGTGTGGGGCTATCGTAGCCGCGGTTAAGGCCTTGGCACCTCCACATGAATATGGCCCATGGTCTCCCAGTGGGGCAGCACTATAAAGTGGTCATGATTGTGTACTCTCACAAATCGGTACCCATCCTGCTATGACCTTAGTTGTTGCCAGGATGCAAAACTCCAACGACCAACCAACCTATCAAGCTAGTAGCGAGATGTGACATAAGAATGCTATGTGAACTCAGTCGGGGGAGGGGAGGGGGGGGGGGGGGCAAGACGCATGAGCTCCCACGCGGCTAGCCAGCCAGCGCGAGTCCCAAGGCCCAGTCAGACCTTACCGTACTGAGTACCGGACACCAACGGACAAAGAATTGTTGTGTCCAGTGGTGTCCAGTGGTGTCCAGTGGTGTCCAGTGGTGTCCAGTGGTGTCCAGTGGTGTCCAGTGGTGTCCAGTGGTGTCCAGTGGTGTCCAGTGGTGTCCAGTGGTGTCCAGTGGTGTCCAGTGGTGTCCGGTGGTGTCCGGTGGTGTCCGGTGGTGTCCGGTGGTGTCCGGTGGTGTCCGGTGGTGTCCGGTGGTGTCCGGTGGTGTCCGGTGGTGTCCGGTGGTGTCCGGTGGTGTCCGGTGGTGTCCGGTGGTGTCCGGTGGTGTCCGGTGTCAAACTGTTGCAACGGCCGCCGGATGAAACGGACGCTAAACGGACGCTAAACAGATGCTAAAGGGATGCCAAACGGACGTCAAACGGACGTCAAATGGACGGACCGGACACCAAATGGACACCAACCAGACATCACCGGACACCACCGGACACCTACCCAACACCTACCGGACTGTTGACGGACGCGCCCAAACCCGAAGGACCGAATTCCCGCAGCACCGTCAAGGGACTCTTCAGGATACAAAACGGACACCTAACAGATATAACGGACATGAACCGGACGAAATGGACTTTAAACGGACACCAACCATACACTTCAGTCCGGTGGTGTCTGGTTCAAGGTTAGTGCATGTTCAAAACTTGTACCGGACATTGCCGGATACCACTGGACACCGCCGGATGGGTACTGGACATGTCCCGGACATTGCCGTATTTCACCGGACAGTGTCCGGTTCATGTCCGGTACCCCAGTCCGGTAAGGTGTGACTGGGCCTTAACCAAGTCAGCCAGCACAACCAGGTGAAATAAACCTCTTATTCATCGGTGCTGACATAGTACCAACAAAATCGCATTTGCGTGTTGCTCAGTCAGGACAGGTACTTGTGGGTTATTAGAGCTACCTCACCGGTACAAATTGAGTAAATTACCCGTGTCTCCGCCCAGGCAGCACAACCAAATAGGACGGCTAGATAAGTCAAGCACCCGCTTCCGATGTGCAAGGTCAGTGGGATTCAAAGTCAAACCTGAGCCAAAGTCAAAACAAATGACTTACAAATTAATACTTGTCGCTATCTAGTCTGTCACTTAGCATTACTAGGATAGCAGTGGAATGAGGAACAGCATTTTTCATTGATTCAAATATCCCAAACTTAATTGATGAATGTAATAATGAATATAAATAAATAATGTTCAGTGATTCAAATAACCCAAGCTTAATTGTTGAATGTAATAAAAGAATATAAATAAATAATGTTTAGCAATTCAAATATCCCCTACTTAATTGATGAATGTAACAACAAATATAAATAAATAATGGTTGAAGATTTGGTAGTGTCAAAAGGGTTTATCCTTATGAGTACAATTTGTTATTCAAATAAAGCAATTATCATTGAGTTGAAGGAACGGGATTTAAAACTAGAATTCCAGAAACAGATATATGTTTATGTTAAAAATATTGAAAAAAACATAAATGACTTTTATCCCAGTGAATCACATTATCCCGATTCTACGTCAACCTATCCTTCCCTTATCCTAGTAATAGCGACCGCCAGGCTAGGTAGCCAGACATATCAATTTTGTAAGTCAAACTGCATGACATACATTGTGAAAGTTTGTGTGCTCTCACGGAGAAAGCATCGTTCTGTAAACTTGTGTAGTAGTCCAGACATGAGCTCCACTACCATACGGTGGCAGCAAGGACTGCCGCGTAACTGTAGCAGTTTACTGCGCTAGGTGGTGGTATGGTAGCCGGCAGGCAGCGCCTCGACAGGGCTGCCATCTACTGCGTGTGGCTAGCATAACCTCCCCTCCGAGGAAGTTGACATGGGACCTGTCAGGGCAAAGGCGGGTCACTTGATCGTGGATGGCGCAGTGAGCGGAGAGCAAATATAGATGTGAAAGAAGCAAGCATACTCGTTCTCCTGCTTGCTCGGGGGGTCTATTGCGTGAGCGTCAAGTTTCGAGCAGCCAACAAAGGGTCCCATCACAGTTGCATAGTCCGACTAAAGCATCACATTATCAAAAGCCAAGTACGTATCTGCATTTGTCCCTCCACATCCAAGTTAGATACAGTTGCACTTAAACTTATTCAACATTTATTTCTGCATAGAACAGCATATTAAGTCAAATTAATAGAACTTGCTACTGCTGAAATCTATGACGTCAGAGGTTGGTTTGTTTGTTGTTGTTTTATGTCCTAGCAACATCTAAGGTCATATCAGGATGGGTACCGACTAGTGACAGTGCACACTCATGGCGACTTTATAGTGCTGTGCCACTGGAAGGACCGCACCAGCCTGCCCAGCACCATGACCCTGCATATCCCCACTCAAGTCAGCATTTATCGCTCGACCACCCTGACAGCAAACCGCACTCTAACTCATTCGGCCATCCCGTCTTGTCGTCAGAGGTTGGACAAGCATTGCAAAATTAACGGTTAATTTGTGCACTTCAAATATCTCATAAGTTAGTCATTTCAAGAAATGTTGCGTCAAACTAAGGTGGGCTGGATTATGATGATCAAATTAATATATTTATCTTAGAAAATGTTTGTTTTATTTAACGACTCCTCTAGAGCGCATTGATTTTATCATCGGCTATTGGGTGTCAAATATTTTGGTCACTGACACATTTCTTTAGAGGAAACCTGCTGCCGCCACATAGGCTACTCTTTGCAACAGGCAGCAAGGGGTCTTTTATATGCACTTTCCCACAGACAGGACAGCACATACCACATCCCTTGATGAACCAGGGCCCATATGTATGAGCCAATTTGTAACCATACCAGGGTTAAAGGAGGGTGCCGGGTTAGCTAACCCCAGAGTTCCAAATGTGTCACAGGGGATGTATGTGACCAAAACGCGCCCGAGTTAACTAACGTTTCAGTTATTTATAGATTTGGGAAATCCCTCTGTGCCTGTTTACATTCGTCGATTCGAAAATATTAATATCGCCGCCGTTACGGCATCAGCGTTAATCTCGCTTCGCTTTTAGGGTTAATTTAATGAAATTTCACGATTTGAGTATGTAATTCTGTTAAATATGGTCGCATTGAATAGATTTCGGCCTGATATATAGCCGCCGATTCGGCGGCGGCAGCGATTTGTTTACTTTACATTCGTCGATTCGACACTATTAATATCGCCGCCAAAGTGGTGGTAGCCTTAATAACGCTTCGAATTTAGGGTTAAATTGATCAAATTTCACTTATTGCGTATATGTAATTCTGTTAAATATGGTCGCTTTGAATAGATTTGGGCCTAATATATAGCTGCCGATTCAGCGGCGGCGGCGGTGGACAGTATGGATATCGACATCCATGCGGTGGCAGCGATTTGTTTACGTTACATTCGTCGATTCGAAAATATTAATATCGCCGCCTCTGCGGCGGCAGCGTTAATATTGCTTCGAATTTAGGGTTAGTTTAATGAAATTTCACGATTTGAGTATGCAATTCTGTTAAATATGATCGCATTCAATAGATTTGGTCATAATCGGTGCCTAACCCCACCTTTAACCCTCCTTTCACTTGGGGTTAATGCAGGCGACTTTAACCCTCGAAGAGTTTGCCTAACCCATGCACATACATTGACACTTTCGCCGCTAACCCGGGAAATCCGCATGACGGATGGGTTACGACCGCTAACCCGGGCTCATACATATAGGCCCAGTTGTAGAGCACTGATTGGAATGGAAAATAGCCCAAACTGCAAATGTGTCCATTGAGCAGGATGAATAGGATGACAGACGCCGACATACCTGGACACTCTACCATCTGAACTACGTCCCTCTCCCTGTAAAACCGAGATGACTGCAGGGTGTTCCAATTAATAACGCAATAAATAATGTCTTTTCATCACTATTTAGGCATTTAATAAATATAATTACTTTATCCATCTTTCTCCTCCAGTTCCATTAGGTTAATATTAATTAATAACTCAATTATTTCTCGATTTTATCTTCCAATCGCCTTATAACACTAATTACTAGCAATGCGTTGAAAATGTCTGAACTTGTTACCGCCGAGAAAGACCAGGGTAATGGCTTTGAAGCAAGACAATTATTCTGAGAGAAGAATGAACGATGTTTACAGAACGCCCACATCAGTTCAGTATCCACTTCCTGTCTGACAGAGAGCGGGTTTCAAAACCAAGGGTTCAAACCCTGGCCGAGTGAAACCAATAATTATTCATTATTCATGTTAGCATAGCATTGGTAATTCGCGGGCGGTAATACGATGGCTACACCTAAGCGCAGCAACACTATGAATACCACCAGCACAGATTAAAATTTACTCCTGACCCGACGCCCACGAACCGCAGAACATTGACCAGCGATCGCCGAGCTACGGTGGCGCCACCTTGAGGTTACCGCTGCGGCGAGCGGCCGCCCCCCCTACCCATATGGTTTTTCCGCACAGAACTCTCACGTGACCAACACCGAGCAGCAGAGTAGCTCGCCATTCAGCGCTTAAAACCCGGACACTGAACAACTGGTCAAAATTACGCCACCCACCCACACCTTTAGTAAAAAGGGGTCAAGGTGTAACAATATACAGTCTTTCGGTCATGGTAGACGAGTTGGGAAAAATATCAATATCTTGGGCGATGCAGTTGGGGACCATTGTTATGTAATAGCGAAGCAATGGGTGCCCACTCGCTGTGTGACATAAGAATGCTATGTGTAAATGTTATGACACACAGTGACAGTGATTGTGATATGATGTCCAGATAAAAAGATATTGTTACTTATTACAGAAATGTCCCCTCAATGCACCAGAAAGGATGCAAATGGAGTGGGAGCATCTATATATATATATTTGCTGTAACTGTATGATGACTACTTGTTACCACAGGAGCACTGGCCAAGCACACCAGCCATTCTACATACATTATGGACACCACCTGCACTGGGGTTGAGTGACAGTTGACCCTTTTGGGTGCTGCTCACCCAGGCTGCAAGGGGTGTCTGATTGGCTGGCTGTGTGAGACCAGACACCTTATACTCCGTGCACTTGCTATGCAGACACACAATCACTCTATAAGTACTGAGATGTGTGCAACCATTGGACTCAGGCACTGATGTTGATCTGAGTAAGCATGAACCATGTGGGTCTGTGTAGCAGGTTGTAAGTGAGTCAGGGTGGCAGGTCTCTAGTAGGTGAACAAGCGTTGTAGCCAATAAAGCTCAACCTTATCACTGTCAATCTTGTGACTTGTCTTCCTTTTCTTCCTTATGAGTTGTTTAGAGTACTTTGAAGGTGGGGACTGGCAGACAGTTGCCAGGAACCACCTGAGTAGTATTGAGTATGAAGAGTTATTGAGATGGCCATCAACAAACTCTTCAAAGGGGTAGGGTTGTAGGGTTCGAGTCCACATATGGGAATGTGGTCCCTGGGCTCGGGGGAGGGGTGTGTGCTGACCTTAAGAGGAGTTGGGTCATTTATTGAACTGTTCGGTTCATTTACTCAACCTAGACACTTAATGGTTCAAACAAACGCCAATATAAATCAGTCGCGTCTCTGACTTCATAAAGTATCACAACATAGCCTACCACCCGGCATTGCTATGATAGGGCAAGGAGCAATGGAATGAGGGAGGCATATTATCTGTGGTTGAAATTCTCCCTATTTATGTCTCATTTTCTGAGATAAATATATTAGGTTGACCCTTATAATCTACCTTACTTTATTAGTTTGGCATAACTTGTATTTTTAATGGTTAAATGTTGCTACATTTGAGTGTAACCATGGACAATTAATGTTGGCAAGCATGCCACAACTCTTGACACCATAGGCTTCTGCAGTAACAGGTTATATTAACTTGCCTCAGTATTTCCTTCTATGTGGCACATAATATTAAACAACTTCACCAGTATCGAAGTTTGATATTCAGAACTCTTTTCCAAAACGCAATAAGCGCCAATCCACACAATTAGTTTGCAATGACAATGCCAAGTTTGTTAGATCGGGTTTTGGAAAAGAGCTCTTCATATATGTCAAGAAATCTTCATATGCGTATAAAGAGCTCTTTTCCAAAACACGATTGACAAATGTGGTATTGGCATTGCAGACTCATTTCTTTGGATTTGCGCTTATTGCGTTTTGGAAAAGATCTCGTCTTATGAAGTTTGTTTGTTTGTATATTGTTGTTTTACGTCCTAGTAACATCTAAGGTCATATCAGGACGGATACCGGCTTGTGACAGTGCGCACTCATGGCGACTTTATAGTGCTTCCCCACTGGAATACCAGGCTGCCAGCACCATGACCTGATATCCCATTCAGTCACATTATCCTGACACTGAGCCAACCAGTCCTTGCCCTATCCTAATAATGACGAGCGCCTGGGTAGTGTAAGAGTGATATGAGATGGACGTCCGTACACGTTGTGTGTTGAGTAGAGAGTGGTTTATTTCCCCCCGTGTGTCACAGGAATGTTCTGCCCTCCATATATGTACATATATGAGATCTCCCCTCTTGCGAGGCAACAAAGGACACACATGTGGATTTTGTTGTCCTTAACACCTTAATTCTAGAACGTACAATTATATTGCGATATGATCTTTCAAAATACAAGTTCGGAATTAATGTTCAAGCAGTTCAATCCATACAGGTGTTTTCATGTATGTACTCTTGATTGTGATCATTTGTGAAACTTGTTAGGGTTTCGAATGTTCAACTTTAACGACATGTATCCTAGTGTGAGAGTGTTCTTGTGACATCGATCACATTCATCAACATACATTTTATACAATTTTATGTAATCGCAATCAACTACAAATAGCCTGTTCGTTTATTTTGTAACAGTGTGTTGATAGCTTTCGTCTCATTTCCCAAGAACTGAATACCATTTAAATTGTGACTCTTCCCGATCGCTGCTTGTCGCGCTATTGTGCGGAGTTTGTTTTGTCATGTTGTGTGCTCACATGGTTGCCTCGCTAAAGGTCAAGTCTTACGACTGGCCGTATGGTTCGTCTGTATCTTGATACTTTTGGTTGCGGAGCTATAGGCTGTTGTGTTTCGATCATTTGCTCTGCTTCTGATGGTTGTTTGTCATTTTCTTGACCGTCCTGTGGTCTGTTTTGTTCTGTTTGTCTAATGTCTGGGGCTATATCGGTTAGGTATTCTTCGTCAGGTGTTTTCATTAGGTGGATGCGGTTTCTGTTTATGTGATTGTTGTCTGGTTTTCTTATTTGGTATTCTCGGCCTGTCGGTCCTTTGGTGCCAGTGATTGTGCCTGGGACCCATTGTTTTTTGTGATTTTGATATCGGACCTTGTCGCCTGCTTTTAATTGTTTGTGTGGTCGTCCTGATCTGATGTTGTGGTAGTATTTTTGTTGTTGTTGTGTTTTGTTGATCAGCTGTGCTTTGTTTGTTTGTGTTTTGGGTTTGAGGTTCATCGGGTGCGTTGGGACTCTCGACCTGAGCCGCCGGCTCATTAGGAGCTGAGCTGGGGATGAGTTTAGTGTGACCAGAGGCGTGTTCCTATAGTTTAGTAATGCTAATTCTACGTCCCGATTTTGTGCTTTGCATTTTATCATCATGTTCTTTATGGTTTGGACGAACCTCTCGATCTGGCCATTGCTTTGGGGAAATTGTGGACTAGAGTAAACTGCTGTGAAGTTGTAGTGTTTTGCGAATGCGGTATATTCTCTGCTTCTAAACTGTGGGCCATTATCTGAGACTACTGTTTGTGGTATCCCATGTCATGCAAAGTTTTCTTTAAGGGCCTTAATTATGTTGCGAGATGACATGTTGTTTAATAGTGCCACTTCGGGGTATTTAGAATAATAATCTACTGTTATGATGTACTGTTCATGGTCTAATTCGAACAGGTCCGTCCCTATTTTTTCATATGGACGGTTTGGTATTTGGTGACTTATTAATGGCTTGTGGTGTAGTTGTTTCCTGTTCACTTGGCATGTTGTGCATTGTTCTATTCTTTGGACTATCTGCATGTCAATGTTGGGCCAAAATACGGTGTTGTGTGCTAATTGTTTTGTTTTGGTGATCCCTAAGTGTGTTTCGTGAAGGATTTCAATGATTTTTTTGCGTGTTTTTTTGCGTGTGTTTTTGGGGATGATGAGTCTGTTGCCTTTCATTATTTTATTATTTTCAATCGTCAGATCATCTTTATATGCTTTGTATGGGATTAACGCTGCTGTCCTGTTCATGTCTGACATTGGGCATCCGTCGTTTATGTATTGGTATAGTTGTTTCATGTCATCGTCTGTCTCATACTCTTGTTGTATCTCTGTCATTATGTCTGACGTGGCTGTGACTGATGCCACGCTGACTTCATCATCAAACAGGCAGCTGGGCTCTAGTGTGTCACTGTGCGCTCGGGAAAGTGCGTCTGCAAAAAAAAGGTGAACCCCTTTTACGTGTGTCAACACTACATTATAATTCAATAGGCGCATGCGCATACGTTGCATGCATGCAGATAATTTGTGAATGGGCTTCACCATTATCGAAATGAGGGGTTTGTGATCGGTCTCAATTTTTAATCTTTTTACCATATGCGTATTCGTGGAATCGCTGGCATCCAAAGCAAATGGCTAGCATTTCTATCTTGATCACCGCATAATTGGATTGTGCGTGATCGAGTGCTCTGGATGCCATCGCTACCGGCTTTCCGCTCTGTAACAGCACGGCCCCCAGCCCGGCCCCCAGCCCTGATTGGCAGGCATCCACTTGGATGACGATTGCTTTGTTTACATCATAGTAGGCTAGGACTGGAGTGTTTCTCAGTTTTTGTTTTACGGTTCTGAAAGAGCTTTCTTGCTCTGCTTGCAGTGCCACGCCACATCTTTCGCCAGCAACGTTCGTAAAGGTTTAGCGATTTCTGACATGTTCGGAATGAACTTTTGCACATATCCGATCATGCCGAGAAATCGCTGCACGCTGGGTTTGTCGTGTGGGGTGGGCATGTCTACGATCGCTTGAACTCGAGAGGGGTCTGGTTTGACTCCATCTTGTGTGAGCAAATGGCCTACATATGAAACTCGCGTTTGGCATATCTTAGTTTTGTCAGAGTTAAGTCTTAAGTTGACTGATCTTGCCCACTCCAGTACTGCTTGCAACCTGCTGTTGTGCTCCTCTATCGTGGACCCATATATCAATATGTCGTCCGTCACCACCCCTACACCTGGCAGATCCCCCATAATGCGCTGCATCTCCTCGATAAAGATATCCCCGGCTGTCTTAATGCCGAAGGGCAGGCGGGTATATCTAAACCGCCCCCAGGGGGTGTTGAATGTGCAGAGGAGTGAACTTTCTTTGCTAAGCTCGATCTGCCAGTACCCTGACTTTGCGTCTAACACAGAAAAGTATTTTGCCTGGGCAGTGTTGGCTAAAACTTCATCGATAGTCTTACTGGGGTAGGGGCCTCTCATGATCGCTTTGTTGAGCTTCGTGGGGTCGAGACAAATTCTTAACTTATTCGGTTTGCGTACAATGGTAATAGAGTTCACCCATTTGGTGGGCTCGTGTTGCTCTATGACTACTCCTAGCTTAACCATTCGTTTAATCTCGTCGTGAACTTTACCCTGAATTGCGTATGGAATACGTCATGGTGGATTGACTATAGGCCTCACATTTGGATCAGTGTATATTACAGCATCAGTTTTTATTAGGCCTAGCCCAGTAAACACATCAGAGTATTTGCTCACCATTTTGTCCGCACGTTCACTGAGGGATCCCTGAGTTCCTGCCTCGTATATCTCATCGACCCTGGCTAAAATCCGTAACTGGGTACACGCTCGCTGTCCCAGGATCGGGTGACCCTGCTGCACCACCTGGAACCTCAGTTGATGTCCATTGATGTTCAGGTTTGTCTCGCCGTCAGGGATGATCTTGTGTCCGGAGTATGTGATGAGTCGACATTTACGCGCCTTTAGCATCGCTTCTTTCAGTTGGTCGAAGATTTTCCTGGGGATCAGGTTGGCTTGCGAGCCTGTATCCAACTTGAACCGGATGACTCGATCCTCCACGCGAAGGTCTTTGTGCCATGTCTCCTCTTGATCGGCGTGATCATTGCCCATGGACCCGATGAACAGGTCCGCATCCAGCTGATCCACTAGGGCAATGGCTGCTCCCCGTTGTTCCATGTCTGGTTGTCTGTCCTGATGATCCCACGTAACTCCATGGACTGGCGTTGGCTTGCTTCGGCACACTCTCGCAAAGTGTCCTAATTTACGACATGAGTTGCATGTTTTCCCGCGTGCTGCACATACTCCTCTACGGTGCTCGAACCCGCAGTTGCCGCACATGTTGCGGGCTATGTTGTTGTTGTCGTACCTGCCACGCTGATTCCAAAATGGCACTCCTGGTTTGGTGGGCGGTCGCGACCCGGCACCGGCATCTCTGGCTGCAATGGTGTCCACTTCTTGGGATAGCTCGTCTTGTTTCTCCTCCAAATGCCTGGCTTTGAACTCACTTAGTTGACATATCTACAGGCCCTTTTGCAGTGTTAGGTCAGCCGTTTGGAGTAGTTTGTCCCGTAGTTCCATGTTGCGGACGCCTGCTACTATCCTGTCACGTAGGAGGATCTCTTCCATCTCCCCATATTGACAGTCTGTCACCCGGTCACGGAGGGTGGTGATGTAAGTGGCCGTATCCTCCGTGGTCTGATTGTGTGTGTTGAACCGATATCTCGTGATAATTATGTTGGCTCTGCCAGTACAGTATTCACGAAACGCATTTAACAATGGCTCCATCTTGTCCTCCTCGCTGTGTGTGAATTGGAAAGTAGCGTGCACTTTCTGAGCTTCCTGCCCAGCGATGTGCAGGAATATGCAGCATTGTACGTCCACCGGTTTGGTCTTGACTCCCGCTGCCGTGGCATAAATTTTGTAGGCCCGGTACCATATTTTCCAATTACTGGCTGCATTTTTGTCGAGAATTAGTGGGCCTGGTGGTCTGAGGCCAGTCAGAGATGTTGTGGTACTTGTGTCAACCATTTTACATCTGACACCATGTAAGAGTGATATGAGATGGACGTCCGTACACATTGTGTGTTGAGTAGAGAGTGGTTTATTTCCCCCCGTGTGTCACGGGAATATTCTGCCCTCCATATATGTACATATATGACAGGTAGGAAGCGACAAGTATCTAAGTCATTGGTTTGACTCGACCAGGTTTCGAACCTACGATCCCTTCATATGAAGAGTTCAGGCGCAAAACCACATTAATGCCATTCCGAAAATTGAGATAACCTTATTTTAATTTTTTTTTTTTATTGAGGCTGTATTTATACTGTCCATAGCATATAAGCCCGGGTACCCAGGCTTGTTTTCAATGCTGGCCAGTTGTAGTGTTGGTGTTATCTTACCACACAGTGGCTGCTGATAAGGTATTTGATTGCCTGCATTTCAGTAGCAGATATATAATTGATTGGTATGGTTAATAGCCTATGTTAGTTTTTTTGGATTTTCTTGGTGTATATGTATTTATTTTTCTACTCTTATTACTAGACTAGCCTACTCCTATTTACATATCATAGACTTGTACGTAGCTGTGTGGTGTGTTATCTGTCTACTTTTGGCATGGTTACCTTCCATTGGGCGTCCTGCTGGTCGGCCCTGACATATCACATGCCCCTTTGCAGTGCAGCTTAGTGGGGGTTTCCTAGCCTTATTTTGCACAGATATTTTTTGTAAGTTATTAGGTCAGGAATTTGTTGTTCCTTGACCGTTTGGGCATTCCACACCTTGGCAGCCATTTCCAGCATGCTTCTCTCATGAGCTTTTATTTGGCTTCTGGTCTGCTTTAGTAGTGGCGCATTATTTGCTCTAGTAGCCCTTTGTGGTTTTGTTAGAAGTTTAATGTTTTGACTATAGCTATATGCTAATGTTTTCAAATGAATTATTCTCCTATTTTCTAGTAATTTCACTTTGGTTCTTTTGTGTATGCCATAGGTGGGGTGCAGCTTGTCTACTCTTAGACAGATTTTTAGGGCTCTCTTCTGCAGTGTTTGCAGTTTTTTTAGTAGTTCTTTTCTCGCACCCATGTAGTTTACATCTCCATAGTCAAAATAGGGGAGCACCATGCCCTTGAAGATTTTTATTGACATTTCTTGTGTCATGTAGTCTCTTAGCTTTGCAAATAGCCACAGTTTGTGGTTTACTTTTTGTATAATTTTATTTATACGTAGGTTGGAGTTTAGTTGGCTGTCCAACTCAAGGCCTAGGTATTTGTAATGGTCTACATTCTCTAGTGTTTGGTTTCCTAACTTACAGTGTAGTTTTCTTTCTGACATTTGTTTATGTGAGACTCACACCACTCATCTAGTTTTAGTAGGAGTTTATTTAGTTTAGTTATTACCTCCTCTTCTGTGGTGCCATTTGCATATATGACTGTGTCATCTGCATATAGTTGGAGGCATTCAGTTTGCAACCATTTTTCAAGGTCGTTTATATAGATTATAAAGAGTAGTGGCCCTAACACTGACCCTTGGGGTACACCACATGTGACAGGTTGGTTGTCTGATAGTGTATTGTTTATTTTTGTTTTCTGTTGCCTGTTGTTCAGGTAGCATCTTATCCAATCCATAGTGTTGGATTTTATGCCCATGGTTTTTAGTTTTTCCAGTAGTATTTTGTGGTCTACTGTGTCAAATGCTTTGCTGAAGTCAATGAAGGCGGCTCCAACTAATTGTTTTTGGTTCATTGATGCCATTATGTCATTTGTTAGGTTAGCTATTGTTTTTGATGTGGAGTGCAGTTTCCTGAAGCCCCCTTGTCTTTCGCTTAGTATATCGTTTTTTTCCAGGTGTTCATTGATGTGTCTCTGTAACACTTTTTCATTGAGATTGCCTGGGGTTTGAAGAATTGATATTGGCCTGTAGTTTCCCATGTTTTGTTTGTCTCCACCTTTGTGAATGGGGGTGATGGTTGCCATTTTCCAGGCTGAGATAAAACGCCCCTGCTCAAAGGAGATGTTGAATAGGTCTACTATGGTGGCCGGGATGGCTTGGAGTGCCTCTTTCAGTATTTTGGTTGGTATTTCATCTATTCCACTTGGTTTATTACCATTACTGTAAAACCTTCATAAGGTTATTTTTGTACATACCTATTTTTGTGTGCATTGCTCCATAACTTTCTCTTCACAAGAAAAGTGGAATTTGTGAAAATTATAATTAGTTTCAGGTAAAAGTCTTTTACATTAATTAAATTTTTGGATTGCCGTTTATAGGGGTTTTGCACCTGAACTCTTCATATGAGTCAGTCATGGACTGTCTGCGAAAACCTAGTATACGCAAATCCAAAAATGGGAGTTTAAATCAAATATTTTTTCCTGAAAAGCATTGTAATTCTCACTAATCTCACTTTTCCTATGATCACATGGTTATAGAGCAGTGAACACAAGATTAGGAATATAAAAAGATAACCTTCAAAAAGTTTATTTCCATTTTTGGATTGGCGTTTACGTGCGTTTTGCACCTGAACTCTTCATATGTAGAACCAAATCTATATAATTGATTTGGTTTTTGAAAATATTATGCTTTCATCGGACTACGCAGCTTTAACCCTCTGGTAACCAACATATCACATACGATACACACATTTCCTGATCATCATAGCCAAACTCGCTGTCATTAATTTACATTTTTATAACCACAGTACCATCTAAGATATAGTTGTAGTACTATGGTATTACGGATAAAAAAGGGTTAAATATTAACAGCTAATTTGGCTATGGTGATCAGGAAATGTTTGTATCATATGTGATACGCTGGTTACCAGAGGGTTAACACATGTGGTAAATTTTAATTTTTCGGTGAAAATTGTTGTCGATTTGTTAGTGCAGTGGTTACTTCTGATGGATTGCGTTTTGCATTAACGCCTCGCTCCGTGGGGCTCTGGCTTGGTCAATACTCGTCTGATTCTCTCTGGGAAGGTCGCCAACTGAGAGCACTCGGCGCCTGTAGTGGGTGCTCTGCATTTGTCACAGCAAATCACAGAACCCAAATGACAAGCGAGTAACAAGCAGAACCAGGCACACCCCAAGCGGGCGGAGAGGGATGCAGGGGATGGCCCAATACCTGGTTGAATCAAAGCAATGACTTACACAATTGATACTTGTCACTACAACCTGGTTTGGCGCTCGGCATTACTAGTCGGTTTGTTGGTTATTGGAGATTTATGTCCTGGAAACATCTGAGGTCATATCAGGATGGGCAGCAACTTGTGACAATGCGCACTCATGGCAACTTTATAGTGCAACCCTACTGGGAAACTAGGCCGCCAGCACCATGCCCTGATATCCCACTCAGTCACATTATCCTGACAGTGAGCAAACCAGTCCTTGCGCTATCCGAACGCCTATCTAGGAAGCGATAAGAATCAATTGTTTAAATCATTGGGTGGATTCAACAAGGTTCGAACTCGTGGGTTCGAATCCCACGATCTATCAAAACGGGAAACTGACGCTCAAGTCATTCAGCCATCCCGTCTGGTCAGTCATGATGTCTACAATAGTGTATTAATAAAGTATACTGTTACTGCAGCTTATCCTTTAAGAATGCTAACAATTCTACTTCAAATTCTACTAACAGAATAGCTTCATATGCACCATGTATATTAGTACAAAGTTACCCTAACCCTGACACTAACAATATAAAATGTACACCCAATTATCTCCCAATGCTGTTGGGTAACAGCACTATTCTTCTTTTTCCTTCTTTTCGTATTTGTATCAAACTCTTGTTGATTTTAGACTACTACAAACGTGAATGAATGTAACATAATATTGCCGGAATACCAGTGCCTCAGCGCTGAGAAAATACCTTTATTTGCTGAATAAAATAATCATTTACCCCCAAAAAAGCTAAAGATGCCCAGGCCTCCTCATTACCTATTTAATATAGCAATGGTATACTGCACTTGGTTTGAATAGGTGTTAACATACATATTATACTGCAGGTTTGCACGCCAAATATCAGCTAAATTAATTATTACAAATGGTACTCTGAACTAAAGAATAGTAGGTAGTAACAAGCAACCTGATATTCTGTATATACATATATAACTCACAAAGATGAACAATCTTAAAACCCATGAATTATGCAATAGTAATTACTTTTGAATATCTGTGTAAAGTACTTTTATTCAACCAGTGATTATCTACTTCAACCTTCTTGGAACTCTACGTTTTAGCAACACCTTAGTCCATGACACAATAGGTATCGAGTTGTGACCATTTGCACTACACTGGCTTTATAGTGCTGCCCAAAGGGACACAATGGCATCAGAATCTATAGTACTGGCCTCATGCTTCCACTCAATCACATTGACCTAGCTGGCAGGATGCAAATAGCAACTTCACTCTGCGAAGCCAGTCTTGGGAGATTTGCAGCCCTCCTACAGACAGTCAAGATGGGATGAGCTTATCCTTTGTCACCCTTGTATCAGTGATATTTTCTTGACGTATTGTTTTCTTTTGACTGGAGATTGCCCACCTCAGTGTGAACACTGCCAGTGTATACTGAGAGTGCATCACATTTTGTGCGGCGGGGAAGTTCTCAGAAAAATTAAAAATAAGAAAAGCTTGTTTGCCACTATACAGGCAAAGAAACTTATTTATTTTGGCCACATCATTTGTCAGAGTTCAATATACCGTACATTGTTGGAAGGGAAGGTGAATGGCAGGAGAGGGAGAGGGAGACCAAGAACATCATGGTTTACAAATATTTCACAGTGGACAGGCTTGAATTATTCACAGTCTATCAGAACAGCACACCATCGGGACAAGTGGAGAACCATTGCATCCAACTCTCGACTAGAGGATGGAACTATTGATTGATTGATTGATCACATTTTGACCGGAGGTCCTCACCCACAGCCGGTTAGAGATGATGTGTCTGGAAATGAGGGTGAATAAGCGTGTGATGGAGTCCTTCCAATTACATCCACAACTCATTATATATTTTAGGGAAACTGGTTCGAATAAAAAATTAATTTTCCATTCATAACCACTTGTGATTTTACCACAGGTGTATGCTCTTCTGGCATACATTTCTGCGCTCCATTTTTACTTGTTTGAAATGACATATTTTAGTCAGTTATGTTTAAGCATTGTGTGACCCCCAATAGCTGATGTATACTTTTTGTGTTGGCGGTCTGAGGGTCATTAAACGAACAAACAAACAAAATGTCCTGACACTGAATCAATCATGGACTATCTGCCACCGACTTATCAGCAGAGCGGCTTGGTTAAAGCTGACCATTACTCTCCATTGACATTGTGTAGAGAGGTGCGCCAGGCAGACAGTGTTATGGGGACAGCAGCAACATCGACAGTCGGTCTATATTTTCCAATTACTGCACTGTCACAATTGTAATCAAAATTGCCCCATGGAGCAATTCTGTTATTGTTTATAATTGTTTCAGGGAGAGAGAGAACGTGCAACGTCGCTATACTTTGACAAAATAGAACTGAAATATGTTCCCGGCAGCTTCATAGTGTTGCCCGGTTAAGGTACCATAGAGCCGACAACCCACTCAATTCAGATTATCCTGACACTGAGCCAACCGGTTCTTGCCTTATACTACTCACCTCCAGGAGATCTAGCAATACTGTACCTATTTGGTGTCAATATAGTGCTGCACCACTGAAATACCATTCCCCGAGCACCATGACTCGATCATCTCGCTCATTATCCTGCCATTAAGTTCTAGCCCTGTGTTCTACTTTGATCGACCGGTTTCTAACCTCCTAGGAGGATATGGAATTAAATTAAATTGAATTAATATGTGTGTTCAACCACTGAAGAGGGTAAGTTGGATTTGGTTGGCATGCCCATCGGGTGGGAAGAGGAATGGGGTGATCTTCCCCAGTATTGCAAACCAAACCAAATATGCTATGGACAGTATAAATACAGCCTCAATTAAAAAAATAAAAAATAAAGAATAAATAAATAAATACAATACAACTTTTTTTTAAACTAAAAAAAACTACCAGGATACTGGGACAAATAAGCTATGCCCAAGCTATACAAGGATTGCCCTGGTACAGCTAGACATACTTAGAAGACATGTTTGGCATTAACACAGAATGCCGAGCGCCAAACCAGGTAGTGACAAGCATCAATTTTGTACGTCATTGGTTTGATTCAACCAGGTATTCAAATTCCTGATCTTCTGCATGAGAACCCTGTGCTCTTACCGATTGGGCCACCAGGTCCACACCCGCTTGTGTATCCCCTGGTTCTGCTTGTTACTTGCTTGTCATTTGGATTCTGTGATTTGCTGCAGTCTGCCAACCTTTTCAAATGTTTTCATAAATCTTTGTTATAATTGTTTTTTCCCAGATTCACGAAAACATTAAGAATAAATTACTATCCAAACCCAAATTGATTAATTCTCTCCAAGGAAATGTCTAAATAATGTCGGATATCCGACTATTATATAGACACCGCATCTGAATTGATATCTGACATCCACCGACATTGATGCAAGCAATTTCCGATAATTAAAGTCATGTCGGACCGACATCGGGATCTGATATCGTCAGGAAGCAGGAGCCGATACAAGAGCGATATCAGGATGACGTCACACAGTGGGATGGGAAGGTTGCTTGGTTTCTTTTATGGGAGTCGTGGCTAACAACCAAACAATTCCACTTCCAGCTGGGACAAAAATATCTTTTGAAATATCTCCATTAACAACCAATACATCATGTCATAAAGGTGGATTGTTGGAGTTTTACGGCCTGGCAAAATATAAGGTCATATTAGGACGGGTACCGACTTGTAACAGCGCACACTCATGGCGACTTTATAGTGCTCCCCCACCGGGAGACCAAGCCACCAGCACCATGACCTGATATCCCACGCAGTCACATTATCCTGACCCTGAGCCAACCAGTCCTTGCCCTATCCTAATAATGCAGAGCGCCTGGTTAGGAAGTGAAAAGGTATCAATTTCCAGTCATGGACTTGACCTGAACAGGGTTCAAACCCGTGGGTTCGAATCCCACGATCTACCAAAGCGGGACACGGACGCTCAACTCATTCGACCATCCCGTTTGGTGATGTTATAATTTGTTTTTTGTTGTTGTTTTACGTCCTAGCAACATCTAAGGTGATGTTATAAAGATGGTGGTTGTCTAGTCTAAAAATTGGTGGTGGGACATTAAAATCAGGATTACACAATAGCAGGATAACAGAAGAGTTTACCCTTTTCCCGGTGGTGGGTCACACCAAAGACCCTATAATACTAAGACGGCTCACTCTGCCTGTACTGTGTAATCAAAATGATCAAACCCACCACTTGGTGCGCTGGCTGTTCTCTTGGTTAAACAGGTGCTATATTATATGTATAAATGTATATATGAATGTGAAAAATGTGTGATGATGGCGATGTTGATGGTGATGCTGATGATCATGTGTATTTGTTCATAGCAATTTCATATTGATGTGTATTCATACTTACGTATCTCATGTATAATATAATTGTATGAGTTTACATGTGAAACACCAACCAGCAGCTGGGCTGATCAAACCCACCACAAGGTGGCACTGCAAAATTTACATTACCATGGGAGAGATAGGCAGTGAGCCGTCTTAGTATTATAGGGTCTTTGGTCACACATAATACAGACATACACACCGCTTGGTGCCGCCAACCCCCTCCCCCTCCCCCTACCCCTATCTCCTCCATCTCCATCTCCACACTGGTGACGGCGGGGTAGTTGTCTGGGTCCTCTCTCCAAGTTACACTAACCACCCGGTGAGCAAGTCCACCACCTCACATAGACGGTTACACAAACATATCGCCTCCCAGATTCTCCTTAAAGCCGCACAATGTAAGATTTTAGTTGATTTTTGTTGGATTTTGTGTTTGCCAATATATTATTCATCAGAACACATCATGCATCAGTACAGAATCACTGGTCTTGGAGACGTCGCTGGTTGCAGTTATTTACCCAGTGCTTTGATGGTTGGTTGTTTGTTGGAGTTTTACGTCCTGGCAACATTTAAGATCATATCTAGACGGATACCATATTGTGCCAGTATACACTAATGACGTCTTTATAGGGCTGCCGCACTGGGAGACCAGGCCACCAGCACCATGACCTGATATCCCACTCAGTCACATTATCCTGACATTGAGCCAACCAGTCCTTGTCCTATACAAATAATGCCAAGTGCCTGGCTAGGAAGTGACAAGTATCAATTTGTAAGTCATCGGTTTGACTCTACTAGGGTCAACCTAATATATATATATATATGAAGAGTTCAGGTGCAAAACTCTGTAAACGCCAACCCAAAAATGCAGTTAAAATAAAAGATGTTTATCTGGAAGGAATTTTAATTCTACCTAACTCCACTTTTCTTATGTTGATATGATTATGGAGCAATGAACAAACAATTAAGAATGCAAAAAAAAATCACTTTTTGAAGGTTTGATTCCAATGTTTATATAAATCTTTGGATTGATGTTTACAGGGTTTTGCGCCTGAACTATTAATATATATATGATGCATAATGCAGTATACGAGTATAAATGCAAGGGTAATATACACACCCTATATTTCCTCTGTGCTCATTGGTGGAGTGCCCCCCTCCCAGCTGTCTGGTAAATTGCCAGGCGGGCGGCCCTCTCGCGTCACACACTGGAGGAAAATATATATATATATAAGGAGCGGCTACAGTACAGAAAGGAACACAAGACAAATATAGGAGGAAAAGTAAACATATTCTCTGGCAAGGTTCTGGTGCGAGCAGCGGTTTGGCACGCACGATACGGGGGAGGAGCGCCGGTGGCGGCGCCACCAGTCATGAGCATAGAAAGTAGGTAGCAATATACAGAATAATAATAATAACCATCATAATAATAATACTAAATCCCTTCCATGCCTATACACTCAAATAATGCATTATACATCACATATATATATATCTGAAGAGTTCATCCCCAAAACCCCTAAATGTCAATACAAAAGGGTTAATTAAAATAACATATTTTACAAGCAAATTTTATTTCTCACTAATTCTACTTTTACTGTGATATAATGATTATGGAGAAATGAACAAAAATAATAGGAATATAAAAAAAATAAAAAAAAATTATTGACGTTTTGATTCCAAAGTTTATCTCAATTTTTGGATTGGCGTTTACAGGGGTCATATATATTTAAATGACAGTTACACTAAACAATTGGAGTATGCACCTTTAACAAAATGCTGTCATCACTGTCAGAATCACCGTTGTGTTACCACACCCTCGATTAGCTTCAGTCAGACAGCGAATTGGCATCGCTTTCCTCGGAGTCTCTGTCAAATTGAGGAGCATGTGATGAATTACTTCCTGTCCTTCACATGTTAACGATCGAGTAAGATTAAGATTTCAACCATAATTAAAGTTGGACAATCCGATGGAGTTGGGTTTCTACCATATTTGCTTAGAGATAATTACATCAGGTTCATCATTACATCATCATCATCATCATCATTTCATGAAAGCTGCCTGCAAAAGTGTTGAAGTGCTGCTGGCTTTTACAAGTTACCAGCAGCACTCTCTCGGGGAGCAAATAGAGGTTTCACACCGGCAAGAACATGTCAAGACAGGCGCAAAACTATTTGTCCCTGCAGTGGCTGGTCGGGAGATGTTGGGAGTTCCATACATCAACCGCCCTTAACGCTGCCACAGTGACATGGTTTTCTGTTTAGGGTTTGCTCCCTTAGCCTTTGGTTCTGTTAAGAACCTGTACCACAAGGCAGTGGTTTACAACTCTGCAGGGCAGGGGCATCAAACTCCCTGAAGTATTGCAATACCTGCAATACCTGCATACCATATTCATCATTACAAGGTACTTTAAATTAGAGTAAAGTGAGATTCAATCTGAATTATACTTAACCAGAAACATGTAGTATTTAGTAGTAGACCAGACGGGATGGCCGAATGAGTTAGAGCGTCGGTCTCCCGTGTTGGTAGATCGTGGGGCCGTGGGTTCAAACCCGGGTCGAGTCAAACCAATGACTTAAAAATAGCCTGGCGCTCGGCAATATTAGGATAGGACAAGGACTGCCTGGCTCAGTGACAGGATAATGTGACTGTGGGATATCAGGTCATGGTGCTGGCAGCCTGGTCTTCCAGTGGGGCAGCACTATAAAGTCGTCATGGGTGCGTACTGTTACAATTCGGTACCCGTCCTGATATGACCTTAGATGCTGCTAGGATGTAAAACCACAACAAACAAACCAAATTTAGTAGGAGTAAGGTAACTGTATGGCTTCTCTAAAGGGCTGATCTTCCAGCCAAACAACCAATTGAACCACACAAACATAATATCAATTGGTATTTATTTCCCGTGACATGTCCATTTTAACGTTCATGAGTAAGTATATATTGTGTAAATACAATCACAGCGTCTCCGGTAGATGGCAACACCAGTGTCAATAAGAAAGAACAAAGTGTTAGATAGGAGAGATAACCTCAAGGTTACTGAATACATCAGTCAGTGATAACAATTCACAAAGAAGTAAAGATTACTGACGGCTCAGTTCAGGTTTCATTGTTCGAGTAGATGTGCAGTATATGAAAAGAGTCCTAGAGGCACGGCAGGGCATAGGAGTTTGAGTGGCCAATTACCCATGTTCCAGTCAACATGCACAATGCTACATTAAAGTAAAGTTCATACTTATGGACAATACATTTGTAAAAATATACTGATTTTCGGTTTGTATTTATATATTGGCAAATAACATTATTATTCTCAGGCGACGGAGTGGGGACCAGGATTATGTAACAGAGAAGCAATGGGTGCCCCACTGGCTTTGTCACAGAAGTGCCTATGTAGAAATGTGATAACACATAGCGACTGAGATTGTGATATGATGGTCATACATAAGAGACTGTTAATAATTATTGAAATGTTCCCTTCATGGACCAGAAAGAGTGCATTGAGGGCGAGAAGCATTGATATATGTCTGTTGTAACTGTCTGCAACTACCTGTTACCACGGGGCCAATGGACAAGCACACCCAGCCATCCTGCATACATTATGGATACCACCTGCATCTGGGGGTTGAATGACAGCTGCCCCCTATTAGAGCGTCACCACCCCCAGGCTGTAGAGGGTGTCTGATTGGCTGGCTGTATGAGCCCAGTCACCTGCATTCCTTATACCTGACACACATACCCTACTCTTGGGGGCACTCTTGGCTAGGCACTCTAGCAGAGGACTACACTCTCTACACTTGAACTAGCAGAGTGGCAGAGTGGTTAGAGTGTCTGACTTTTTTCTAGGTCGGACTCCTAATCTGGAGGTCGGTGGTTTGATTCCCCGTGCCCCCACCTCTGCCACTTTGGATTTCCACCACTGTGTATAACTTACAGCGTCATCAAAGGCCGGTTACTCTCATACCATGTCTATGTGATGTGGGAGGTTAAAAATCCCTTGAGTCGGTAAAAGTGTAGGCTCCGGTTTTCTATCGACAAACTGTCTAATGGTGAAAACAAGTCTATTCAGACTTATCCATGATATGCAGTATAAATCTTCAATCAAACTAGCAACATCTATTCCAAAAGACACTGAGCTGTGTGCAACAACCATTGGACCCAGGTTTAATGGATTGTAGCCACTGATTCTGATATACAAAAGTAGGAGTGATGAGGATCTGTGTGGGCAGTTGGTAAGGAGTGAGGGTGATAGGTCACCAGTAGGTGAACATGGGTTTATGCCAATAAAGCACAACCTCTTCACTGTCAATCTTGCGTGACTTGTCTTCCTTTATTCCCTATGAGTTGGTGAGAGTAACAACATGTGGGAACTGACAGACAATTGTCAGAACACACTTATGGAGACTAGTAATGCTTGGCGTTCAGACATCCGAGTCTTGACATATTACACATTGTTGCAAGTGTCATCGGACTGCAGTTTTAATCATGAATAAACATTTATTTGATCAATAATTCACAGTACAAATTACCACACATATTGCTTTGTTGCGAACCCCTTTCACCCATGTCCTGTCCTTAGATAGTGCATTTTGCATTTCAGGGTGGATCAGATGCATGACCATGGCCTGTCCATTTCTGTGTTGCTTTGTGCCATTACACATACCCAGGTGGACTGGGCCATGTGGTGATGGTTTCTCTGATGTCCTTAGTGCTTAGGATGGGCTAGTGTCCATATGTTCTTTTCATATTAACACTTTTACTGGCCTGTCTTTTGCTTTTTGTGATATTGCACAGCAAGCAGGGACTGTGCTCAAGGGCAGGTGTGATTTTTGTTCTGTTGGGAAGTAGTTTCTTTCTTTAGTAGTTTTTTGTAGTGGTCAAGGTTATGGATTGCCCGTTGTTTTATGTTTTGCTTATTCCAGGCATGTGCTGCCAAGGCGAGTACACTCCTCTCATAGATTTTGGTGTTACTCATTTCTGTCAGTAGTATCGGGGCCGCCATATGTCTGGTGTCCCTACGGGGTTTTCAGATACGCAGCATAGAGTATTAATAAATTAAATCACATGGCATCATATTTGTTTTATTGGGGTTTTACATCAAATGAACACTTAAGGTAATATGAGAACTTGTGTTGGTGCAACCCGATGACGATGACTTTATAGTGCTGCCCCGCTGGGATATCATGTACCAGCACCATGGCCCCCATCACAGTGCCATCACTGAGCCAACCATTACTTGCATTATCCTAGCACTGCCCAGCAGAAAGACGGTTGGTTGTTGGAGTTGTATGTCCTTGCAATATCTAAGGTCATATTAGGATGCCGCAGCAGGAAGGACAGTGGAAGGTAGAAATGTGGTAAGTATCTAATGTCACAACAGGTTTGTTCAACCTCAGACAGCAACACGAGAGGCCAGCGGAATAAAATCTTCAAGGAGAGGAGAAGACTTGAGATCAGGAAACACTGATTTTTCATTCAAGTTAAAGATCCAAGGAATAGGTTTCCATACCAAGTGGTTAAAACACAAATGGTAGGAGCATTTTAGAGAAGGTTGACAGACATTGGAGATCACACTCACAATTATATGACTTCAGGGCTCCATTCACCTCCATATGTGTTTAAAAAAAAGGTTTGTTTTATCATAATGAGCTGGCATTAGAGGCCCAATAGGGCCTAAATCAGCCAGAAGAGGATATGTATGTTAATATTGTAATAGTGTGCACTGACCTCTCAGGCAAGTAACCACATAGACAGGTAGGCGTGGGTCGTGTGTTGATATCAGGTAGCCTAGGTGGTGTAATGGTCTGGAATGCAAAGAGATGTGGGTTCGAGTCCCGCTCTAGGTGCAATATTTCCCATTTTCATCACCCCCCAAGTAAGTATGTGTTTTCTTTGGTCCGGGGATGGAAACCAAATACTCTCTCCCCAATCCCAGCATGCACTAGCAAGTATTCAATGTCATCACAAATCTGGTATAGTTGACACAAAGTAATACATATAAAATATATAAGTATATGCTGTATAATAATTATACGTGTAAAATAACATGGAATATCCCTCCTTTCCCTCATCACTCACGCAGTTCCATGGACTGATGGACTCTGTCCGAGTCATCTACTGCTCCAACCTCCCCAACCCCAGCTCCAATAGTGGCGCCATCAACCCTGCACACTGTAATGCACATGTCACACCTTACCGGACCGAGTACCCGACACCACCGGACAAAGAATTGTCTAGTCCGATGCTCTATGGTACACAAAATGTATCGAAATGTATCGAAATGGAGTGTAATTGGGTCAATTGCCTCCGGACAACCGAATAAGTCCCGTACATGTACCATACATGTACCGGATGAGAACCAGACGAGAACCAGACGAGAACCGGATGAGAACCGGATACGTAACGAGTGTGTACCGGACATGTACCGGACAACACGGACACCTCAGTCTGGCGGTGTCCGGTAGAAGTTTTGTGCATGTTCAAAACTTGTACCGGACACCGCCGGACACCGCCGGATGGGTACCGGACATGTACCGGACATCGCCGTACAGTACCGGACAGTGTCCGGTTCTCGTCTGGTTCCCCAGTCCGGTAAGGTGTGACTGGGCCTTTACCACCACTGACTGTACCACTGATATAGATATAGACCTTCTCCCGTACATACATGCCTGCATATTTATCATGAAAACTGTGTGCGTTCTCAGCTTTTGCTGTGGTAGTGAGGATATTACACCAGCCACAGAATAAGGCTCAATCCATACGTTTGTTATTGTTGTTCAAGTGTTTTTATTCCTCTGAATAACATGTTGTCAGTGTTAAGTCACTGGTCTTCCAGCTCTCATGATAATTGCCACTACACAGTAAACACATCTACAACAATATAGATAGACAATTACAGGGAAATACGCAAAACATTGGCACATGAATGACAGGTAAAGAACAAGATACAAGAAAAAAGAAACATCTACAGGAAGGTAGCTATGTTAGACAAGTATGGTAAGCATTAACAGGGGGGGGGGGACGCATAACTGATTATCTTTCTAGTGGTGATATACTATTTGAAAGGGTGGTGGTGGGATGTAGGGTGGGCCTTTCTGTTTGAACTGGTCGGTATGGTAATCTCATAAGGGGGGGGGGGGCTATTGAGTTAGTAGGTCGGTTAATATTGATTAATCATGTACCTCAGTAGGATCCAACTAGGATCATTTCCAGGTTCATTCCGTTATAGGTGAGGTTTTTGGTCTAGTTGGCCGCTACTGGTTGAGTTTAGAGTGTATGGTTGTTTGGGGGAGAGAATCACAATAATAATATGACTTATATATATATATGACACAGTAAAGAATCGGCAAGCTGTGCATAGCGCATGCGTCAGGCAGGTAGTTTTGCAGCAGGTGTCTACCCGACCACGGCGCGGTGCATGATGGGTCGGGTTCCAATTAGGGTGCCGTTCTGACAGGAGCTAGGTGGCAGGAGGAAGTGCTCCCCTCTGAGCAGGGTCCCCGTTGCCAATTCCGGTCCAGCCAGCGGCGGATGTAGGGCGTGCCTGGAGAGGCACGGATCAGTGTCCCGCCCTCACGTCGTGCACAACAACATGTTGAAACATTTATATAGATATATATATGATATATAATCTGCTATATACATATAAACGCTCGGAGAATTAATTATTTATTAGGCGATTCAACGAGAGTATATTAATATGAATAAGCAATGCTTAGGACCGAGCCCCGCTTGAAAACTGTGTCGAGAGCGAAACAAATGCCCACGGCCATTGAATTTGCTGATACGCGCAGTGGAAAACGTCTATTTTATTTCATTATTAACCAATCGCCGTTGTCCACCCTGTTTGATGCATAGCAAAGTTTGATGAGCTATTTCGGTTTCCATTTGCTGGATTTTGGTTATTATGCGATTGAACACAAATATACAAATAATGGCCCCCCTACCCCCATGTAAGGCTATTTCCGTTTCCGTTTTCTGGATTTTTGTGATTTCATTTTTCACCTCTATGAGTATGAGTATTGTTTATGTATATATATACACGTGGTAGTCCTTAGCCTCCCCCCTGGGTGGGACCCAGTGGCGTTCGACGCCTCTCACTGTATTTGAATCGTCAGTTGCCCCCATATTGTGCTTCAGGCAGTGGACTGCCTACATTACACTTGGGCCAACAGAAGACGTTACGGCCACCCGACTACTGAGAGGAATGCCGATGCATTACTCCAGTGATTGTGGATTTAATCATAAGAAGGACGACCGGGAAGCGTGTGAGCAATCACAACAGGAGGAAGGGACTACTGTTCGTACAACCAGAAGTACAACTAAAATGGCGGCCACTAAGGCAAAGGAAGACTCAGTACAAGTGATGACACACATGTCAGATTTGTCACTGGTAGATAAAGAAGAGGCTACACAATCGGCAATCGCAGTTCTGTAGGCAGAATTATGTATGCAAGGTTTGCAGGATTGGTTGCAAGCATTGGAAACTGAGAAGGAGAGGAGGACATCCAGTTGTCTGTTGGCCGGACAGGACAGTGCAGTGGCCCCTCTCGAGCTTCCCACCATCCCAGCTGATTCAGCAGAGGAGGGATACCCAGAATGGAAGAAGAAGGACACAGATAAAGACTGTCATTCTTCATATGGCCGTTCGTGGAAAAGATCGAGGGATAACGGACGATGACGACGAACGACGCGATCAAGAAGCAACATCAGTGCATCCAGACGTAGACGGAGTGAGTGGGCATTGAAGAAACACACATTGAGGGGTAAGGATGTGAGAAAGCTAAACTGTTATGAGCTCATTAATGCAAGTGCTTCATGGTGCCTTGATATCACGGCCCTATCTGTGCAGGACTATAAAGCTTTCATTCAACATGTGAAGTCATCACTAACCATGGTCGAGATGACCACTACAGAGACATTGCGCATGTGGAGTACGATCTAGAGATTCAGAAGATAGCGGAGACAGTAGGATTCGCAGCATTCTTGTCAAAGTACCAAAGTGAGTGTATGTCCCATTACAGTGATCAGAATCGCAGGCAAAAGAAGACCGGTTATGGATCATACACTGGATCGAGGAGGAATTCGCCATCAGGACCAGGAAAACGCTCCTGCTATGCTTGGAACTTTGATGGGGGATTTCCCCAGTCAGAGGATGACTGAAGGGTCCAGCATACATACGTTATAAGTGCCAAGAGTGACTCCGACATGAACAGTGGACTGGCCGGGTGGAAGCAAGTTCTGTGGTACTTGAACAGGAAGCCTTGAATACACAACAGGCAGGTAAGTGGGTTGCCTATTAGAGTTTTACATCCTGGCAACATCTAAGGTTATATCAGCAGGAAAGTGGGTCAGTGGGCAAACTAGGGCCCAGCTGACTTATTGGCCCAAGGCAGGTGTGGTGGACAGGGGCATAGTTGACAGGGAGACTGTCAATAAAGGTGTTGCTGAACTGTTAGCTAGTGAGGTGGGGGCTAGCAACAAGTGGCTATGCCCTGGTTGTAGCAAGAACAAAGTGTGAGGTGGAGCAGCAAAATACAATTAATGAAAGATGTACACCAATCGACATTGTGGCTGAGAGCAGCAATACAGTTAATTACAGAGGTACACCTATTGACATGGGTGAGGACAGTGGTGACCTTACTGACAGTCAAGACGGTGGGGTGCGTGATTTCCGAATTGAGAGTCATGGCAATAATTGTGTGTGCATTGATACCAATAGTGATAATCAATAGTCATAATTTGATTGTTTCTTCCAATGTAGAGGAGGGGTACAGTTAATATGGATGGCCGATTGCATCTTTGGGACAGAGGTGATCATATAATAGTATCAATACTATTATATGAGGTATGTGAGGTATATAAATCATGTTTTAAGGGCACTTGTGATTGTGTTAACTTCATTGCAGGCAACCACTCTCAGCTGAAGCTAAGTAGATTTGTAGTAGAACTGTTCTTTAGAGGGGATAATGATCCCGATGCTATATTTTTATTGTTAGGAGTTGTCTTTGGCTTCAGGGTGATAAAGGATGATTGTGATCTTACCTATAGTGCCAAGGAGAGGAAGTCCAGGAACCAGTGGGAGTGGGATATAATTTATGAAAAGTTTCATGGGGAGCTAGGGAATGGGAATAAATCAAAGGTGGAAGAAGAACCTCAATGTACACACTCGGTCTTTGTGGTACCAAAAGACGATGGCAGTGGTAGGACTGCCGTTGATTGTAGCAGGCTGAAAGGGAATTCTGAAAACCAGTATACAGGGAGCATAGCCATGACTTTTAGCTACAAGGGGGTCAACGGCATGACAGACTGCATGGAGAAAGGGGATTTTGTATCTACAATAGACATTAAGGATGCACATAGAGCAGTTTCCGTTCATCCACAGGACAGGCCTTGTCAAGGGCTTATGATTGGTACAAGGGAGGTTACTATGTTACTTAGTATGGGCCTATCTTCGAGTCCATATATTTTTTTCAGATTCTCAGATTTCATTTTGAGATGTGCGTAAAGAGAGGGGGCTACTCAGGTTATTAATTATCTAGATGATTTGTGTGTATGAGGGAGGAGTAAGGGGGAGGCCATGGGGGCGCAGAAGCTAGTTTAAGGCAATATCCGCAGGTTATGGTTTTGTCTCATCTATAAAAAAAGTAAGCCAAGCGGACAGCGGGTATTGTTTTTTAGGAATTATAATCGATTCTGACAGGTTAGAACTCAGCCTGCATATAGATAAATTAGATAAAATGAGAGGAACACTTTGAGACAATGAGGGGATGGAAGAAAGCATCGAAGAAGGACCTAGAACAGGTTGGAGGAATCATAGCTCACTGTGCAAAGGTCATCAGGGGGGGGCAGACTTTTATGAGAAGGATATTTGATATGTCGCACAACTGATGGAGGGCCCCCATAGGGTGAGGCTAACCAAGGGGGTGCGCAAAGACCTGGAATGGCAGATCACATCCTAGGCCACTTTAATGGGAAAGCCAAAATTCTAGGGCATTTTGCCCCTCTAATTTCTTAATAGAGTGATGCATCTGGATGGGGCCTTGGTGATTTAGTTGGGAAAAACAGGTTAGTGGGGTCATTTGTGGAGGCGGATGATAGGTTGCCTGTTAGATATGTGGGGCACCATCATGTTAGCCCTGATAGCCATGTTGCATCATCTCATATAAATATTCAGGAGATGGCTGCTGTGTATGCGGCCTGCTAGGGGTGATCACATAAATGGAGTGATGCAACCTTGGTTATGCTTACGGATAGTGCTGTTGTTCAGGCGGCTCTGAGCACAGGCAGATCTAGATCAAGTGGGATCATGCCTTATCTGAGGAGGTTGTTTTGGATGGCAGTAGAAAGGAATTTTGAATTTTAAGTCAGTTTATATTCGCAGTAAGGATAACGCCATCTGCGACTCACTAAGCCACCTGGATGATAGTGATAGTAACACAAGGATTTTGAATGCAGACCCAGAGGGGTTGTTCTGGTCTAGGGTTAAATTGTGTTATACTCTATTTTCTTACAGAAATATCTCAGCTCAGACATGAGCAAAACAGTTTTCAGGAGCAGTTCTTCATGCCAAATTCATTAAGAACTAGGACGGTGCAAGTCAAGAGATACTTGGATTTTGTAGATAGTTTTTTAGTTGTGATCGGGCACCTGTTCCCTGTTCAGATGAGCAGGTGGCCCTATACGTGACTTAGATGGCCCGCCCTATGAAGTACGGGTCAATCAAAAACTACCTGAGCGGATTAAATTATTTTTTGAGACAAAGTAGCACTCAGCCTATTGACTATAACAGCTTTATTATCTCCTCAACACTTAGGGGGATTAAGCATGTCAAGAGGGATGCCTGGCAGCAGGCGAGGCTGCTGCTGCCATAAATGATGAGAATGATATTTTCCAAGTTGTACGCTTCCTTGGGTCATACATCTTGGAGAGCCGCAATACTAGTTTCCTTTAGAGCCCTTTTGATTGATTGATTGATTGATTGGTGGTTTCTTTACCCCATGTCGGCACCATATGCCATATTCACGGCGAGAATTGTTTGTTTTTTATTCAACCATCACCTTTACATATCATCTATTGTTTGTTTGTTGTTGTTTTATGTCTTAGCAACATCTAAGGTAATATCAGGACGGGTACTGACTTGTGACAGTGTACACTCATGAGAACTTTATAGTGCTGCCCCACTGTGACACCCTTGAGCAGGAACACGTGTGTTAGCCGACGCGTGGCCAATACGGCAGCGGCTGAGGACCACTTCGTCCCGCCGACCCCCCACAGCCCGTTCAAGTATATTATTAACCAATCTCTGTCGACCGTCCGGTTTGCTGCGGACCGACGGATCCAAGCGGCTTTCAACAGCGCCCTCTGTATTTTGAATCATCACTTGCCGCCCGCACCGAATCGATAGAGCGCGGGCCTTGCATGCAGAAGGTCGGGAGTTCAGTTCCCGGTCGAGTCAAACCAATGACTTTAAATTTGATACTTGTCACTTCCTCCTGGCGCTCAACACTAGTAGGATAGGGCAAGGACTGGTTAGCTCATTATCAGGATAATGCGACTGAGTGGGATATGAGGTCATGGTGCTGGTGGCCTGATTTACCAGTGGGGCAGCACTATAAAGTCATGATGATTGTGCACGGTCACATGATAGGCTGGTGGGTGCCTAACCACATGTACCTGTGTGGTTGTACGCCCGTATGCCTGTATGCATGTGTCCCTGGATGCCCGTGTGCCTGTGCATCTGTATGCATGCATGTCTGCGCATGGCTGCATGTGCCTATGCGTGCATGTTTGTGCATGTGTGTGCCTGTGTGTGCATATGTGCGCCTGTGTGTGCATATGTGCGCCTGTGTGTGCATGTGTGCACCTGTGTGCGCCTGTGTGCCTGTGTGCATGTATGTGATTGTGTGTGTGCCTGTGTGTGCCTGTGTATGCATGTTTTCACATGTGTATGCATGTGTGTGCCTATGTGTGCCTGTGTGCAACTGCATGTGTATGTGGGTGCACATGCGTGCATATGTGCGCTTGTGTGCGCCTGTTTGCGCTTGAGTGTGCATGTGTATGCATGTGTATGCATGTGTGTGCATATGTGTGCATGTGTGTGCATATGTGTGCATATGTGTGCATGTGTGTGCATGTGTCTCCATGTGTGTGCCTGTGTGTGCATGTGTGTACATGTGTGTGCATGTGTGTGCATGTGTGTGCATGTGTGTGCATGTGTGCGTGTATGTGCGTGAGTGTACATGTGTGTGCATGTGTGTGCATGTGTGTGCATGTGTGTGCATATGTGTGCGTGTGTCTGCCTGTGTGTGCATGTGGTTGCCTATGTGTACATGTGCGTATCTGGCTGTGCATATGTGTGTCTGAGGGTGGAGGTTGGTGCCTGTGTATGCATGTATGTGTCTGCGCGTGTCTGCGCATGTCTGTGGGTGTCTGTGCGCTTCTGTGCACATCTGTTTGCGTATGTGTGCGTATGTGAGCGTATGCGACTGTATGTGCGCGCCTGTGCGCGCCTGTGCGCGCCTGTGCGCGCCTGTGCGCGCATGTGCGCGCATGTGCGCGCCTGTGCGCACCTGTGTACGCATGTGGGACCCTGAGTTTGCCTGTGCGCACATGTGTGCGCCTGTGGGTGCCTGCATATGCATGTGCGTGCCTGTGTGTTCCTGTGCGCGCCTGTGTGTGTTTGTGTGTGCCTGAGTGCCCCTGTGTGTGTCTGGGTGTGCCTGTCTGCGCCTGTCTGCCTGTCTGCACACCAGTTCTGTGGTATTGCTTCCGCTGTCTTGGTGTATAATATATCATCCCTTCTATACCTCTGTATTGCATATTCCCCTGTGTTCTTTATATTCACAAATATCCTTGAATATCAGAATATCAGAATATCAGCTAGACACTCGAGAGGCGGAGCGGGGACAGGGAGATCCTGATGCTTGTTGGTGTGTAGTTGTGTGGAGCAGGAGGATGGGGTGGGGGGGGGGGGATCTGAAGGCATGACCCTACTAAAAATCGCATTAATTTAAAGTGCATCGCAACAGGCGGTGCAACAACTTGTCATTAGTGGCTCATTACCATTAAATACGGGGAACATGGGACAATGGCCTGCATGTACCTTTTTTCTCTGAACCAGAAGGAGGCTGTCTGAAGAAAAGTTTTACTTCCCAGACTTCCAATGAGAAACCATCTATTTTGGTCTAAGCTTTTTCAGTCCTGGATGTTTTTAGTTGTTTTCTTTTCTTTGAATCCAACAAAATTGCCTTCCACTGAATTGTCTAAGTTAATCCGCTTACAAGGACTTCGTCTTGATCTTTCAACCCACTTGCTGTACGCGATCTGCCGCAGTAGTTCTTGCAGAGTGTCCATGTAAATTGTCAGTTCTGATTGCCAACAAAATACATTATATTTGTTTTGGTAGATTAGTTGATTAAGCGGGGGGAAATTTCAATCGCAAACAATTGGTTTTCCTCATTCCACTGTTCCTTGCCTTGTCCTAATAATGCCGAGGGCCAGGCTAGGTAGTGAAATGTATCAATTTCTATGCCATTGGTTTGATTGGGCTAGGGTTCGAACCCGCGAGTTCGAATCCTCCAACCTACCAGAACGGGAGTCGGATGCTCAACTCATTCGGCCATCGAATCTGTATTATTTTACAATAACTGGCAGAGATAATGTCATGTAAGGTAAGCTTTTCTACTCAATTTAGTTGTATTTGCCAATCACCTTATTTAGTCATACTGATTAGTGTTCTTTGCTAAGCAAAGTTGGTGCAATTTTGCTCACATACAAGGCATAGATGCTAACTATACCGATAAGCCACTGCGGAGCGGCTTATGGGGTTAATCCTCAGTGGTGTAGCGGGAGAACCAGGTATGTGGATTCATCCCATCGATCTTCTTTCACTATCCATCTATATAATTCCCTGATTATATAATTCCCTGACCACCATATCAACAATGGCAGGTATGCTTCCTTACTCACAGCTCAAATTATGTCTATACATATACATATGCCTATACATATACATCATCATCATCATGCTTTCATTACTTGACTGCCGCTCTCCATTTAGCTCTCTGCTGTGAGAATTGCGTCCATGAGTCGGTCTTAATGTCTCTCAGCTTCAGGTTTATCTTGATAGTATCCTTAAACCGGAGATGAGGGCGCCCTCTCTTTCTGTAACCAGAAGACAGTTGAGAATAGAGGATCTGCTTTGGTAGCCTGTCTGATGACATCCTCATGAGGTGTCCAGTCCACTGGAGATTCTTATTGATCAGAAGATCTTCCATAGAGGGCAGCCCCATCTGTTCGAGTATTTCCTTATTTGTCACTTTGTCCTTCCAGATTAGTCTCATGATTGAACGCAGATGTCGCATCATGAAGGCATGCAACATTTCATGAAAGCTGCCTGCAAAAGTGTTGAAGTGCTGCTGGCTTTTGCAAGTTACCAGCGGCACTCTCTCGGGGAACAAATAGAGGTTTCACACCGGCAAGAACATGTCAAGACAGGCGCAAAACTATTTGGCTATACATATACATACATCTATACATATACATATGCACCATATAATTTATTATGTGGAAGTAAATAAAGAAACTACCAGTGGGTTCGAAATCTGGTTGAGTCAAAGCAATGACTTAAAACTTGATACTTGTCGCTTCCTAGCCTGGCAGTTGGCATAATAGGATAGGGCAAGGACTGGTTGGCTCAATGTCAGGATAATCTGACTGAGTGGGATATCAGGTCATGGTGCTGGTGGCCTGGTCTCTCAGTAGGGCAGAACTATAAAATCGTCATGAGTGTGCACTGTCACAAGTCGGTACCTGTCCTGATATGACCTGAGATATTGCCTGAACAACAAACAAACAATGAAACTACCAACATGTACTTTTCTATAAAAAGCCCTCACCGATACAAAGCCACCAACCAAGATGCGCCGCAGATTCCGCACAGTCTCAGTCTCTTCCGCCTCTAACCTCCCACACCGCCACTTTCAAACTTTATTCTGGTCGCAGCACCAGATTAAACTGTTCCCACTCTTGTCTCATGGTACTATCACCGGAAATCCCACAACAAGACCTGGTCGGGGTGGGGGTGAGAGGCGGAGCAACCAAAAGGAAAATACTCTAGAAATAAGAAATAAGGGTTCAATCACAATCACCTTCATTGTGTATACAAACATAATGACGCATGACTAAGAAGCATTCCAAATGAAGCAAGTTAATGAATGTAACACCCATGGCAGTGATCGAGCAAAGATTGAGGAGCCCTGTTGATTGAGTGCTGCACCTAATGGAGAGTCAATGCCTTTAAGTGCCTGTCACACCTTACCAGATTGAGCAACGGACATAAACCGGGCAAAGAATTTTCTAGTCCGGTGGTGTTCGGTATCAAACTATATCGAAATGTGTTGAAATGTTGCGCTATCGGGTCAAAGGCCGCCGGACGAAACAAATGCTAAATGGACAAGGAACGTACATTAATGAATGGCCACCGGATGATAACCGGACAACAACCGAATGTCAAACAGACGGACCGAACATCATCCGGACCCGTACCGGACTGTTAACGGATGTGCCGAAAACTACCAGACCGAACTGCCGCAACACCCTCAATAGACTCTGCGGGAAGCAAACCGGAGACGTAACGGATGGGAACTGGACATGAAATGGACAAAATGGACTAAATGGTCTTAAACCGGACACCAACCATACACGTCAGTCCGGCGGTGGCAGGTACAAGTTTTGTGAATGTTTAACTCTTGCCTCCGTGCACACCAGACACCACCGGACAGAGAACGGACATGCCGGATGTGTAACATATATAAACCATACATTGACATATTTCACCAGACAGTGTGCGTTTTCTATCCATTTCCCCAGTCCAGTAAGGTGTGACTGAGCCTTTAAAGTGAGACCATGGGTGATCGATCGTCCACCCTCCTGAGGGCCAGATGGTAATCAGTGCTACTCACAATGGGCGTATTCGATTAACCAACTCGGGTCACCCGAGTCACTTTTTGGTGCATGCGCACTTCCTACAGACTCGGGTTGAATAAACGAACATGCTTCTCCACGCTCAGGGTGGAAAAAATGGTGGATTAGTCCAAACCGTTTTTTTTTTTTAATAACCGATATAACTACAGCAAAATCAGATTTAAACTATTCTATGATTGCATAGTTTAGTTATAGTTCCATTTCATTAATCTGGGTTATTAAAAAAAAAAAACACATAGGACTTGTACTGGAAGCTGTTAACCTACAGGTACCAGCACAAATGTGACGTCATCGCTCCTAGCCAACCCCAGTCAAGACGTGGGTTACTGGGGTCGGGACTTTTTGCACACGGCACATGTAATTGTCGACTCCAGTTGCGGTGTTCGATTTGAAATTCTAGCAAGTCGGGTGACCCGAGTCGCCCGGGTCGTGATAATCGAATACGGCCAATGAGGCTATTAAGGTAAATGATAGTAACTGTCCTGCCAGTTCAACCAACATGAAGGACAAGTCCTGCAACTCAAACCCTCCTCACAGTGAGCCCACACGACTAGACACGGTAGCCAAATAGGTAGAGCGCAGGATTCCCATGCGGAAGGTTCAGAGTTTTAAGTTCCTAGCCGAGTCAAACCAGTGACATATAAAATTGATGCTTGTCGTTACCTAGCCTGTTTGTTTGTTTGTTGCTGTTTTACGTCCTAGCAACATCTAAGGTCATATCAGGATGGGTACTGACTTGTGACAGTGCGCACTCATGGCAACTTTATAGTGCTGTCCCACTGGAAAACCAGGCCGCCGGCACCATGACCTGGTATCCCACTCAGTCACATTATCCTGACACTGAGCACACCAGTCCTTGCCCTATCCTAATAATGCCGAGCGCCTGGCTAGGAAGCGACAAGTATCAATTTTAAAGTCAGTGGTTTGACTCGACTGGGACTCGAACACACGACCCCACGATCTACCAGCATGGGAGACAGACGCTCTAACTCATTCGGCCATCCCGTCTGGTCCACCTAGCCTGTCTTGTGGTTAAGACAAAAGGCGTCCAGGCGCAAACCCCGTAAGCACCGATTCAAAAATGGAGATAAATATTGGAGTGAAAATTTCAAAAGGTTCATCTTTTACATTTATATTTTACTGTTCATTGCTCCGAGACCATTTCATTACAAGAAACGTGGAATTAGTGAGAATTTATATTGCCCTCAGGTAAAAATCTTATATTTGAATTCTGGACCGAACTGTCAGCATTGCTGTGATCCAACCCGCACACCACTTAGCACTTTGCAGTTTGGGCTATTTTCCATTCCAGCCATTGGTCCACAACTGGTTCATCAAAGACTGTGGTATGTGCCGTCCTGGCTGTGTGGGACAGTGCATATAAAAGACCCCTGGCTGCTTATTGGAAAGAGTAGCCTATGTGGTGGCAGCGGGTTTCCTCTAATGAAATGTGTCAGAATGACCCAAGTGTTTGATGTCCAATAGCCGATGATAAAAATCAATATGTTCTAGAGGCTTCGTTAAATAAAACAAACTTTCCTAAGTTTGTACCCCGGCCGCCCAAGGTAGCTTTTGAATCACTTCGACCCTAGCCACTGATCCATCAAGACGTGTACTAGTCTACACTCCCCAGCTACTGAGATATACCTGATGGGGTGACCGAATGAGTAGAGCGTCCGTCTCCTGTTTTGGGAGATCGGGAGATCGGAACCCATGAGTTTGTGGGTTCGAATCCTGGTCGAGTCAAACCAATGACTTACAAATGTATACTTGTCACTTCCTAGCCTGACACTCAGCATTATTAGGATAGGGCAAGGACTGGTTGGCTCAGTGTCAGGATAATGTGACTGAGTGGGATATCAGGTCATGGCACTGGTGGCCTGGTTTCCCAGTGGGGCAGCACTATGAAGTCGCCATGAGTGCACACTGTCACAAGTTGGTACCCATCCTGATATGACAGTAGATGTTGCTAGGATGTAAAACAACAACAACCAAACAAAAACTGTTGAGATAAGGCGAGTAGGGTTAAGTGTATGTATCTTGTTCCTGTTCGAACCCACGACCCCACGATCTACCAACACGGGAGACGGACGTTCTAGCTCATTCGGCCATCCCATCTGGTGTTTAACACTGATTTATTTCCTGTAACATGAAAACAAGAACAATAAATGCCAATATCTAATACGGCGTTTATTCAATTAGTTTGACTCATTCGGGGTTCAAACGCACGACCTACCATATGGGAAGCGAGCCAGCACTGCTTCCATTTCGGCTATCCCCTCCGGTCAGGTTTGGTTGTTGGAGTTTTACATCCTGGCACCAGCTCTGTTCATAGCAGGACGCATACTGACTTGTGACAGTGCACACTCATGTTGATTTTAGAATGCAGCCCCGGTGGGGAATCAGGTTGCCAGCACCATGACCCGATATCCCACACAATCACATTGTCGTGACACTGTGTGAACCAGTCATTGTCCTATCCTAATAATGCTGAGCACCAGGCTAGGAAGTGACAAGTATCAATTTTGTAAGTCATTGGTTTGACTCATCCAGAAATAGAACTCCCGATCTCCCGCACAGGAGGCCTGCGCTCTACGGATTCAGCGACCGCGCCCGGTCGTCTGGTTAGGACAAGCAGAGAAGTTGTTTGCATCATTCGAATCGGACATGAATAAGTCTGTTTGTTGTTGTTTTACATCCTAGCAACATCTATGGTCACATCAGGATGTGTACCGACTTGTGACAGTGCGCACTTATGGCAACTATAGTGATTCCCCAATGGAAGACCAGGCCACCATGACCTGATATCCCACTCAGTCTCATTATCCTCACATTGAGGCAACCAGTCCTTGCCATATCCTAATAATGCCGAGCACCAGGCTAGGAAGTGACAAGTATAAATTTTTAAGTCATCGGTTTGACTTGACCAGGGTTCGAACCCATGAGCCCACCATCTACCAACACGGGAGACAGATGCTCTAACTCATTCGGCCATCCCGTCTGGTCCGTGAAAAAGTCAAGTCAGATACCATCGGCTCCTCCCTGCACTAACATTAACCCACCCACACTCCTCATCCATGGCCATCTTTAAATCACCCTCCTCCCACTGGACGCGACAGCCGAATCGGTCAAGTGTAGGCCTCGCGTGCAGGAAATCGGGAGTTCGGTTCCCGGGCAAGTCAAATGAATGACTTATAAAATTGATACTTGTCACTTCCTAGCCTGGCATTCGGTATCAACAGTAAAGGGCAAGGACTGGTAAGCTCAGTGTCAGGATAATGTGACTGAGTGGGATATTGGACCATGGTGCTGGTGGCATGATTTCCCGTTGGGGCAGCACTGTAAAGCTGCCATGAGTGCACACTGTCACAAGTCAGTACCCATCCTGATATGACCTTAGATGTTGCTAGGACATAAACTCCAACAACCAATCAAATCCCTCCTCTACGGGCATCTGTAAATCACCCATCTCCCTTTGACAGCTAAGCAGCACATCTACAGAATAAGGTATATTGCACTTAACATGGTCACTCAAGCACCCCTCTGATTTAAAAAAATGGTGGTCCGGGGCGATCCGGGGTGATCCGTGGCTCGTCCGTGGCTCGTCCATGCCGAAACCCCCCGATCCGGCACATCCGGCGCCGTCCGGGCTCGGCCCCGGATGTTTTAAAATGTTTAAAACATCCGGGGCGGTCTGGGGGATTTTGCGATCCGGGCTCAATCCGGCCTGGTCCGACCTGATCCGGGGGTTGTCCGGGGGTGGTCCGGGGGTGATCCGGATATTCCGGGGGTGGTCCGGGGTGGACCGGACCTGTACGGGGGTGGTCCGGGGTCATTTTGAGCCACGGTTTGACCCGGACCATCCCCGGACTGTCCCGGACTACCCCCGGCCTAGCCACGGACCACTCCCGGACTGTCCGGGGGTGGTCCAGGGGAAGTCCGGGATAGTCCGGGGGTGGTCTGGGATAGTCCAGGGGTGGTCCGGCCTCGTCCGGGATAGTCAGGGGCCGGTCGGGCCCAGTCCGGGCTCATCCAGGGCTCTTCTGGGGGCAGTCCGGGGTGGTACGGGGTGGTCCGGGGTGGTTCGGGGCGGTCCGGGGCAGTCCGGCCTTTGGTCCGGGGCTCGTCTGGGAAAGTGTGACTCCGAGGCAAAAATTGACGAAAACAGTGATTTTATCCGTGGCGGTCCGGGACAGTCCGGGCCGTTGGTTCATGGGTGGTCCGGCTCAAAATCCGGGGCTCATCCGGCTATGTGTGACTGGGGCTTAAACCTCTATTGAAATCTATTGAATTTTTACAATAAATATTAAAGCTGCATAATTCAATAAAAACATCATTTTTGTTATAGACAAAACCCTGACTTAGATTTAATCCTCACCATCGTACTTAGATACTAGTGCACTTATTAAACCTATATTGAAGTCTTAAGTTCCTGTAATGCGCTGCTATTCTCGAATATCGATCAATATGGCATAAGGCCAACGTTTCCAAACCCATAGCAACTTTAATTCTGGATGTTTTCAGTCCAAGCTTTTCCAAAGTTATCCCTTTTAAAATAATAATTACCTTACTATAGTAATGTAGATCATAATGGTCAACTTAATACACATATCTGAAAATAATGGCAGAAACTCAACATCAGCGGATTATGCAATGCCTTAATAACTATTTACATTTTAAATTAAATACATTATGGTTACAAATAAAGTTGCTTTTTTGAGTGATGAATTTATTAACCCTGCTCATAACGGATAAGTCTGTTAACACTTCTTTTCAACGCTCAGCAGCACTAATCCAATTTCAGTAACAATACCATCAATATATGAATAGTTCAAGCGTAAAACCACGTAAAACCACGTAAAAGCCAATCCAAAATTATATTTTGTATATTCTTTCTTTTTTGCCCATTGCTCCATAAGCATATTCTTTTCGGCATCTTCATCAATGACCTGCCACAGATGGTATCATGTGGGATAAAATTATTTGCAGATGATGCAAAGATCTACAAAACTGTGAATTCCACAGAAGACTGTGCTGATCTGCAAAAGTACCTGCTGGAAATGGAGACCTGGGCCAAGCAGTGGCAGATGAAGTTCCACACAAATAAATGCCAGGTCATGCGAATAGGGACTATACATATATTATGCATGATAATTCTACTTACTGGCCAGCCACTAAATCTCAAAGAGAGTGAGGGAGAGAAAGATTTAGGAGTATTTGTAGACAATAGGCTAAGATTCTCCCAGCACATACAACAAACTGTATCCAAAGCTAATAAGATTGTTGGAATGATTTGCAGAACCTTCAAATACTTGGACGAAACGATGCTAATCACATTAGCCAAGTACGGCCAATCCTAGAGTATGGAGTCACTATATGGCACCCAACGTTGAAGAAGGATATTAAATCCATTGAAGCTGTTCAAAAAAGGTTAACTAAGCTTGCGCCACATCTGAAGGACCTTAGTTATCCAGACAGACTCAGGAGACTCAAGTTTCCAAGCCACACATACAGAAGATTTTGTGGGGACATGATCAACACGTGAAAGTTCCTGAACGCGGAGTATAATGTGGATGAGGCCTTACTATTCAGATGCATAGGGGGAAGCAGTTCCAGAGGTCACTCCAAGAAGCTTTTCAAGCCAAGGTACAACAGCTCACTCAGAGGGGCCTTCTTTTCACAGCAAGTGATAAACATGTGGAATGAGCTACCGGAAGAAGCGGTGGAAGCAGCTACCATAAATCAATTCAAGAATGCGCTGGACAGGGCCTGGGCCAGAGAAACATTCCTGTACGATTTTGAGGCTGCATACCACTAGAGCTGAGAGCTACGAGCTACGAGGTTTGCATAGGCTACCACAAGCCTGCATCAAAGAAGAGGATAATAATAATAAGCATGTGATCATATGAAAAGTGGAATTAGTTGAGAATTATATTTATTTTCAGGTAAAAATCTAGATTTCTGAATCGGTTTGTTTGTTTGTTGTTGTTTTACATCCTAGCAACATCTAAGGACATATCAGGATGGGTACCGACTTGTGACAGTGTGCCCTCATGGCAACTTTATAGTGCTGTCCCACTGGGAAACCAGGCTGCCGGCACCATAACCCGATAGCCCACTCAATCACATTATCCTGACAACCAGTCCTTGTCCTATCCTAATAATGCCAAGCGCCAGGCTAGGAAGTGACAAGTATCAATTTTTATGTCTTGGTTTGACTGGACCAGGGTTCGAACCCACGACCCCACGATCTACCAGCACGGGAGACGGACGCTCTAACTCATTCGGCCATCCCGTCTGGTCCTTTTGGATTGGTGTTTACATGGTTTTGCGCCTGAAAACTTTATATCAGAGGGCAAAGAGCAATTTTGAGTGAAATTATTTTATATGATTCGTTTGCACACATGTAAAAGGCTGGTGCAGTATCGATATGGCATTGAAACCAGCAAGTCTTAACATTCTTAAGGCTGGTAGTGAGGGATGGGGGGGGGGGGGGTTTGAAGCCCCACAAAATGATTAGTACACCAGTATCTAAGTTATATTGGAAGGATTAAATCAAGGTAACTCTTTTGGTTTCGAAAACAGTATGATTCCATCGGATTCTACAACATAAATAGAGCAACATAGCATTGGCACGCTTAATTCTTTATAACATTTGTTTATTCCATGTATTTCATATCACACACACTCATGTAATAATCGGGTATAATCATCAACGTAGTGCCAGGATGGGTGGGGTCGGTGTCGGTGCACGCACCCAGCAACAGAGCTGCAGCCCACAACCCCAGCAGGGGTTGGGGCGGGATCAAGATCCATGGCATAAATGCCGACAGATGTGCTCTAGGCAACAAATGTCTAACCTCTGGGGCCGTATGCATGGGCTGGGGCTAGCACCCTAACCACGGCTAGGGTAGCACCACATGGCTAATGGTGGAAAATCTGCATGCATGAACCGGTGCCAGCGCCAGCCGCCGACCGTAGCCTAGGCTAAGCTACCCTGCTTTCAAGTCAAGGTTAACTGCAGGCCACGCCGGTTAGTGTGCCGCCCGCCGATATATTAGAGCCAAATCTATTCAATGCTATCATATTTAACAGAATTACATACTCAATAAGTGAGATTTGATCAAATTAACCCTAAAATCGAACCGATATTAACGCCGCCGGTACATCGGTGGCGATATTCATATTGTCGAATGACAACAAATTGCCACCGCCACCACCACCACCACCACCACCACCTCCACCGCTGCCGCCACTGCCACTGCCGCCACTGCCGCCACCGCCGAATATAAACAAAACAAATCACCGCCACCGCCGCCGCCGCCGCCACCGCCGCCGAATCGGCGGCGATATTGGCAAATAGCGGTTCAGAAACAATTGAATTTGATCAAATTAAACCAAAAATCGAACCGATATTAGCGCTGCCGCCGAATTTTGGTCAAATTAAACCAATAATCGAAGCAATATTAACGCTGCCGCCATCACCGCCGCCGATTCGGCGGCGGCGGTGACGGCGGCGGTGTTAATATTGGGAAATAGCGGTTAATATTGGCAAATAGCAGTGCTCGCCGGGAACAGGCTCAGCAATAACAAATCTTGCTGGTGCCCAGCGGTGTTAGGTACCGATTAAGCCCAAATCTATTCAATGCTATCATAATTAACAGAACAACATGCTCAAAAAGTTAAATTTGGTCAAATTAAATCAATAATCGAACCGATATTAACGCCGCCGCCACCGCCGAATCGGCGGCGATATTGGCAAATAGCAGTGCTCGCCTGGAACAGGCTCAGTGGGGTTCCCCAAATCTATAAATAACCACATGGTTTGCTGTCCGGCCCGGTTTGGGCATTGGTGCATACGGCTTGACCTGATTCACCAAGCCGGTGCTAGCCGCGGATAGCTACCCCAGAGCTAGCGTGTAGCACCAGCTACACGTAGCACCAGCCCATGCATACGGCCCCTGGTGGTTGTAGCAAAAGATCCACCACGCAGCCACGCTGAGGTTATTAGTGCCCGTTCATCGGTGCACTATGCCCATTCGTCGGGTCACGCCGGAGCGTGGGGCAGAGCCGCTACTTACCTACCACCAGGTAGGTGTCCCACCTCACCGCCCAAGGTGGTGAGGCGGGCCTTCACAGCAGAGTGTCCGCTTTGACGTGTTGCTCACACAAAAGTGACGAGAACACGACCGAAGCGACATCCAGTAGCGGTTTGTGTCATGGCCTGATAACCATCAATAATCATCTTCATTCCCTTCTTGCTAGGCAACCGGTCGCGGTGGTCGAATTGGCAGAGCACAAGCTTCCCCTGCAGAACGTTTGGGAGTTCAGTTCGTTATCGAGTCAATCCAATGACTTACAATATTGATACATGTCGCTACATAGCTAGGGGCTCGGCATGAATAGGATAAGGCAAGGACTGGTTAGCAAAATGTCAGGATAATGTGACTGTGTAGGAAATCAGGTCATGGTGCCAGTGGCCTGGTCTCCCACAAGTTCCAGTGGGGGAAACCCTATAAAGTTGACATCAGTGTGCACTGTCACACGTCAGTATTGATCCTGATATGTCCTTAGATATTGCTAGGATGCAAAACTCCAACAACCGACCAGCTTGCTGGCCATGAATCATTGTATTACAATAGTGCCGCAAGTCCCAGGACGTTGCTCGGCCTGCTCCACCATTAAAAAGGCACTGATGGTATCAGGGTCGGAAATCTAGGTTCAACTTGTGCAGGAGTTTTTTGTTGTTGTTTCTTCTTTGGTAAAGTATTTATTCATCTGAACATGACATTTGTCAGCGCCGAGGCACTGGTCTTCCGGCCATCTTTACTATTTCGATGAATAACAATAATTGGCGTATCTACTGATTTAATGGTTCGAAATGGCTGAATTATGGCACGTATGTTTAATGATTCAGATCACGTGACATAAGCAGGATGCTGATCTACATGAACAGTTTGTTTATGAGGGGTTGGGGGGGTGGGGGGAGGGGGTTACAAGCTGGTAACCTCTACGGTCATATTCAGACGGGTACTGACGTGTGACAGTTTTTTTGTTTTTTTTCGTTTTTTTTCTTGAAGATTTATACTGTCTATCATGGATAAGTCAGAATAGACTTGTTTTCACCATGAGACAGTTTGTCGATAGAAAGCCTGAGCCTACACTTTTACCGACCCAAGGGATTTTTAACCTCCCACACCACATAGACATGGTATGAGAGCAACTGGCCTTTGATGTCACTGTAAGTTATACACAGCGGTGGAAATCCAAATTGGAAGAGGTGGGGGCAGGGGGAATTGAACCACTGACCTTCAGATTAGGAGTCCGACCTAGAAAAAAGTCAGACACTCTAACCACTCCGCCACAGAAAACACCACAGTGGGGACTAATTTGATAGTTCTTCCCCACAGGGAGACCAAGCCGCCGATACCATGACCCGATTTCCCAGTCAGTTATATAATCCTGATGCTGAACTAACCACTCCTTGTCCTATCCTAGTAATGCCAAACATCATGCTAGCTGGCAACAACTATCAATTTTGTAAGTCATTGGTTTGAATAGGCCGGGATTAAAACTCCTAACCTTCCGCATGGGAAGTCTATACTCCTACCGATGTGGCCACTGCGTCCATCAGTCCATTGGGTTGAATGTTACATCTATATAAATCAAGTAGAACCCCTATCGCATGTCAGTTGTACATGGTGATGAGGGGGGGGGGGGGATGTGCTGCATTGTGTACAGCACATTCCACTCTGATGCAATAAAAGAGGAGAGCAGCCCATGCTGTATAATCCCAAATACCCTATAATACTAAGACGGCTCACTCAGCCTGTACTGTGTAATCAAAATGATCAAACCCACCACTTGGTGCACTGGCTGATCTTTTGGTTAAACAGTTGCTATATTATATGTATAAATGTATATATGAATGTGAAAGATGTGTGATGATGGTGGTGATAATGATGTGTATTTGTTCATAACAATTTCATATTGATGTGTATTCATACTGACCTATCTCATGTATAATATAATTGTATGTGTTTACATGTGAACCACCAACTAGCAGCTGGGCTGATCAAACCCACCACAAGATGGCACTACCATGGGAGAGATAGGGAGTGTCCCGTCTTAGTAGTATAGGGTCTTTGATAGTCCACAACATATGCACTCAATATAGTGCAGGAAGGAGTCTCCTGCACTAAAGTATGCACAGCAAGGCAAATCTAATTATAAGTCCACATCATATTATTTATCCATTGATTACACAATGGTGAAGTGTATGATGCATCGCTATTCATAATACATTGTAATAATGTATTCCCTAATTTAGCTATGCATATCACAAAACTATAATATGCCTTTTTCCCAATCAGCAGTTTGCATAAGGGTACAACTCCATAAGATAAAAGTATTACCAGCAATAAAATATAATACAACTGTTCTTATTTGACATTTTCATTCGACATTGTCATTTGTCTTGTCATTTGACACAAGTCTGACCGTTTCAGGATTGTGTGTACATTTCAATGTCACAATATCAATGTGATTAACATATCTTAAGGCCTAGTCACACCTCACCGGATTAAGGAACTGGCCAGAAACCGGACACTGTCCGGTGAAATACGGCAATGTATGGTTTATATACGGTAGGCATGCGGTGTGTGCGTCTATCTCCGGTGGTGTACGGTGTCAAGTTTTGAACATGCACAAAACTTGTATCAGACACCGCCGGACTGACGGGTATCGTTGGTGTCTGTTTTAAGTCTGTTTAGTCTGTTTAGTCCAGTTCATGTCCGGTACCCATCCGTTACGTCTCTGATTTGCTTCCTGCAGAGTGCGTTGACGGTGTTGCGGGAATTTGGCCGGTCGGTTTTTTATATGTTTTCGGTGCATCCGTTAACAGTCCGGTACGTGTCCGTTTGATGTTTGGTCCGTCCATTTGACATTCGATTTTCACCCATCAGTTCACCGTTGCTTGTCAGTTGTTATCTGGTGGCGTCTGGTTATTGTCCGGTTATTGTCCGGTTATCGTCCAGTGGCTATTCGTTAATGTACGTTCCTTGTCCGTTTAGCGTCCGTTTTGCCTGGCGACCATTGCAACATTTCGACACATTTTGGTACATTTTGATATCGAACACCACCTGACTAGAAAATTCTTTGTCCGGTGGTGTCTGGTACTCAATCCAGTAAGGTGTGACAGGCACTTTACGGAATAAATACAACAGTGGTTGCTCACCCTTAGAGGAAGCTATATATTAACCTTATTACATGTTTGTGGTTCAAGATATTCAACTCAACTCACCATTAACCATGAATAGGCCCCTTGCTATCAACGTAGTGCCATACCATCAACATCATAAAGGTCCTATTGTACTCTTTTGTTCTTCTGTTTAAAAAAAAATAATATCTGGGTCAAATACTCATCCTTTGCGCCAGTAACGTTGTACCTATTGACTTCCTATCGGGCAACATAAAAGCTGGATGAATTCACCCGAGTTGTTTATGACCAATTTATCTCATCCAGGCTATATCAAAGCTGCGTGGGAAGGATTACTTGGACCGAGTCATCCCAGAGATGACGTTATCTGTTCTTCCACCGAGCTCGATGCCTTCAATACCCAGTCAGTCAAGCCTGCTTTGTAGACTTTGGTGCGATGCAAGGATAACCCAGGCTGGGTGCATTCCCGTTGCACCATCATATAGACTTGTGGTTTTAATATATAAGATTATATCAAAGTTATCCCAGTGTTATCCCAGCGTTATACCAACGTTATCCCACTGATATCCTAACGTTATCCCAACGCTATCCAATGCTATCACAATGTTATCACAATGTTCTTCCAGCGTTATACCAACGTTATCCCAGTGATATCCTAATGTTATCCCAACGCTATCCAATGCTATCACAATGTTATCACAATGTTCTTCCAGCGTTATACCAACGTTATCCCAGCGCTATCCCAACAGTATCCCAACATTATCCCAACATTATCCCAATGTTATCCCAATGTTATCCCAACGTTATCCCAATGTTATCCAATGCTATCACAATGGTATCACAAGGTTATCACAATGTTATCACAAAGACCATATAATACTAAGACGGCTCACTCAGCTTGTATTGTGTAATCAAGAGAATAGCCAGGGCACCAGCTGGTGGGTTTGATCATTTTGATAGCATTGGAATGTCAGAAGAAACCCTGCTGTCGCTTGGTAGGTGTGTGGTGGGGGTTTAGGGATGTGGTGGGGATTAGGGATGTGGTGGGGGTTTAGGGATGTGGTGGTTGTGTAGGTATGTGTGTGTTTGTGATGTAGATTTGTGGTGGGTATGTGTGCTGGGGGTGTAAGTGTGTGGTGTGTGTCATCCAGGTGTAGGTGTGTGTGGTTGTGGTTGAGGTGTAGGTGTGTGTGGTTGGAGTGTTGGTGTGTGGTGGTGGTGTAGGTAGGGGTTTCGGGATGTGGTGGGGTATAGGCATGTGGTGTGGGGTTTAGGTGTGTGTGGTGGACGTTTAGGGATGTGGTTAGGGTGTAGGTGTGTGGTGGGGGTTTAGGGATGCTATAGATTGTGAGGTGCCGCTCTGCAAGACCCCTACAACTCCACCACAAACCACCTACACCTCCATCATAGAGACCCTACACACCCACCACACACACCTCCACCTCCACCCCACCATAGCCACCTACACCCCAACCACACCACACACCATCAACCCTCACCACACAGAATGTGTGTATGGTGGTGGGGATGGGTGGGGTTGAGAGGTGGAAGGGCAGAGTGGGGGTAGCAGTGGTGGTGTAAGTTCTATAGGACTTAGGAGTAGCAACATGCAACCAGAGGCAGAGAGGGAGGGGCAAGGGGGAGGGAGGTGTGGTTTGTTGTTTGTTGTTGTTTTACATCCTAGCAACATCTAAGGTCATATCAGGACGGGGGAGGTGTGGTGTGAGAGCGCAGTGTGAGTTGGGTGAAGAGAGGGAGGGGGAGAGGGAGGGAAGAGAGGGAGGGGGAGAGGGAGGGGGAGAGGGAGGGGGGAGAGGGAGTGTGAGGGAAGAAGCGAGGGGAGGCGGAGAGGAATGGGGAAGGGGGAAAGGGGGGGAAGGGGGAGGGTGCAGGAGGAAGGGAGAGGGGAGGGAGGTGTGGTGTGAGAGCACTGGGTAAGGTGGATGAGGAGGGAGATAGGGAGAGGGAAGGGTGAGGATGAGAGGGGGAAGGGGAGGGGAAGGGCGGTGAGGCCTGGGAAGGGTGGACGACGGGAGATGGAGGGGGGGAAGGGTGGTGAAGTTGGGAAGATGGAGGGTCGGAGGGAGCTGATGGCGGGTGGGAGGGGGGAGAGAGCAGGGGAGGGGGGGGGGGAAATGAGGGAGGGCGGGGCAGAGGGAGGTGGGCGTAACATCAGCCAAATCCAAATGACAGGCAATCTCTCTTTTTTAATTTTAAGCTCACTCTCTCGCCTTGGAGACCTATTTGTTTACATGTGAAACACCAGCCAGCAGCCGGACTGATCAAACCCACCACAAGATGGCACTGCAAAATTTACATTACCATGGGAGAGATAGGGAGTGAGCCGTCTTAGTGTTATATGGTCTTTGCTTATCCCAATGTAACCCCAAAGCTACCCAACGTAATCCCAATGTTATCCCAACATTATCCAAACATAATCCCAACATAATCCCAATGTAATCCCAATGTAATTCCAACGTTATCCCAATGTTAACACAACCTTATCACAACATTATCGCAACGTTATTGCAACGTTATCACAACGTTTTAACAACATTTTTGCAAAGTTATCCCAGCGTTATCCCAGCATTTTCCCAACCTTATCCCAACGTTACCCCAACGTTACCCCAATGTTATCCCAACGTTATACCAACGTTATACCAACGTTATACCAACGTTACCCCGACGTAATCCCGACGTTATCCCAACATTATCCCAATGTTATCCCAACATTATCCCAATGCTATCCCAATGTTACCCAACGTTATCCCATGTTATCCCAACGTTATCCCAATGTTATCCCAATGTTATCCCAAAGTTATCCCAAAGTTATCCCAACGTTATCCCTATGGTATCCCTATGGTATTCCAATGTTATCCCAATGTTAACTCAATGTTAACCAATGTTATCCCAACACTCTCCCAACGTTATTTTACTGTTTTATTATAGTTATTTCAATGTGTCAATGTAAATAACATGCGAGATCTCTTTATCAAGGTAAAAGCGCAAACACATTTCACAGTTCTTGAGAACAACTGGTTTCCATCACTTCCGATAATATTAGCTATGGTTTTGTGGTTTAAATGTTGATGTCAGTTGATACAAATTTAACTACTTCAAATTAAATTTGAGATAATTGGTTCTTGTCATTTGACACAAATATTGATAAGTAGATTTTACGTCCTAGCAAAATTAAAGGTCATATCAGAACGGGTAACGATTTTTGACCGTGTGGACTCATGGCAACTTTATAGTGGTCCACCACTGGAAGACCAGGGGCCATATGCATGAAGCAGTGTTAGCGAGCCAAAACGCGTTTAGACGGGATTTCTGGTTTAGCGCCGAAAAGTCGGTATGCATGGAGCAGTGTTAGGCCTAACACCACAAGATTAAACTAGGTTAAGCTAAACCAGAAAATATCTGGTTTACAGGCGGTGTTAGTTATCAAATCTATTCAATGCTATCATATTTAACAGAATTACATACGCAATAAGTGAAATTTCATTAAATTAACCGTAAATCCGAAGCAATATTAACGCTGCCGCCGCATTGGCGGCGATGTTAATATTGTCAAATCGAATCGACGAACGTAAAGTAAACAAATCGCCGCCGTCGCCGCATCGACGTCGCTTTCCATACTGGCAGCGGCGGCGGTTTGCTCACTGTACCTTCGTCGATTCGAAAATATAACTATTAATATCGCCGCCAATGCGGCGGGAGCCTTAATAACGCTTCGAATTTAGGGTTAAATTGATCAAATTTCACTTATTGCGTATGTAATTCTGTTAAATATGATCGCATTCAATAGATTTGAGCATAATATATGGCTACAAAGGCAGAGGGATTTCCCAAATCTATAAATACATTCACATTTAGCTAACACTCACCGTTTAGGCGCCCATGCATACGGCTTGACATAGTTCTCTATGACGCTGATAACCGGAGATAGGTACCCGGAGTTAGAGGTATAACACCACACGCCGCTAACACCGCTTCATGCATACGGCCCCCAGGCCACCAGCACCATGACCCAATTTCCCACTCGCTTACATTATCCTGATACTGAGCTAACCAGTCATTGCTCTATTCTAGTAATGCCGAGCACCAGGCTGAGTAGTAAACAATATCAATTGTGTAAGTAATTGGTTTAACTCAGCTAGGACAATCTCTAAGAAAATGTACAAACGCTTAGCAGCATTTGAGATGTGGACTTATCGAAGGATGATGAAAATATCATGGACAAAGAAGATCACCAACAAAGAAGTTCTCAGAAAAATTAAAAATAAGAAAAGCTTGTTTGCCACTATACAGACAAAGAAACTTATTTATTTTGGCCACATCATTCGTCAGAGTTCAATATACCGTACATTGTTGGAAGGGAAGGTGAATGGCAGCAGAGGGAGAGGGAGACCAAGAACATCATGGTTTACAAATATTTCACAGTGGACAGGCTTGAATTATTCACAGTCTATCAGAACAGCACACCATCGGGACAAGTGGAGAACCATTGCATCCAACCCTCGACTAGAGGACAGAACTATTGATTGATTGATTGAGGATTCGAAATCCCAACATTTCACACGGGAAGCCTGCACTATTTGAGTGAATGCCACCACTCGGCGGTGGCGCGCCAGCATCTAGGACAGGAACTAATGCGGGTATCCCCAGTTTTGTACCTGGTATTAAAGCTGCATAGTCCGATGAAAACATAAAATTTTCAAAACCAAAACAATTATCTAAAATTTGATTCTACATATCTAACTTAAATATTAATACGCTTATTAAACATTTGTTGCCACATAGCTGGTGATACTGATGCAATTGTATAGAACATGTTTACTATACAAGCCTATGAGGTCAGATTTTTAGCATGCTTGCCAAAATTAATTGTGCATGTTTGCGCTTCAAATATATAAAAAGTTGGCCACTTCAAATAAAAGTTACTTCAAGCTAAAATAAGGTATGTTATAACGATCAACCTAATGTATTTATCTCAGAAAATGTCAGAAACTCAAAACAATCGGATTGCAACTTTGATGGAACTGTACGGGAAGAATATCCTTGTTTATATTCCCATAATGTTATTACAGATCTCGTATGTATATAGATATACAGTACTACCCCTTTAAAGCAAGCTTGGTTAAACCAAACGATTGGTTAATCCAAACTTTTTTTGGCGGCCCGGCAAAATACTCCCATTTATCATATAAAAAAGTTGGTTAAACCAAAGTCGGTTAATTCAAAGTATTGGTTATTCCAAACAAAATTGTCGGCCCCAGGCCACTTCCATTACAGGTAAACCAAACTTTCATGTGGTTTTAAGGTCATCTGAGGCTTTTTTATATGATAAATGATAGTATTTTGATGGGTCGCCAACAAAAGTTTGGATATACCGATCGTTTGATTTAACTGAGCTTGGTTTAATGGGGTTAAATTGTTTTTGCATAAAAAAACAATAATCATAGTGTCCACATACATTGTATATTACATTCATAATGCACCAACATTTTCCCAAAGCCAAGTCAAAGTCGAAGTCAAAGCTCGGTTAAACCAATGATCGCTTAATCCAAGAAAATGTCTAGGGTCCCTTCAAGTTTGGTTATATGGTATATATATATAAATATGTGTATATGTCATACGTGACTTCATGGCCTGCAGATAGCAATGGATAAGATTGATATGATGTTATCTGGGTACTCGTGCATAATGGTGAGGTGGGGGTGCGGGGTTGGGCTAAACCGGATATGCAGTCACCGGAGAGAAAAACAGGTTCAGGAAGAAGGAATCAATGGGGCGTAACGGTGACGCTAAGCTACAACTTTAAAAGCAAAGATTTGGGGACTGTTCACTCTGACACGACACATGTCATGGAAACTAGCCGCTCCCCTGAGTCAAACCGGGCACTAACAAATTCGCTATCTTAGTTTAGTGTTGCCAGGATAATAAAACAATGACTGTGAGGCACTTTGTCAGGATAATCGGTTGAAAAACTTAGGGGCCTGTCCAAACCATATAGACCTATTTCATATGACGTCAGCATAGGCAATTAGGTCTGTTTATTCCTAGCTCCCAGGACAAGATATGGTCACAATGCAAACTCAATGGCTGTGAGCAATCGTCATACAGAAAAATGTGAAATATCTCTAAAACCACACAACTTAGAAACAAACTGCTTGGCACACACAGAGATCAAGTGTTTAACAAACAGATTATATTAAATTTATATGTTTATTGGTCTAAATTTCTATTAATTTTGAATAAAATTGAAGCTTTTCACTGTGCGTATGGGCAAACTCAATGCATTGTCAATGGTCGTGAGCAATCTTCCTACAGAAAAAGTTAAATATCTCTAAAACCACACCACATAGAAACAAACCAATCGGCACACAAAGAGATAACATATTCACTAAACAGAATATATTAAAATAATGTCTTTATTATTCTTTATTTCTAATAATTTTAATAAAATTGACGTGTTCGTGAAATTTACGTTTTCGGGAAAATTGGCGCATTGGCAAACTCAATGGCTGTGTGCCTTTGTTCTGCAGCCAATGTGCGCATGCATACACAATGTTTATCAACATTGAAAGAGGTCTATAGGAGAGCCCATGACAATTATATGTCACCCCCCTTAACCTTCACTAGTCTTCAACCGCTGACTACTAAGAGCGCTGACTGACTTCCGGCTCGAGAGGTCGTGGGTTCGATCCCCGGCTAAGTCAAACCAATGAATTATAAAACTGATATATCACAACCTAACCTGACGCCCGGTATTACTTGGGTAGGTCAATGACTGATTTTCTCAGTGTTAGGATAATATGTCAGTGTGTGATATCTGGTCATGGTGGCCGCGGCCCGGTCTTCCAATGGAGCAGCACTATAAATTCCCCACAACCAACACAACTCATAAGTCAGTACCCATCCTGATATGTCCTTACATGTTGCTAGGACGCATACAAAACCCAGCAACAACCAAGTTATAAATCCTGGTTTTATATGAGATGAATCCAAACAGTCAAAACCGTTAGAACCTCCCATTGACATGTTAGTCACCATAGCAACTGTTTGTAAATGGCGACCATGTGCCCAGATATCACATTGTGCCTCGCACTAAGTGCCCTGACCGGTGGGCACAGGAGAGGGCCATAAATACTAACCCTGGAGGGAGCACCACGTGACCCCCGGATGTAGAAGAGCGCCTCCAAATATGGGTTGGGGGAAGGGCGAGGTTTTTAATACGGATATTCCGACTTCCACTGGTCCCTTAGGTAGGACCGAAGCTGTGATCCAGCATGCCCAAACAGTCAAGCTTGTTTTATTTAATGACACCTCCAGAGCGCATTGATTTTTAGCTTCGGCTATTGGATGCCAAACTTATGGTCATTCTGACATATTTCTTTAGAGGAAACCTGCTGCCGCCACATAGGCTGCTCTTTCCGATAAGCAGGAAGGGGTCTTTTGTACGTACTCTCCCACAGAAAGGATGGCATATACCACAGCCTTTGATGAACCCGTTGTGGACCACTGGGCCCATATGTACGAGCCAATTTTTAACCGGACCAGGGTTAGAGGAGGGTGCCGGGTTAGCTAACCGCAGAGTTCCAAAGGTGTCACGGGGGATGTATGAGACCAAAACGTGCCCGAGTTAGCTGACGTTTCAGTTATTTATAGATTTGGGAAATCCCTCTGCGTTTCTAGCCATATATTAGGCTGAAATATATTAAATGCTATTATATTTAACAGAATTACATAGACAATAAGTGAAATTTTATCAATTTAACCCTAAATTCGAACCCTCCTTAAGGCTACCGCCGAATTGGCGGCGATATTAATAGTTATATTTTCGAATCGACGAACGTAAAGTAAACAAATCGCCGCCGGCGCCGCATCGACGTTGCTTTCCATACTGGCAGCAGCGGCGGTTTGTTTACTGTACGTTCATCAATTCGAAAATATAAATATTAATATCGCCGCCAATGCGGCGGTAGCCTTAAGTAGGGTCCGAATTTAGGGTTAAATTGATAAAATTTCACTTATTGCGTATCTAATTCTGTTAAATATGGTCGCATTGAATAGATTTGGGCATCATAGGTTCCTAACCCCGCCTTTAACCCTCCTTTCGCATGGGGTTAGTGCAGGCGACTTTAAACTCACCGAGTTAGTTTCACCCCGACACACATACAGACCTTTCGCCACTAACCCGGAAAATCCGCACAACGCCGGGTTACGACCGCTAACCCAGGCTCATACATATGGGCCCTGGATAGAATGGAAAATAACCCAAACTGCAAATGGGTCCACTGAGCAGATCGATAGGATGACTGACACCTTCACAGGTGGACACGCTACTGCCTGAGCTACGTCCCGCTCCCCGGTCCCTCAGGAAGGACTGAAGCTGTGATCCCGCATGCCCAGTCACAGCTTCAGCACATTCATGTATATTAAAGTCTCTTTTCAACTATAACCACATGTCTCCTGGTGACGATTCTTGCCAGACATGTCTTTCTAATTATTTATAATGCCTCGAAATTGTAGCAGACAAATATTTTATTTGAGGTATGCACCACCTCCTTTACATTTACATGTGCAAACTGAAGCTTGGCCTCAGATTCAAACCTTCCTGAAGATTGTTTGTCGTTGTTTGTTGGGGTTTTACATCCTGGCAACATCTAAAGTCATAGCAGGATGGGCAGCGGCTGGTGACAGTGCACACTGATGGTCATTTTATAGTGCAGCCCTACTGGGAAACCAAGACACCAGCATCATGATCTCATTTCCCTCTCAGTCAAATTATCCTGATACTAAGCAAACCAGTAATTTCCCTATCCTATTAATGCCAAGTCCAAAAATAAGTAGCGACAATTATCAATTTTGTAAGTCATTGGTTTGACTAGCCCAGGATGTATATCCCACTGGGAAGCCAGCGGGCGCTCTTACCGATTGGGTCACAACACAAAGGCCACCATCTTGATATGACCTTAGATGTTGCCCGGACGTAAAACTCCGACAGCCAAACAAACACAAAGGTTATGCTGTACAGTACACGGGTGCACAAGGCCAATACATATTTGTTAAAAGAAGTAATTCGGTGAGATATGTTTTACGACATTAAAACATGCCCACATGGCCGCCCTGGTTTTACGACACTCCGGGTATGGCCCCGTTATTGGACAAGACCTATAAAGCCTGCAGGATGTCCCGCTGGCGGCGCCCCCGCTACTCACCCTAATGGCGCTCACGACATGAGTTGCTCCGGGTATCGACGTCTTGTACTTGCGGAAATGTCTCCCCTGTTCGGGCGATGCCTGTGGTTGAGTTGGGGGGTAACGGTAGATAGCCCTAGCGGCAGATGGGAGGAGGGAAATGGGGGGGGGAGGGGGGGGAGGGGAGGAGGGGGGAGGGGAGGGAGGGGGTAGGGGGGGGAGGAGGGGGAGAAGAGGGGGGAGAGGAGTGGGAGGGAGGGAGGTGGAGGAGGAGGGCGAGGAGGAGGGAGAAAGGAGGAGGAAGGAGGAGGGGAGAGGAGGGGGAGAGGAGGGGAGGGAGGGGGAGGGGGAGAGGAGGTGGGGGGGAGGGAGAGGAGGTGGAGAGCGGGGAGGGGGAGAGGAGGGGGAGAGGAGGTGGAGAGGAGGTGGAAGAGGAGGGGAGAGGAGGGGAGAGGAGGGGAGAGAGGAGGGGAGAGGAGGAGAGAGGAAGGGAGAGGAGGGGAGAGGAGGAGAGAGGAATGGGAGAGGAGGGGAGAGGAGGGGAGAGGAGGGAGAGGTCGGGATAGGAAGGGAGAGAAGGGGTGAGAGGAGGAGATAGAAGGGGAGTAGGCGAGGAGAGGAGGAGACGAGCCGGATGAGAATGAGGCGAGAAGGAAGAGGGGGGGAGGTGAGGGGACAGGAGGGCACGGGAAGAGAAAGAGGAGAGGAGAGGAGGAGGAGGAAGAGAAGGATGCACAGCGAAAAGAGGCTGACGTGGCCGAGAGGATAGGAAGGAGGGGAGGAAGTGGGAAGAGGGGGAGGGGAGAAGGAAAGGGAAGAGGGGAGGAGGGAGAGGAAGGGGGAGGGGAGAGGAGGGGAGGAGGGAGAGGAAGGAAGATGGGGAGAGAGGAGGGATAGAGGAGGGAGAGAGGAGGGAGAGAGGAGGGAGAGAGAGGAATTGGAAGCGAATATCAGGATAATGTGCCTGAGTGGGACATAGGGTCATGGTGCCGGCAATATGGTCTCCCGGTGTTGCAGCACAATAAAGTCGCCATGAGTGCGCAATATCCCACGTCGGCACACATCATGATATGACCTGATATATTGTCAGGACGTAAAGCTCCAACAAATATACCCACTCCATGTGATCTGGAAAAGTTATATTAATTGTATGCCATTTTGCAGGCTGGTTTTAATGGAACTCAACTATGCAACAACAGAATATATATACAGTATAACCTCGTGAAACCAAACTTGAAAGGACCCTAAAAATTTGTTTTGATTAACCGATCATTGCTTTAATCGAGCTTTGGTTTTGACTTTGACTTTGAATAAGCATGTATTGCACATGTAATATACAATGTGAACACTTTGTTTATTGTTTTTATGTGTATACAGTATAACCCCATTAAACCAAGCTCGGTTAAACCAAACGATCGGTTAATCCAAACTTGTTTTCGGCAGCCGAGCAAAATACTACCATTTATCATATCAAAAAGTCTGTGGGGTTTCAGGTGACCTTATAACCACATGAATGTTTGGTTTAACAATAACCGATAATTTGGATTAAGCGACTTTGGTTTAACCAACTTTTTTATATGATAAATGGTAGTATTTTGCCGGGCCGCCGAAAAAAGTTTGGATTAACCGATCGTTTGGTTTAACCGAGCTTGGTTTAATGGTGTTGTACGGTACCTACTTTCCTCCCTTGAGAACTGTTACGCATTCAATACATGGTATTCTTACCTGGTTTCCGAAGACCGGAAACCGGCACTCAAGGGAGAGGTTATTAATAGCAAAGGCCTGCCTGAAACGGACCACCCACATATATGTGATTGTAACACAGTCTGTGATATAAACAGGCACCTATTGCTAGTATCTCACTGCTGTCATGCAGTTACTACAGTAAAACCTCTCTAAATCGACTGACCATGAGACCGACTTTAAATGGTCCATTTAGGGAAGTGGTCGGTTTGGGGATTTTTGTGTATCTACACAATGGTATTGTATGGGCAGTCGTTTGGGGCCCAAATAAAGCGATCGATATAGGGGAGTGGTCGATCTGTGGAGGTGGTCAGTTAGAGAGGTTTTAGTGTATATGGTTCTAGTTCGCCTCCTTTAGCACGGCGGCAGTACCTGGAATATTCACTCCCTTGTTAATTTTGTTGTTAAAGTAGATACTAGAGTAAAAACTACAGTGAATTGTTAGTTTTTTGGTTTTTTTTTGTAAATATAGTTTATTCATTGAATAACGTCTTTTGTCAGCACCGTGGCACTGGTCTTCCAGCCATGTGACAATACAGTTATTTACAATATATGTATGTATATGCAGTCTGATATTGTCATCAGGAGCTAGCTCGAATCAGCTGACATAACAATATTAATCATTCCAAGACTTACATCTCATATAGTTTGACAATTCACATATCAAATAGTAGTTATATGTTGTATACATACATACTTAGGAACATAGATGTGTATTGATTAGACCTTTGCATTACGGAGTGGTTAGGCGCATAGTTTCCCTTCTCAGGTTTGTATGTCTACTGTGTTGTGAATTGCATAATTATCATGTTGTTGGAGATGGAGTGTTAGTAGAATGGTTTGTTTATTCTGTTAGATAGAGTGTGGTTAGCTTGTAGGGTTATGCTTAAAAGGTTAATACCTCGGGTGTGTTTTTGATGACATATAGTTCTACATCCTCGCAACATCTAAGGTAATATCAAGATGGGTACTAATTTGTGAAGGCGCACACTCATGGCAACTTTATAGTGTTACCCCACTGGGATATCAGGACGCCGGCACCATGAGCCCCTATATCCCATACAGTCACATTATCAGGACAGTATGCTCATCAGTCCTTGCCATATCCTATTACTGCCAAGCACCAGGCCATGTAGCGACACGTATCAATTTTATAAGTCATCAGATTGACTCGGCTGGGATTCCCGACTCCCAACCTTCCACATGGGAAACCTGCGCTCAACCGATTCGGCAACCGCATGTGAATTGTTAGAGCGAGGCACCCCGGTATATGTGAGCCTTCTGCGGGGAGGTATTGGCCCTCCACTCACTATGAAGCCATAACTGCCCCGGGTGCATTTACGGAGTGGATTGGCTGAGACTACAGGTCAATCCCGCCCCGCCAGGCGGCACTGTGAGCCGGACACACGTCGCGGATCAATCAGGTTACCTGATAAAGCAGCAGATGATGTATGCCTCGTAGTCCGAGGTCCCCCTGCCCCCCCCCCCCCCCCCCCCCCCCCCACCACCCTATCCTACCCGGTACGTCCACCTCAAAGGGAACTTGAGATACGTTTTCTGAACTACACCGCATCTATCGCCCTTTTGCTGTCACTCTGTTGCTTTCGCACTCTGGTGCTTTGACACTCTGGTGCTTTGACACTCTGGTGCTTTGACACTCTCGCCTTCGCACTCTCACCATCGCACTCTCGCCTTCGCGCTCTCGCCTTCGCACTCTCGCCTTCGCACTCTCGCCTTCGCACTCTCACTTTCGCACTCTCGCCTTCACACTCTCGCTTTCGCACACTCGTTTTCGCGCTCTCGCTCTCGCGATGTTGCTCTTTGCTCTTGCTATTTCACTGACCCACTTTGCCTCTCGCCTTTCCTCTCTTGCTGTTGCCCTCTCTCCCTTTGCACTCCGCCTTTGCCCTGACGCCCCTTCCCTGCATGCCCCTTCCCTTGACTCTCGCCTTCCCTGACGCTCCTTCCCTGACGCCCCTTCCCTGACGCCCCTTCCCTGATGCCCCTTGCCCTTGCACTTCCTGACCCCTTCCCTGACGCCCCTTTCCCTGACGCCATTTCCCTGACGCCCCTTCCCTGACGCCCCTTCCCTGACACCCCTTCCCTGACGCTCCTTCCCTGACGCCCCTTCCCTGACGCCCCTTCCCTGATGCCCCTTCCCTGACGCCCCTTCCCTGATGCCCCTTCCCTGATGCCCCTTCCCTGACGCCCCTTCCCTGACGCCCCTTCCCTGACGCCCCTTCCCTGACGCCCCTTCCCTGACGCCCCTTCCCTGACGCCCCTTCCCTGACACCCCTTCCCTGATGCCCCTTCCCTGACACCCCTTCCCTGACGCCCCTTCCCTGACGCCCCTTCCCTGATCCGACACCCTTCCCTGACGCCCCTTCCCTGACGCCCCTTCCCTGACACCCCTTCCCTGATGCCGCCCCTTCCCTGACGCCCCTTCCCTGACACCCCCTTCCCCTGACGCCCCTTCCCTGATGCCCCTTCCCTGACACCCCTTCCCTGACGCCCCTTCCCTGACGCCCCTTCCCTGATGCCCCTTCCCTGACGCCCCTTCCCTGACGCCCCTTCCCTGACGCCCCTTCCCTGACGCCCCTTCCCTGATGCCCCTTCCCTGATGCCCCTTCCCTGATGCTCCTTCCCTGTCGCTCTTTCCCTGTCGCTCTTTCCCTGTCGCTCTTTCCCTGTCGCTCTTTCCCTGTCGCTCCTTCCCTGTCGCTCTTTCCCTGTCGCTCTTTCCCTGTCGCTCTTTCCCTGTCGCTCTTTCCCTGTTGCTATTTCCCTGTCACTCCTATGTTGCTCTTTGCCTGTCGCTCCTTCTATGTCGCTCTTTCCCTGTCACTCTGTCACTGTCGCCCTTTCCCTGTCACTCTGTCACTGACGCCCTTTTGCTGTTGCTCTCTTGCTTTTACTCTCTCCCTGTCGCCTCTTCCCTGTTGCTCTCTCCCGGTTGCCCTGTTCCTGTGTATCCCTCGCTGGCCCTCTTTCCCTGTCGCTCTTTCCTTGTTGCCCTTTTCCTGTTGCCATTTTCCTGCCTCCCTTTTCCTGCCTCCTTTTTCCTGCCTCCTTTTTCCTGCCTCCTTTTTCCTGCCTCCGTTTTCCTGCCTCCCTTTCACTACCTGCCTTTTCCTGCCTCCCTTTTCCTGCCTCCCTTTTCCTGCCCCATTTTCCTGCCTGCCTTTTCCTGCCTGCCTTTTCATGCCTGCCTTTTCCTGCCTCACTTTTCCTGCCTCCCTTTTCCTGCCTCCCTTTTCCTGCCTCCCTTTTCCTGCCTCCCTTTTCCTGCCTCCCTTGTCCTGCCTCCCTTTTCCTGCCTCCCTTTTCCTACCTCCCTTTTCCTGCCTCCCTTTTCCCGTTGTCGTTTCCCTTTCTCTATGTGGCTGTATGTGGTTCTCTATGTGGCTCTCTTTGTGGTTCTCAATCCCCTTTTCAAATGATCCTCTCCCTATCCTCTCATTTAATACCTCACAGTCCCTGAGCTCTCCCTTCACAGGCATCCGGGATCTTCCACCGCCCGTCCCTCATCCTCACCCACACCATCCCATCCAAACCCAACCACTGCTATCCAAATCACCCCACCCCAACCTACTCCTGCAGTATCAAGCATTCCCTTCTGCAAAATATTCACACAGTAGTCTGGGAATAGGGACTAATATTCGGGAATACATAAGAATATGAATAAAATACATACGTTATATATAATGTATTATGCCAATATGAAATCTAAGCTACTACCATGTATATTTCTGTTATAAATCATGACAGATATGAAACCAAGTTCCCGTTACACACAGTTGATTCTGCGCAACCTCAATTTTCGCCTCCGTGGCTCAGCGTCTGTAATCGCTACTCTAACCCTCTTTAGAACTATATATAGACAGCAATGGATATCAATATGCATGACGTGCGCGTAAATCATCGTTTTGAAGGCGGCATGATTTAATCACAGAATATGATACAAACAGCAATGAGAGAGATCTAGATTGAATACGGAGGTGAATATAAACTTTTCTAGAACTAGATACCACCTTAAGAAATAATACATACCAACCAACAGAAGTGGAAACCAGACAAACATGTCACAGAAATCACCAGTGGTGGGTGATAAAAGGAGGAAACGTGGAAAGCCCAATGGTCAAACTGGCCTAGCTACAGCTCTCATGCCTGCTAACTCAACACCAGCAGACACAGAACCAAGTGAGTGGGATGAACATGTAAACAAATCCTCTGACATTGCATCCACAACTGACATGCACCCTTCTAATGAAAAGGAAAAGATGGTTATGGTATCTGAGAAAGAACTAAATAAACTACACTCACAAATTGAACAGTTAAATACAACACTGAGAGATTTGGGCAAATCAACTACAAATAACATCAGGAGATTAACTGTTGAACTGGCAGTTGTACATGAACAACAGACTGCTAATAAAAGGAAACTTCAGATAATGGAAAATCAGGTGATCATAATGGATAAAGAAAACAAATGGAAATCATCACGGATAAATGAGTTAGAAAACAAACAACGCATGAATAACATGAAACTTGATGTCAAACCAGAAGACAACGCTGAAGATTTACGACAATATGTTCTGAATTTGGCAGAATTTGTTGGTGCACATTGTGTGAAACACGCAGACATTGAGTACACAACAAGGCTGGGGAAGCTTCAGAATGGACGGGCAAACTACAACAAACCTAGGCCAATCCTAGTAGTGTTCAAGGCAGTCAAGGATCGCAATAGTGTGTACTTCAACCGAACAAAACTCAAAGGATCAAATGACTACAAAGGGATATACCTAAATGATGACACTACTGGAGACACTAGGCGAGCACGGGAAGAGTTTTGGTCAGCAGCAATCCGAGCACGGGAGTTGGGGCATGGGTGGGTGGAGGAAAAGAAGGTGGAGGGGAACGAGGGTGGAGGAAAAGAAGGCAGAGAGCTGGAAGGCGGCAGGAGGGCGAGTGCCTGAGGGAGGCCGGCGGGCGGCCTTATAAGGGAAGGGGGGGGGGGGGGGGCGGGCGACAGCAGGTGAGTTGTGAAAGCTGCCGGCCCGGGGGAGGGCGAGTGAGGGTGAGCAGCGGGCGTCGGGTGAGGCGCGAATGCTGCGCGACAGGGGGGCGGGGGAGGAAGCGGCGCGCGGCGGTGTCTGGTGAGGTGTGAGCGCAGCGCGACAGCCCGGGGCGGGGGAGGGTCTCTTCCTCTCCTCGCATCAAGCGTAATGCTTCGCATTACGACCGATGCGCGAAAAGGAAGAAAGCAAGGCGGGGGTGGGAGAAAAGGCGTTTTATTAACGCCTCAAACAGAGCATACAGAGGAACAGGTAAAACAGGCTGAGGAGGAACAAGGCAAGGAAAGGGCTCATGAGGAGCAAACAAACAGGCTCCTGAGGAGCAATACAGTGAGGGGCTCATGAGGAGCAGAAGAGATAACTACAGGAGGGGCTCATAAGGAGCAATGTCAGAGTTCTGGTAGAGGGGGGGCCGAGGAGCCCTCCGCCAAGAGTAAGGAGAGGGCTCGAGGCGCACCCGAGGCGGGGGCACGGGGCGCCCGAGGCGGGGGCCCGGGGAGGCAGGTCTGGTTGAGAGGAAGGTCCGGGGCCTACGTGGAGGGGGAGCGGGCGGCCAAAAAAGGGAGGCCCGCTCCTGAGGCCTGGGGGGAGGAGGTCCGGCGAGGGTCGAGCAGGGGGGCAGCGAACTCCTCAGGGCTGGGCGGGGTGGGAGTCGGGGTCGGGTCGGGCGGGTTCATGAAGGCGGTGTCGTGAGGGTCAGTGGCTGGGCTGTCTGGGGAGGGTCTCTCGTGAGGCTGGGCTGAGTCGTCTGAGGTGTGAGGTGTGAGGTGCGAGGTGATGATCCTCGGCTTCGTCTGGGCGGCGTTTCGATCGGTGTTCGCTGAGGAGCTGTCGGTGGAAGTCGCGGGGCTGTCGGCAGTGGTTGGGGTGAGGCGCCGGGGAGGGCCCCCCGGGCCGGCCGCAGGGGGGCCGGCGGATCAAAAATCCGCCGAGGCGGGCGGGGTCTGGCGCTCACGGGCCTGCTTGGTGCGGCAAACGGCCTCGCTGTGCATGGTTAATATGCGCCGTACGTTGGCGCAATAAGGACAGACGTGGCGGCGCCTGTCTCCCACCTCGCCGTGGGCCTCCCCGACGGGGGCCCGATGGCACGAGGCGGGATCGCGGTTCCAAGCGGAGTAGGGGGCCCCGTGAGCGTGCCTATCGTAGGCGGTGCGGGCGTCGACTTGGTGCCGGGGCAGGTCCGCGCCATCTTGTACCGGGCTGGGGGGCGTGTCGAGGGAGTCGATGGTCAGCATGCTGTCGACTCGGATGTTGTTAAGGGCCACGGGGTCGTGCCACCCCTGGGGGAGCCTCCCGTCCGCGATCCATGAGAAGATGGTCTCTGAGTACTGGCGGACGGCCGGCCAGGGGTGGAGGAGGTTGTCCCTCATGATGGTGAGGTGATGGTGGTGGAGGCCCTGGAGAGAGTGGGCGGGGAACGAGGGGTGGTTGACCAAGGTGAGGAGGGCGAGGTGATATTCGTCCTTGGTGGCCTCACCCAGTTTCACCGGCTTCCGTCCCGGCCCCCTCTCCACCAGTTCGCAGGGGAAGACATAGTCTGAGGGGACACCTCGGCGCCGGACGGTGTGGTGCGCCTCGGCGGAGGCCAGTATCTCGCGGACTGCGTCGGCCGCGGATGCTGGGCTGTGCTCCGCCGTCTCGTGGCGGTAGGCGGGCGGCGGGCGCGAGGCGGTGGTGAGGCGGCTGTACCCCTCGTACTGCGGGTGCACCGCCCCGGGTAGAGTCGCTTGAGGCGGGGGAGGCGGTCGGCTCCCGATCGGGGCGTGGGCCCGAGGTGCTTGGACGGGCGGCAAGGTGAAGGCGGCCTCCCGCGCTGATACGGGCTGGGGGGTGTCCGGGGCTCCTCGGGCGACCTCTGCCTCGACGGCTTCCATGCGGGTGGAGAGGCGGCTGAGCGCCTCCAGGATGGCGGTGGTATCGCTGGAGGGGTGGCCCGAGGAGTAGGCTGCGGAGCCTCCCGGCGAGCCCGAGGAGGGCCCTGGCGTGCTCATGACGGTAGTCCTGGCGCTGGTAGCCCTGGTGTTCCTCCGGCCTTTCCCCCTTCCGCGCCCGGGCATGATGGATCGGTCCGAGGGGGAGCGGCGGTCCGAGGTGGAGTGGTAGAGGCCCAAAGAGGAAAAGAAGGCAGAGAGCTGGAAGGCGGCAGGAGGGCGAGTGCCTGAGGGAGGCCGGCGGGCGGCCTTATAAGGGAAGGGGGGGGGCGGGCGACAGCAGGTGAGTTGTGAAAGCTGCCGGCCCGGGGGAGGGCGAGTGAGGATGAGCAGCGGGCGTCTGGTGAGGCGCGAATGCTGCGCGACAGGGGGGCGGGGGAGGATGCGCCGCGCGGCGGCGTCAGGTGAGGTGTGAGCGCAGCGCGACAGCCCGGGGTGGGGGAGGGTCTCTTCCTCTCCTCGCATCAAGCGTAATGCTTCGCATTACGACCGATGTGAAAATTCATAGTGATGGAGTCATCATAAACGGTACTAAGATAAAGCACTCAGAACCTCAGAACCTACCACAGGGCTGCTCACTTCAGGAATCGAAGACAATTGAGGTAAATGGAGAACTGTATTTTCACTCCCAACACTCCTACCTATCAAATTTCTACCCGGTACCAATTGTGGTAAATGAAACAGTTTACATGACCTCTGAACACATGTTGCAAGCTGCTAAATGTGTTGAACATGGCCGTGATGACTGTCTAAAAGAGGTATTGACAGCTGTCACACCACAAGAGGCCAAACGACTAGGAGACCGCATTGAGGAAAAACCAGAATGGCGTGCTAAACGGGAACGCATCCTGATGGAAATTGTGGAGGAAAAGTTCAGACAAAACCCTGTTCTGGCAGCAAAACTGTTAGAGTCAGGAAATATAAAATTGAACGAGGCTACAAGCAGTACATTCTATGGTATAGGAGTAGCTATCCACAATAAGGCAGTGAAGGAGAAGGCATACCGGGGTGAGAACAAGCTAGGTCAAGTACTTGAGCTGCTACGGGCAAAGCTAAAGGACGAGCACCAGAACACAACTGCTGCACACAACAGACCTTCATAGACATCTGATGAGGAATCCTAATTTGCACCAGACTCCAGAAAGCATGCACTCACAATGGACAATTGTGCACATAAATGGCACCTGACAGCCAATGAATATGAAACATTGCCAGTCTAAAACTGTACACTGTCCAAACATGACTGAACGGCACAATCCTAGCAATAAACTGATAAATATACAATTTAACCAAAGCAACAAGACAAGGCTTATATGGACAGTGTGAACATTCCATCCAGCCTGCAATATCAGACTCAGGAAATATACAATTGAAATTCTATGTGGTTAACATATTGTTGGGTGCTACATATCCAAGTCAGCTTCCGTAAAGCACATGGTTATACTTAGAAAATTGTTATATTTAGGTTAATTCAAGTTCAAGGATCAACCATATTTTAATAATGGAGTATGACTTAAATATATCTGTTGATATAAGGGATGTTGATAGTAATCATTACACAACTGTCTGTCTATGTGTCAAAATGAATCATCATGCTGTTGTCATACATATTCATCCTGTCATAAACAATGTCCTCATGATATGATCAACAGTAGCCACAGACTGATTCAATTATACCTCAGCCTGTATAGAATTATTGTGTACCTGTACAATATTTTACCTGTATCCAGATTGAAATTCTATGTAGTTAACATTTAAGCTGATTGTTGGGTGCTACACATCCAAGTCAGCTTCCGTAAAGCACATGGTTATATTTAGAAAATTGTTATATTTAGGTTAATTCGAGTTCATGGATCAACCATATTTTAATAATGGAATATGACTTCAATATATCTGTTGATATAAGGGATGTTGATAGTAATCATTACACAACTGTCTCTATATGTGTCAAAATGAATCATCATGCTGTTGTCATACATATTCATATTCATACTGTCGTAAACAATGTCCTCATTATATGATCCACAGTAGCCACAAACTGTATCAATTATAACTCCTGGTTTATCTACAAATCACACCTTAATGCATCTAGCCAGACAACCTTTAGGCGAGATAATGCAGTGCACTGCAGGTAACTACCTCAAACACCCTAGACTACTATGCACAAGTCCCACCATCACTATGCATGGTACAGGTAGGACCAAGCCACATATCACCTTTACCATTCACCTTTTACTTAACTATTCACCTTCCAAATCACCCAGTAGCAACATAACATCGCTCTCTACTTAAGATACAGCAAATGATAATGCAGCCTCAACATTTTTTATGAAATTCATTATCACTTTACCCAACCAAGAAGGGGTTATTAGACACCCCTTTATTGAATCATGCACACTCAGACACACTTCGCTAAATGGTATACCATCAGCACTGATGCTAACAACATTTGAGAGGGGAAGTTCTCGGGGAGGTCTGGGAAGGGCACTAGTGAAGGGACATAGGAAATGCCCTTAGATGGCATCAAGGGTCTACCAGGATTCAAAATAGGACATCTAAATATTAGAAGTCTAACCAACAAAATTGAAACACTAAGAATTGATCTACCTAATTCGGGTTTTGATGTATTATCAATCTCAGAAACCTGGCTGAACTCAACCACAGAAAATAAATTAACATCTGTCAAAGGGTACCAACTAACCAGATCTGATCGCCAAACAAAACAGGCAAATGGCCAAACCAAGGCTGGTGGAGGGCTGGGAATCTACTATAAAGAAGGGCTCAACATAGATACTGATACATTTGTAAAACATAATCACTCAAATACAAATATAGAGATGCAGTGGGTCATAATTGAAAGGGATTATTGTAAGAAAATACTCCTGGGAAACGTATACAGGCCACCAAATGGAAACTTGGACTCAGCACTTGAGCAAATAATATCAATCCTGGAGGAAATACGAGACACAGACAAATTTGAATTAGTCCTCATAGGAGACTTCAATGCTGATGTTGCAAAGAAAACCTCAATAACCGCCAACAAAATAAGACAATTTGCAACAACCTTAGCACTTGATCAGGTTATTACATCAGGTACAAGAATAACAACTGAAACAAACAGAACAATTGATCTAGCATTCACAAACATGAAGTATTGCAAAAACACAGGAGTTCTAAATTATAATATTAGTCACCACAAGCCAATTTACATAATTAAGAAAAAAACTAAAGATGATAGGAAATTAATAGAATTCTGGGGAAGAAGCTATAGGAACTATAAAATAGAGAAATTTAGTGAAACCTTACTAGAAGAAAATACTGAACTCCGCTTTGCCAACCAGGATCCAAATATATGTTGGGAGTCACTCAAACAAATAATAACTAAAGCAGCAGACCAACATGCACCACTCAGAAAATACAATGTGAAAGATAGTCGACCAGAATGGCTTAGCGATGAAAAATCAGAACAAATAAATATACCTGAAGACAAATTCTTAGCAACCCAAATAAAATATAGAGCCAATTCTGCAGTCAGGTATGCAAAATCTAGGTACATACAGTCTGAAGTCCTACGAAATAAAGAAGATGCCCGGAGATTTTGGAGAGTCATACAGAGCATAGCCCCAGAAACCACCCCAACTATCTCCAGCTTAGTGGATGAGTTAACAGGGGACAAATTAACAACTCAAGAAACACCTGAAAAGATAAATAACTACTTCATAGAGATAGGGGAGAAGTTAGCAGATAAACTAGACAATATACCTGAAAAAGATAAAGTTAACATAGTAAAGCCAAATGCAGTCACATATGACATAAGGGTGGTAACTAAGGAAGAAGTACTTAAAAAGATTAAGGGCTTGTCTGAATACAAATCATCAGGACTCAAAGATCTCAGCTCAAGGATACTAATTGATTCAATAACTATATTAATCAAAGAATTCACCCATATAGTAAACCTATCAATTGAAATGGGTATTTTCCCAGATGACTGGAAAATTGCTACAGTTGTACCTATCCCAAAAGTCAGCAACCCTAAAACATGCAATGACCTCAGACCAATTTCTCTTCTACCCAAAAGTGGGAAAATAGTTGAGCAACTCATTCATGATCAAATAAAAACATTTTTGAAGCAACAAACCACCTAGCAGATGAACAAAATGGCTTCAGGAAAGGCAGGTCCACAACCAAAGCACTCTCAACACTCCTTGATGTGCTTCTCAGTGCGATGGATTCTGGCAAACTTACCATAGCAGTATATATTGATTTAAAAAAGCATTTGACACTATAGATCATAAAATCCTGTTGCAGAAGGTTGTCAAGAGTGGGTTGGGTTCAAAAACGGTAGCCTTTCTGACAAACTATCTTTCCAATCGAAAGCAAAGTACCAAACTAAATGGCATTGAGTCAACCTTAAGACAAGTAAAAAGTGGAGTACCACAGGGATCAACACTGGGCCCCCTTCTATTCCTTCTATTCATAAACGACTTACCCCAAGCACTGAGGCAAACAAAATGCATTTTATTTGCTGATGACGCAGTCCAACTGGTATCAAACAGTAACTTAGCAAAAGCAGCAGAATTGACAAATGAAAATTTGGCTAGAATAAATATATGGTGCAAAGAAAACAAATTAACTCTCAATATAATCAAAACTGAATATGTTATCTATGGCACCAAGAACAAGAAGGACAAAGCCCCAGAAGTCCAAATAAAGATTGGGAATGAAACACTAAGGGAGGTAGAGACATACAAATATTTGAGAACTGAACTGGATGGAACTCTAAATGGGAATAAGCAACTAAGTAGATTAAATCAGTCACTGGCAAGGAAACTGAACACCTTCAGAAAAATCAGGGGTTTTATAAGTGAAAAAACAGCTCTTCTTATGTACAAAACAATGATCCTCCCAATAATTGATTATAATGACCTAATATATGAACTACTCACAAAACAGCAACAAGCAAAGCTTCAAACAGTACAAAATAGGGCACTCAGGACAGTTTACAAAGGCCAAAATCTACACACAGAAGAACTACATGCTAAAGCTGGAATGGACAAACTAGAACAAGGCGCAAAAGGCATCTCTTAGGACTCATGTACAATAGAGCCCAAGACACAATATATACCGACACAAGTATTCACAATACTAGAGCAGCAGATGGCAACCTCTTGAAAATTCCCTATCCAAGGACTAACAAACTCAAAAGCCAACTCTGGAACAAACTCTCTGCCAAAACCAGGAATGCAACAACCTACCTGCAATTTAAATCTAGATTAAAGGTTGAGTACCCAACATAGACATACATTAATAAACCTGCCTGGATAGACCACAAACGTTGAGAACTGAAATAAATACATAGTCCCAAACCACTCCCTTCCGTCTCCCTCTCTGAAATCCCCCCCCCTGGCAAAAAGAGTAAAAGAAATAACAACTACCAAAGTATACCCACCAGCCTATAACACCTGACTAAATCAATCAAACATATACTACTGATGAAGCTATAGTTGACCCAAGACAATTTAAATGAGTCGTGCAACCATTATTTGCATAATCCAAAATCCATGACTACCTGTATCAGCAAGTCATGCCCATTATATTAATGTCTCCTCACTGGTATGATCATAAAATCACTGATATAGTCTAAAGGTAAATGGCTATTCTCCAGTCTACATGTGCAAAATAAGATCCCCACTATATTTGTAATGCCTCATTTTAACCTACTACTGTCTATATTGTTCATACCATCGCATCGTCTCATCCATAAATAGTTCATATGCACTATAATTGTTAAGGCCGGAAGACCAGCGCCTCGGTGCTGAAAAAAGATGTTATTCAACTGGAATAAAAATTTGAACCAAAAAAAAATAAAAAAATGAGCCACCCGCCACCCGCCAAACGCCACCCGCCACCCACCACCCGCCACCCGCCAAACGCCACCCGCCACCCGCACACCCGCCACACACCACCCACCATACACCATACTCGACCCTCCATCCACCACCCACCACCAACCAACCTCCAACCCACCACACTTCACCACCCATCACACCCTTCCATCCATAAACCTCCAGCCACCATCCTCCACCTTACACCCACCCAAATACCCTATAATACTAAGACGGCTCACTCCCTATCTCTCCAATGGTGATGTAAATTTTAGAGTGCTACCTTGTGGTGGGTTTGATCAGCCCAGTTGCTGGTTGGTGTTTCACATGTAAACTCATACAATTATATTATACATGAGATAGGTAAGTATGAATACACATCAATATGAAATTGCTATGAACAAATACCCACCATCATCATCAGCATCATCATCAGCATCACCATCATCACACATCTTTCACATTCATATATACATTTATACATATAATATAGCGCCTGTTTAACCAAGAGAACAGCCAGCGCACCAAGTGGTGGGTTTGATCATTTTGATTACACAGTACAGGCTGAGTGAGCCGTCTTAGTATTATAGGGTCTTTGACCCACCACCCCTCCCACTGTCATCCCACAATCCCCCCTCTCCACCCACACCCTTCTCTCTATTCCTCCCTCCCGTGACTTCTTCCTTCAGCTCTCCATACACCCACCCGCACCCCACCCCACCCCAGCCCCACCCCGACACCCACCCCCACCGCCACCGCTATTCACCTGATGCAGTCAGCGTGTTTTGCGCTCCATCCATCAATGGGCTCTGACGTCAAGGGAAAGGCTACTGAAGAACATCATATCCACACATATATACTTATCGTGACAGTGACTGGACTATGGTCCAATGTACTGCCTGTTCACTGACCAGCACTGTTAAATGGGGATATTTTTACTAAAGGTATTCTAGTATCACCAGACACTTGGTTCCGGAAGGCATGTATTGACCGATGTGTTCAGGAATCAAAGGTAGAGCTCTGGTTTAGAGAGGGGTGAAGAGAAGAGAGGGATAAAGAGAGGGAAAAGGAGAGAGCAAGGGAGAGTAAGAGGGGGAAAATATAAGTGCAAGAAGAGAGATGAAGAGTAAAGAAGAGAGAAGAGAGAAGAGAAAAGAGAAGAGAAAATAAGAGAAAAGAAGAGAAAAGAGAAAGGACAAGAAAACACAAGAAAAGAAAAGGAGAAAAGAGAAGAGAAAACAAAACAAAAAAGAAGAGGAACGAAGAGGAACGAAGAGGAACGAAGAGCAAATAGCAAAAAGAAAGAGGAAAGAAAAGGAAAACAAGAGGAAAGAAGAGAAAACAAGAGAAAAGAGACAAGAAGGGCCAAGAAGGGCAAACAAGAACAAGAAGAACAAAGTAGAGAAAGGAAGAGCACAGAAGACCAAGAAAGAGCAAAGCAGCGCACGAAGAGGAACGAAGAGCAAATAGCAAAAAGAAAGAGGAAAGAAAAGGAAAACAAGAGGAAAGAAGAGAAAACAAGAGAAAGAGACAAGAAGGGCCAAGAAGGGCAAACAAGAACAAGAAGAACAAAGTAGAGAAAGGAAGAGCACAGAAGACCAAGAAAGAGCAAAGCAGCGCAAAGTAATTCAAAGCAGAGCAAAGCAGAGCAAAGCAGAATAAAGAAGAGCAAAGAAGAGCAAAGAAGAGCAAAGAAGAGAAGCAGTATGATAAGAGAAGAGCAAAGAAGAGAAGAAGCATGAAGAAGAGAAAAAGAGGAAGAGCGAGGAAGAGAAGGAGAGCGGATTGATTGGTTGATTGATTGATGTCTTGGTGGCTTATGTTATGCCATGGTGAGAAGTGTTTAAACACTATTCTGTCATTATTAGTTAATCAGTGATTTTACACAGACAATAGATGATCACAACCAATCAACTGTGTGTCAAATGGCGTTTAAAAAGAATGTAAGGAGTAACAATTAATTGGAAAGATCGTGGTAAAGGATAGTAAAATCCAAGGTGAAAATCACTTAATTTAATATGTCTAACGAGGTCATGCATTACTAGGAGTGGGCAAGGACTGGTTATCTCAGTATCAGGATAGTGTGAATGAGAAATCGGGTCACAATGCTAGTGGCAGCACTATGAAGTTGCCTTGAGTTGGCACTGTCACAAGTTGGTGCAAGTCCTGATATGCTCTTAGATGTTTGCAGAACATAAAACCCCAAGAAAGAAACAGTGCAGAAGGGGCACATTGGTGCTTGTCATCGAAATATAGTTTGTGCATTGCTTGTTGTGGCTTTAGGTAAGATCTGAGGTCATATTAACACGGTACTGACTTGTGACAGTGCACATTCCTCGCGAGTTCATCGTGCAGCCTCAATAGAAGACAAGGATATGAACCGATATTACACTCAGTCACTTTAGTATGAGACTCAGCAAGCCAGTCCTTGTCCTGTCCGGTGTGGCCCTAACGGAAAGTTTGTTTGTGTGTTGTTGTTTTACGTCCTAGCAACGCCTAAGGTCATATCAGGACCCGTACCGACTTGTAACGGTGCGCACTCATGGCGACTTTATAGTGCTGGCCCACTGGGATACCATGCTGCCAGCATCATGACCTGATATCCCACTCAGTCACATTATCCTGACACTGAGCCAACCAGACCTTGCCCTATCCTAATAATGATCTATCCTAATAATGCTGAGCACCAGGTTAGGAAGCATTATTGAATGAATAAATGCTTTAACGGCATACCAGCACACTAAGGGCTATACAATGCCATCAAAATGTCCTAAAACTGGTTAAACAGTCCAATATGCTTTAAAAATGATAAAACCAAGGTAGTACTAACCGTGTCAAATAAACGTTTCATACTTCCTACATTAAAATACTGCGCTCGAACATTTGCAAAGTCAATGCATTCAATCAAAATATGTTTCACAGTCAGAGGCACTCCACATGGTATGCATTCTGGCTGGTCTTCTGCTTTGAAAAGGTAACTATGAGTCAAATAGCTATGTCCAATTTGCATACATGCAACAACGGTCTCTTCGCCAAGTGTGGGCTGAATTGCATGAAGCTTGTTCATGACAGCTTCATCCCATTGTACTTGCCACCTTTTTCTTATCAGTACACTGATGTGCCTTTTGAGGTCCATGTGAGGAATAGGAAGAGGTGTAATGCGTTTGTCGAGAGCTTCTTTGGCAGCCATATCTGCAACCTCATTTCCTCGAATGCCAACATGACTCGGTACCCAATAAAAGAGCACAGTTTTGTGAACTTCTGAACATAAATAATGTAACCTTTCTCAAATCTTGCGGATCAGAGGATTCTTCCAATCCTTGCTCTGAATAGCTTGTAGGCATGATTTTGAATCCAAACATATCACAAATTTTCGACGTCATCCTTGTAAGAACCATCGGTGTAGATGAACTTATGATCAGAATGTATCTCTTTAACCTCCCTGAACATACTGTTGTAGATCAAAGGGTCAGTTGAGTCTTTCCTTGCTTCAGAGATTGCCAAGTTCACATTGATAGCATATGTCCAAGGTGGTGTGTCTGTATATTGGAATTTTTGCAATGTGATCTACATCAAACTGTTTCTAATGATTCCTTAATATGCATACCGAAAGTTGGAATGGCCTTGGGTTTATTGGCAAAGAGTGTTTCATTGCTTGAGTTGAAAGTGCAAGCAGAGTTGCTGGGATTTGCTGTGATCTTGGATGCATACTGTAGAACGAGGTTTTCTCTTCTCAGTGCAAGTGGAGGTTCCTCTGTTTCTACACTAAGACGCTCCTCTGGCGAAGTTCGAAATGCTCCAAGACAGAGTCTGAGTCCTTGATTTTTAATGGATTTCAGCATTTGGATGTATGACAGTCTGGCTGATCCATAGACCATGGAGCCATAATCGAGCTTTGATTGGACCACTGCACGATAGAGAGAAAGAAGAGTGGTGCGGTTGCCCCCCCCAATTTGTTTGAGCAACAACTCTCAGGAGGTCTAGAGCTTTTTGACATTTCTTTTTGACATATTTAATGTGCAAAATAAAGTTCAATTTCTTGTAAAAAATGACAGCCAAGAATTTGGTTTCTTCAACCACAGGAATCTGTGTTTGGTTGAGATAGATCTCTGGGTCTGGGTGTCCACCTCGCTGATGACAGAAATGCACACACAGAGTTTTGCTGAGAGAGAATTTAAAAACATTTTCGTCAGCCCATTCGGCTATTCTGTTCAGGTAATGTTGCAGTTTTCTTTCTATAGCTGTCAAGTTTCTAGACCAGTAACAAAGGTGGAAATCATCTAGAAAGAGAGATTCATCAATATCAGGTCTGACACAACCCATAATGCTATTCATTTTGATTATGAACAGTGTAACCGATAAGATGCTCCCTTGGGGTACACCCATTTCTTGTTCAAAGGCTTCTGAGAGAGTACTTCACACACGGACACGGAAACACCTATTTAAAAGAAATTGTTCTATAAAAAGAGGTAGTCTGCCTCTCAATCCCCTATCCTGAATGTCTTTCATAATGCCATATTTCCATGTGGTGTTGTATGCCTTCTCCAAGTCAAAGAAAAGTGCAATGACATGTTCACCCTTTATAACACCATCTCTCACGAATGTCTCAAGGTGTACCAGATAGTCCATGGTGCTTCTGGTCTTTCTAAAACCAGTTTGAGAAGAAGAGGTAATAGCAGCCTCTTCAAGAAACCAAACAAGCCTTTTGTTGATCATGCAGGTTAGGAAGCGACAAGTATCACTTTTTAAGTCATTGGTTTCGAACGCACAAACTCATGGGTTCGGTTCTCCCGATCTCCCAAAACAGGAGAAGGACGCTCTACTCATTGGGCCACCCCATCTGATATCCTATCGGAAAGAGCGGTGGCGGGTCGTGGTTTGTTCTTCTTTTTGTTGTGTTTTTTTTGGGTAAAGTATTTATTTATCTGAATATGACATTTGTCAGCGCCGGAGCACTGGTCTTCCAGCCATCTTACTATTGGAATTGACAGTCTAAATAATCTATGTTTGATCAGTCCTGTCTTAGTTACAGCACCAATCCTGTAGAATTAAGGGAGTGGCTCCTGCTGTATAATGTACAGCACCAGTCACTGTAGTTCATGCAAAAATGGGGAGCAGCGCTGGGTAGAAAGTTCTTTTTTCTCTTATAAAACAAGTTAAGTTTATAGTTGACAAGACATTTTTCTGTCTTATATAATGTTCAATGTGTTTAAGCAGGTTGATAGTTGTGTGGGATGTTTGGTGTGTTGGTGGTTTGTTCATGATTGTTAAGCGTAGTGGCAGGGGAGGGGGGCCCATTGGCATGGATGGTGGGGGAGAAAACTCACAGGAGAGCAAGTGAGGATGTGGGGGGGGGGGGGGTAGAAGCTCAGGACTTTGCTAGTAATTACTGCAGTAGTCATTCAATAACCTGAATAACCAGGTGGGTTATATGCATTTTTGAAGGCAAATATTGTTTGGCTTTCTCTGACTCTGGTAGGGAGGTCATTCCACATGACACTACCTTTGTAGATTGGTGTTCCGATATATTTATTTGTTGAAGGGTGTGGTACATTGAGGAGAGTGGAGGCCCCTCTTCTTGTTATTCCATTTGTGTGGTCAATGAATTTTTCATCTTTTGCGTGTTTGTGTATGAGTGCCATCAGGTGTAGGTTCCTTCATTCTGAGAGAGTATCCAATTTAGCTTTCTTGTGCAGTTCAGCCATACTGAGTGTCTTGCCTTGGTAGACTGTTCTCAGTGCTCGATTCTGAATTCTTTGCAGTTTGATCCTTTGTTGTTTTGTTAAGAGCTCATGTTTGGTGTGGTTGTTATTGTTTTATGTCCTAGCAACATCTAATGTCATATCAGGATGGGTACCGACTTGTGACAGTGCACACTCATGGTTACTTTATAGTGCTGCCCCACTGAAAGACCAGGCCACCAGCACCATGACCTGATATCCCACTCAGTCACATTATCCTGACACTGAGCCAACCAGTCCTTGTCCTATCCTAATAATGCCAAGCGCCAGGCTAGGAAGCGACAATTATCAATTTTTAAGTCATTGGCTTGACTCGACCAGGGTTTGAACCCACGATCTACCAACACAGGAGAAGGACGCTCTAACTCAGTCGACCATCCAGTCTGGTCATGAAGAGCTCATATATGATGTTGTTGTAATCTATAACAGCCAATATTGTAGTCTTGTACAGGAACAGTGCAATGTTTTCACTTATGAATTTCCTTAATTTCCTAAAAATTGTCAGTTTTAGTGCCAGTGTTTGATTCAGTCTTGCCAATTGTCGGTTCCCATTTAGTGTGGAGTCAAGAGTTGTGCCCAGGTATTTGTAGGAGCCAACTTCACGAAGTAAGGTTCCACCCATTTGTAGTTGAATTTGAGGGGCTCTTGTTTTTCTCATTTTCGTCCTATAGATTACATACTCTGTCTTGGCACTATTTACTGATAGTTTATTTTCATGGCACCATGTATTCACATTATCTAGCACCATGTCTGTCTGCGCTGCAGCTGCCACAAGATCTCCATTGTGTACTTTGAGTGCTGCATCATCAGCAAATAATGGAAATGTTGCTCTTTCAGATACTAGTAGTAGGTCATTAATAAAGATTAGGAATAGCAGGGGTCCTAGGGTGGAGCCCTGTGGCACCCCGGTATTGATCCTACAGGTGGTGGACTCATTGTTGTTTAGTTTTATGCACTGCATCCTGTTCTTGAGATAATTTATGAGGAAATGATATGCTTTGTTGCCTAATCCAGCTCTTGCTACTTTCTGCATCAGGATCTTGTGTTCAATTGTATCAAATGTCTTCTTGAAATTAAGGAAGACAGTGATTGTTAGTTCACCTTTATCAATGGAGCCTAAAAGTTCATCCAGTAGAGATGCCAGAACCCTTGTTGTGGATTTGTTTTTCCTAAATCCATTTTGCTGGTAGGGCAGATAGTTGGATGATTCAAGGAATGCTTTAACTTGGTCATGTATAATCTGTTCAATAATTTTCCTGGAAGTGGGAGGATTGAAATTGGTCTCAGTTAACTGTAGTATCTTGGGTTATTGGTCTTGGGGATTGGGGTGACTCTAGCTACTTTCCATGAATCAGGGAAGATGCCTGTTTTAATTATTAAGTTGCACATATGTGTGAATTCCCTAATTAATGTTGTTATTGCCATCTTTATCAGGGCAGTACTGATGTCTTTTATACCAGACGATTTATAGGATGATATTTGATCTTTTCTGTCTAGGATTTCATCACAAGATGTTTCTTGGAGATCATAGTTGTGGTTATTTAGTTTGGCTTGGTAACATTTTTGTTGGGCTGTTACTTGGTTACATTTACTGGCTAACATTTCTCCTATCTCAATGAAATAGTTATTGATTTCTTCAGTAAGTAGGTTATCAGGTATCACATTGCCAGATTCTTCATTGGAAAGGCTGGTAATTTGGTCTGGTTGACTGGTTCAATCTGTGTGAGTACACACCAGCATTTTTTGGCATTGTTTAGATGTTTGACTAGTTGGTCATGGAGGAATCTTACATTGGCTTTTCTGACTTCATTTCTTGTTTTCCTGGGCATACATTTCACTATGAACTCATCACCAGGGTCTTTTGATATTTCAAATGTGTGTCTGACGTAGTCTCTGTCTTGTAGTTATGTTAGTTCATGATTAAGGCACCCAACCATGTTATTTCTAATAGCGAGCTCTACTAGAGGACAGTGCATGTCTGCTGCTTTTGTTATTGTTGTGTTAAGCATTTCCCAGCATTTGTTTGGGTCTTGTTCCACAAGGAACTCTCTTTGGTTGAATTCCTGTAGTGAGTTTTCCAATTCTCTCTGATCACAGTCCCCAGCATGTGCCAGATCTCTTGTCATTCCTTATTTTCTTTTTTAGTATGTATATTGGTTTGTGGTCACTTATATTAAAATTGATAACTCCTGCATTGGTGCAGTGCTTAATATTGGTGAATGCTAGGTCTATTGTTTTGTCAGGGGTTCTGGTTATCCTGGTTGGTGTGTGTATCATTTGCTGGAGCTCAGGATCTGCAGGAAATTGTTTCATCGTTCCCCACATAGTCTGTTTCTTTTCATTGTAATTCAAACCAATGAGTAAAAATTATATACATGTCGTTAACTTGCCTGGTGCTCGGCATTGCTATAATAAAGCAAGGGCTAGTTTGCTCAGTATCAGGATAATGTGACTGAGTGGGATATCGGGTCATGGTGCCAGCAGCCTGGTCTTCCGGTGGAACAGCACTATAAAATTGCCATGAGTGTTCATTGTCACAATTAGGTACCCATCCCAATTATGACCTTAGATCGTGCTAGAACAAAAAAAAAAAAAAAACTATTTTGCATGTTTTCAATCCAGACATATTCAAACCCAATCCTTTAAAATAAGGTGCTTGAGACTAAAATAGAAAAAAAATGGTATGTAAAGAAAATGCCAGAAACTTGAATTTATCGAATTATGCAACTTTATTTTCTACTTGGAGGTCGGTTTTGTTGTGAGGTTTTTTTTGTCTTCCATCATGGGGGTGGGGGGGGGGGGGAGAGGATTTGGGGGGTTTGGTGGGAGCGGGGTATTTCGATGACTGTCATTTCATTTTCTCGTCTGATGATTGACACAATGACAGTGTAGAACTATCGAAAGGTTGAGAAATGTAAGCTACCACCACAGTAGTTGACTGAGATGAAGAAGGTGATTGGACACTGGGGGGGAACCAATCAGATTCACTGGTATCACAATTCCCACAATGCAATGCCCGCCGTCTACCTCGGCGGTGATGCGCTTCGCTGGAATTTCCTGTTGGACTGTAATTGCATAACAACTATATGATGCAAGTCAATACCACCATGACTCCACGGCATGAAGAGAAGTTTGTTTATTTGGGGTTTTGCATCCTAGCAACATCCAAGGTCACATCAGGATGGGTACCGATATGGGACAGTGCGACTGACTGATCGGAGGGTTTGTAACCACTTGGGTTACTGGCCGCAAACCAGCAGCATTTGGTATTGACACCGATAAATCAGTCCGATGGTGAAAGTAAAAGTCTTTCAAGTAAAACAGCCAAGTCAACTTGAGTCTGGGTGTCGAAGGGTTTGAGAGGCAGGAAGGGACAAAAGGGGATTTGCAGCAAAAAAAGAGCACAGAGCAACAGTGGAAAAGGAAAAGGGCCCCACTGATGCAAAAAAAACTCCCTTGATGAGAAGAAGTAAGCCCGGTGTAACGATTTCAACTTCCCCCCCCTTCCCAAGTTCCCCCCCGGGAATCTGAAAACGTTTTCAACTTCCGTCCGGGGAACTTTAAAACGTTTTCAGATTCCTGGGGGGAACTTAAAAACAGTTTTCAGATTCCCCCCCCCCCTATTTTCAAATTCCCCCCTCCGGGAATTTAAAATTGTTTAAAAATACTTTAAAAAACGTTTTTAAAATTTCAGACCTATATATTTTTTTCTTAACCATCTTAGAGACTTTTTGTGTCATTTGTGGTTAAATATATTTTATTGTACTCGTAATAATTTCCATTATGTTATTCTCTGTATATTATAATATTTGTCATGAAAAAATAATCAAAAATAACAAAAAATTACAAAAAATAAAGAAAATTCCCCAAACATGGGGGGGGGGGAGGGAAAGTTTAAAATGAGGGAGGGAATTTGAAAACGTTTTCAAATTCCCCTGGGAGGAATTTGAAAACGTTTTCAAGTTCCTGGGGGGGAACTTGAATATGGGGGGAATTTGAAATCTTTACACCGGGAGCAAAAAGAAAGAATGGCCGGTATGATTGAGGAAAGAGAATTTAGGAGAGTTGAGTCAAAGAACTGTGCCTCATTGTTCTGTGGTGACCAGTTGTCGAGCCAGAGACACAGAGTAAGGTGGTAGGAAGTGAAAATCTGGCAGGCCTACCCATGCAATATATTTGTTATATAAATCCAGGAGACGAGACCAGCAGATGGACGGGAGATAGAAGAGGTGTGGACGAAGTGGAGTCCGGACAGCTAGTGACAGAGCGCACTCATGGCGACTTTTATAGTGCTGCCCCACTGGGAGATCAGCAAGATGAAGCATACCTTATGGAGAAATCTAATTTGATCTGGGTGACACAATTGAATTATGGTCGGGCATACTCCCAAAGGCACTGGACAGATCAGTTCATATGTATTGGGTTTGGGTATAAATAGCTCATTCTAAGTGCATTGTGATTGATCTTTCTGAAATATGAATATTTTATAAATATACATCGAATATTCAAGTAAGGAAAATATTGGGGAAAGATAAGATAACCAGATCTTTAACTATGCACACCATGGACATTCCTTACCTTGATTATTGGAGTTTTGCGTCCTACGAACATCAATGGCCATATCCCGATGGGCAATTCCTTAGATGCTTAAAGTTGCATATTCCGATGAAAGCATGTCATTTTCAAAAGCAAAAACATTTATCTAGATTTGAATCAAGATACCCCAATTAGCTACTGGTGCTCTTATTAAATATTAGCTTTTGTATCAAATGTTATACTAAGTCAATTTAATAGAACTTGTTACTACTGAAGCCTAAGGGGTGTGTCAGAATTTTCCTGACCAAGCACACCATAATTAATTTGGCATGTTTACATTTAAAATATCTCCTAATCTAGTCATTTTAAAGAAAAATTACTTCAAATAAAGTAATGTGGATTATAACGATCAACCTAAGATATTTATCTCAGAAAACTCAAAAACACAAGACTTTGCAATGTTAATGAATATAGTTAATATCACTCAATCAATCAATAGTTCCGTCTTCTAGTCGAGGGTTGGATGCAATGGTTCTCCACTTGTCCCGATGGTAAGCTGTTCTGATAGACTGTGAATAATTCAAGCCTGTCCACTGTGAAATATTTGTAAACCATGATGTTCTTGGTCTCCCTCTCCCTCTGCTGCCATTCACCTTCCCTTCCAACAATGTATGGTATATTGAACTCTGATGAATGATGTGGCCAAAATAAATAAGTTTCTTTGTCTGTATAGTGGCAAACAAGCTTTTCTTATTTTTAATTTTTCTGAGAACTTCTTTGTTGGTGATCTTTGTCCATGATATTTTCATCATCCTTCGATAAGTCCACATCTCAAATGCTGCTAAACGTTTGTACATTTTTTTAGAGATTGTCCATGTCTCAGCCCCATACATTAGAGTAGACCACACATAACACTGAAGAATACGCTTTCTTGTTTGTATTAATATCTTACTTGATGTTAACACTCTATACATTTTGGAGAATGTTGTTTGGGCTATTGTTATCCTTCTTTTAATGTCACCCCTTCAAGTGCATGAAGACTGGAGCAGCAGATGAGTTAGAAGAACAATAGCTTTGAAGGTGTAACAGCAAGAGGATGTGGCTCATCAGGGCACACTCTGACAAAGATTAGTAAGTGGCCAGTCACCTTGGAAAGGAAGGGGAACCTACCAAGTATTTACCCATAATATTACTACACAAACTTTATTCCAAAACCACTCTTATTCCTCTTATTCTTCTTATTCCTCTTATTCCTCCTAGAACTCATTCATGGCGAAGCGAATCTCATGCCTCCGCTATAAATGCATTGCCCGGAGCTGTATCAAGCTATGGCAAGTTGTCTCAAATTGTTCATTAGTGAACTGCAGACTGAGCAAGCCAAACCCTTTTACTTCGCCGTCGATATTAGAGAAGCAATTCTCCCCACCATTTCCACAGCTAAACAAGCGGAAATGCTCCTCTTAGTGCATCCCAAATAGAAAATCCACAATGAGAATGGTCTATGTGGCCTATTTACTTAACCCTGTCAGCGTTGAAAGAACCACCGCGTCCCACAATTTCCAAAATATGCACACTCATCCAGATACAATTGTTCACTTGCCATTCATAGTGAGCGAATGAGAGATTGGGGTTTTACGCCCTCGCAACATCTGTGATCATATTAGGATTTATTTGAATCTGCTTATGTTAGCTAGGTGTAGCCTGGAATCTGAGGTTCATCTGGTATTGCTGTTAACACATTGTCAAGCCGTCTTTTCAATGATTGTACACTGCAGTTAGATTGCTTTCTTATTTAAGCTGGCATTGACTTGAAGAGCTGAACTCCCTGGATAGAAAACCTTCCTTCCCTTGGGAGGGAGGGAGGTTTGCTGACTGTGAGGCTTTTGTATTTATGGCTCGTACCTTACCAAGTCTACCATATCTTTTTGAATCTGAAACCACTAATAGCCACCCACATAAAATCCAAATGGCAACATGAGTGGGATGAAAACTTTAATAAACTTAAAGAAATTGAACCATCTGTGGGAAAGCCACCACAGACTCATGCGGGAGGTCGGCGGGACCAAGTGGTCCTTAGCCGCTGCCGTGTTGGCCACTTGTGGCTTACACATGCTTTTCTGCTCAAGGGGGAACCTCCCCCTGAATGTATTGGGTGTCAGTCCCCACTGACACTCAAACACATTTTACTAAGTTGCGTTGATTTTTTGGCCCTGCGCCAACGGTTCTACACTGCAGACAGTATGCATGACCTTTTTACTAAGGTAAAACAGGAAAACATTTTAGCCTTTTTGAGGGCAGCTGGACTGTACCACCTTATATAGTTTACTAAATGGATTCTATTAATTATTAATGAAACTTTTCTTTTTCTATGTGAATTTGTTTCCCTTGACCACAGATATATGATTGTGAGCTTTCTAGTTTAATTAGTGTCTATTGGCACATAATTGATTGTCTGCTTTTACATGTAAAAGCGATGGTTTGAACAAAAAACAAACATTTCTCGCCGTGAATATGGCCTATGCTGCCGACACGGCGTAAAGCAACCACTAATCAATCTTTTTGAATGATACATTGTTTGGTGATACAAGTAGTTAGGTACTTTGCTTTCAATCATTTTCCAGGTGTACATAGTTTAATATCTCCCGCATCAATGTTCAATGGAGTACATATTCAGGACTTTTAGTCTCTCCCAGACTATATACCAATCATACCTTCTGTTTCCATGTCGATGGAAAGTTGAGTCTTATTTGTTTGTTGTTGTTTTACATCCTAGCAACATCTAAGGTCATATCAGGACGGGTACCTGACAGTGCGCACTCATGGCGACTTTATAGTGCTGCCCCACTCGGAAACCAGGCCACCAGCAGCATGGCCTGATATCCCACTCAGTCACATTATCCTGACATTGAGCCAACCAGTCCTTGCCCTATCCTAATAATGCAGATTGCCAGGCTAGGAAGCGACAAGTATCAATTGTTAAGTCATTGGTTTGACTCGACCAGGATTCGAACCCACAAACTCATGGATTCGGATCTCCCGATCTCCCAAAACAGGAGACGGACGCTCTACTCATTCGGCCACCCCGTCTGGTTATGGAAAGTTGAAGTACACAATATTTATATATATGCTGTATAAGAAGTAGACGAGCCTGGATTATCCCTCCTGGTCCCCAGCACTCCCCTCAGTGATCGAGTACTGCAGTCTCGACAATTCATCTACTGCTCCAGCCTAGTCAACCTCACCTCTGATCATGGTGCCACTTCACACTGTAACTGCCACTCACTGTACCACCAAATTTGTTTGTTTACGCAAGGCCACATTTGTTCCTCTAGCCAGAGAAATACAATTGACACCCAGTACCATATCTTCCTCTTATGCATTATATAGGTAAACTATTATATATATATATAATATTATTCCCCTAGTGTGTGTGTAACGAGGGGGGGGGGGTCTCCCTGACAGCTGGGGTGGTGCGGGGGTACTCCACCAATGCACCGATGGAGGAAGTAGCAAAGTATATATATGTTCCCCTAGCATTTATACTTGCATAATGAGTTATACATCACATATATATCTTCTGGCAGACTTATTGGGTTAGGAATGTCTACCGGTGACATCCACAGCGTAAGTCCCACCACAAGGTCCATTAACGGCTCAATTAAAACAAGTATTGCAGGACATAATGTGTCACGTGACTTAATTACCCCCCCCCCTCCCCATTAAGCACTTGCCATTAAGTACATATTGGTGTCAATGGCAAAGACATTAAACTAATTGTGAACTTATACTGGACACAACGTGCATTTATAAAAATGGAGCAGGGCCTATCGGATGAAGTTATGATTAAACGAGGAGTTCAACAGGGGTGTGTATTGTCACCATGTCTATTTAACCTGTACACAGAGATGATTTTCAGACACATTGAAGATTGCAAGGGAGTGACAATAGGTGGCATGAACGTCAACAATCTTAGATATGCCGATGACAGTGTAATACTAGCAGACAGTGAGAAAAACCTACAAGATATAGTGAATAGAATCAATAAAGCTGGAATACTATTCAACATGAAGATGAATGCCAGGAAGACCAAAACAATGGTTATAAGTAAAAAGACAGATAAACCAAATGTCAATATAACCATAGATGGCACAAACATAGAACAAGTATCCGAATTCATATATCTCGGACAAAAGATTACAAATGATGGGAGATGTGAGGAAGAAATTAAAAGAAGGATAACAATAGGACAGCCTTGAATTATTCACAGTCTATCAGAACAGCACACCATCGGGACAAGTGGAGAACCATTGCATCCAACCCTCGACTAGAGGACGGAACTATTGATTGATTGATTGATTAAGCACCACCTCCCTAATGGTGATCAGAATTGTGATGATGAGGTGTGACTGTAGGTCCTCCGTTAAAACCCATTGTGACTTGTTGGTTGTTGGGATTTTACGTCCTGGCAACATATAAGGTCATATCAGGACGGCAATTACAAGGGCATACAGGTTCTCAGTGGTTCACCAGGGAGTCGAACCCACGAGCTCAAGCACATATCTCACCATTCACACACACACACACACATATATATATAATATATATATATGTGAAAAATAAGCATTATGTGTATATAAATTGGCAGTGCTGCCTTTTTCTTATTTAATTATTATTTATTTTTTAATACGTATTCGATTTGCTCCGGGGCTATTGCCACCACCGTCACTTCCCGTGCCGATCCGCCCCCAAATCGCCTTTCCATCACAGTTTTTAGCTTGATGGGCGTGTTCTGGGACGACAGTCTGCGTCATGGGACCAGAGTCCGATACGATTTTACTCTATCCGGCACATATCACACCATGTACATATATATGAGCCTGTCTCAAAAGGTGATAACTAATTATTTATTTGTCCATTGTAACGATTGACACAAAACAGCACAGAAACAGTTACACTGAAAACACAAGGAGATTTGCTTCGAATCAATATGTATTCTATTGGGATTAGGAAACACCACCTAAAAAAGAAATCAGTTTATCCTGAGCAAATGCATAAGCAGATAGTATGTTGATCGTTACAATGGACAAAGTTTTGTCCCATATTACTTATCACCTTTTGAGACAGTCTCATATATATATATATAGTATAGTTATACGAGTCTTACCTTGGTACAGATGATGGATAACTGTTGTTTTACCGAGGTATAAGCCTCGGATAGATGTGGGCTAGGGAGAGGTAAGCACGTCCGGTACCAGCAATCTTAACCTACTTATTGAGGATAAAAATGACTTTCAAACAATGGATACTATTACTTTACCGAAAAGGTACACCAACGGAATAGATGTGGCAGGGTGTGGCGGGAGGGCCCTAGCCCACATCTATCCGAGGCTTATACCTCGGTAAAACAACAGTTATCCATCATCTGTACCAAGGTAAGACTCGTATAACTATACTATTTTACCTCGGTAAACAGCCTCAGGCTAGCCTCAGGCTAGGGAGACCTTTACATAATTCATTTTTATCCTTAATATCATTCTTTCTTATTATTATAACATTCTAAATTTTTGTTCTCACCTATTCTTGTTAGTTGGCGAGAAGACGCTTTGCAACGCCGGTAGGCTTTTCTAGTCGTTTATTATAATGTTTTGCAAACGACTTAGCCGTCTTCCAGCCTGCATGCGCTAGTATTCTTTTCACAGAAATACCAAGCACCCGTGCCTTGGAGACCATGGCTCCTCTAGTTGAGTGGGAAGAGTATTTACTCGTATCCACTCCAGCCAATTTCAACACCGTAATTGTCCATCTGGCAAGTGTGTCTCGTGAAATCGCCTTATGTGGCTTTATAAAGCTCACTAATAGTTGTTGTGATGCACGTAAATCCTTTGTCTTGTATATATAAGCCCGTATGGCCGACACAACACATAATTTCCGATCATTCGGAAAACAGTCTAAGTGAACCGTTGATAAAGGGTCACCTAACGTGTTCGATTTAAGCAATTTTTCTAAATCAAACGTAGCTTGTTGCTTGTCTATTTCTAATCCAGTTAAGGATAAAGCAACAATCGTCTGTCCTCTGTGTCCGGTTACTAACAATAACAGGACCGCGACCTTAAAACCTAACTGTTTTATATCTAACCACGAGTTGTGAGGCCAAGCCTGAAACAACTTAAATACTATAGAAACATCCCAAAACCGACTATACTTTGGTTTTGGAGGATTCCTTTGATAAATTGAACGAAGTAAATAACAAATAACATAATGTTTTCCAACTGTTTCGCCATCAATTCTAGGTAATATAATTGATAACGCACACCTCGCCGCATTAATCGATCCAAAGGAAAGTCCTTCATCCTCTAGAGAACGAAGAAACCGAGCTACTTGTGAAATCTTTGGATTTGTTGGCTTAACTTTCATTAACAAACAATGTACACCCCATTTCTTTAAATAGGTTGTATACATTTTGACAGTTCCTGGCCTCCAGGCATCCGATACTATCCTATCCTCAGTAATTCTGTCCAATCCAAATTGCTGTAGCTGCTTCCTTAGAAAAGGAATGCCAATAGGGGCGTCGTTGACACGTCGCCGTGAACCACTAGCGGTCCGTGGTGCGTCAGATTCCCGAGTTTTCTTGGGAATCGTATACGATCTTTTGCCAGTTGTGAAACTGCTGGCAGCCAAGGTTGCGTGTCCCAATCGGGCACCACCAGTATCGCATGTGTCCCTTCCAAGCCGATTTTTCTCACTACTCGGCTGATAATGCTAAATGGTGGGAAAATATAAAAATAATTATTTTCCCAGGTAATAGCAAACGCATCTACTTTCCAAGCATCCGGTTCAGGATGCCAAGAAACATAACAGGGTAACTTGTTATTATTTCGTGATGCAAATAAGTCAACTTCAGGTGTACCCCATTTTTCACAAACGAAGTTAAACAAATGTGTAGAGAGAGACCACTCTAAATGGTCATGGAAATTTCTACTTTTATAATCTGCAAGTGTATTTTGTGACCCTGGAATATGCGCTACAGTCAGCCAGACTTGTTGAGCCTGTGCCCAGTTCCAAATCAGTTTAGATAACTGATTGCAAGACTTTGATTTGGTTCCACCCATGTTACGAATATATGCCATGGCAGTAGTATTATCAGTTAGTATTCTAACCTGTGATTTATTTATCTTTACTAAACTACGTAAGCCCAGATAAATAGCACGCAATTCTAGTGCATTAATATAGTCTGATTTTTCATCATCAAGCCATCTACCTCCTGTTGTGACCCCATCTCGATGAGCTCCCCAACCTTCTAACGAAGCATCAGTAGTAATTACTGTATTAGGTTCCGCCATGCGGATTGGATTTGGTGAACTTGCTATATGTTGCATCCACCATCCAATATCCTGTAACCCTTCTTGCGAAATAAACATCTTTCGCTCAAAATTGCCTTTAGTTCGTGTTAACGCTAAATTTTTATCTATTTCTAGCGACTTAATATGGGCCTTCCCATATAACACAGCAGGTGCATATGAGGTCATTATGCCAATAAGAACAGCAACCTGTCTAATTTTTGGCTTTGATAACTTAATAAGCTGAGTCGCTGTAGTCATAAACTTAATTAGTTTTTGTTCTGTTATCGACACTGTAAGGGACTGTGTATCCAGAATAAACCCTAAACATTTGAGTTGTTTTGTTGGTTTAAACACTGACTTTTGTTGATGTACATAAAACCCCAATTTAGTGAGTAATGCACATAAATCCAAAACTGCATTCACACAACCAATTTGTGTTGATGCTATAATAAAAGAATCATCTATGTATGGAAACATTATGTGACCCTTCCTCGCCATTACCGAGAAAACAGGTTTAAGCAATTTAGTAAATAAACGTGGCGCACAAGCTAAGCCATTCGGCATGCAGGTAAACTCATAGAGTTGGTTATCCCAAATAAATCGAAGAAATTTTCGGTATTGTTCCATTATGGGAAGCGTATAATATGCATCCTGTAAATCAACACTAGCCATCCACGCATCTGGTGTAATCAGATCTCGTGCCGTATCTAGAGAGAACATTTTAAAATGTCGATATTCCACCCTTTTATTAAGGATTGTTAAATCCAGGATCATTCGAACATCACCATTAGGCTTCGGTCTCGAGAAAATGTTTGAAATAAACTGTCCTGAACAGTGTGTCACTTTTTGTATAATTCCTTTCTCAAAGAATTTATGTACCTGTTTAGTTAGTGCGTCTCGTTCAACTGGTTGAATGTTATATGGAAAAGGTATTATACTTTGTACAGGAATTTGTGTAAAGGGAATGTGAACACCCCTAACTATTTCTATAATTTCTTGGTCACTAGTAATTTTGTGCCACTCAGAAATATGATTACTAATATTACCAGCCACAAAGTTGCTTACAGTTTGTGTGTTTTTAGAGGCTGCAGGGACTTGTAAAGTTTGTGTTTGGACCTCTACTTGGACCCGCCCCTGGGGAAAGGTCTCGACGAGTTGAACCCTCGACCTATTGGCCGTGCGGTGTTGTCGGTCCAGCCTGGGCGAGCGCCCCGGCCCCGAAACCCTTGACCGAAGTTTGAACTCGGTCTGGTTCCTCTGGTGAACCGTCGTGGACGAAAATCCCCTCGTGACTTTTTGAAACGAGGAGCTTCCTGTTTCTTCTTGCCATCCATGTTTTTGCCACTCTTGGCTGCAGTCTCTACCTCTTTATAGAGGTATTGTAGTTGACCGCCAAACATCTTGGTGTTATCTAAAGGTTTCCCTTTAATCGGCTCTGGAGCAAGATAAAGCGTAAACTCCTTCCCCTCATTATCGGTAACCTTCTTAGAGCGAGCCACTTCTTTGCCAGCATCTGTGCAAACTGACTTGAAGACATTTTCATATCTTCGAAACGACAGGTAATTACCTGCCGCCGCTAGTACTGCAATGCCTTTGTCCATTGTCTTAGCCAAAGACGAGAACTTATTTTCACTCTGCATCCTATTAGCCACAGGAACAATAGCTGTTAGGGTAGCCAACACTGCCTTATGCACTGTGTGCAACACATCCTCAAACTTCTTACGGTCATCCGTCATATTGACATCCCGATCCATTTCTTTAATGATGGAGTTGGGAACACCCTTTATGCCTGTTAACTCATCTCCTAACTTGGAGATAACCTCCGCCGGTTTGAACGTGCGAAAATGACCATTCACGGTCTCGCGCATAAGCGTAGTGGTTTTAACCCGCTTAGCCTTTGGCTTCTCCACCTTCTTAGCCACTTTAGTGCCAATGTCCGCATAGACCCCTTCATATATGGTGTCGTAGACTCAGTGGACGACTCAGAAGAAGACTATTTCCTCTTCCTCTTCTTCTTTTTGGACTTAGTCTTCCGCTTTTTTGCGCAAACCAACTCTGTGCCCGCTCCTTGGTGAATTCATCACCCGAAGAAATCACCTGTTTCTTCTTCTTCCTCCGTTTAGGAGAAGGAGGAGGAGGAGCCTTAAGCTCCACCGCCGAGTCTGTGTCCAAGAAATCCTCAAATGAATCCTCTTGGACACTCGGCCTACGCCGCTTCCGAGACACAGGCGATTTGGCAGTCAAGATGTGGCTTTCCAATCTTGCAAAGCGAGCCTCCCAATCTGGAGGCGCAGGCACATCAGGCACTGCGTCCTCGTCCGGGTCGGAGAGGATATGCGCCCGGGGCTGTGTCGACGGCCCTGCCGACAACACAGGTGAGGAGTCGTACTCCTCGTCCACTCCACTCGGAACACGCCCCTCGGCTGCTGCTGCACCGCGCTTACTCCGCTTCGTGGCCATCGGGAACTGAAACAACATTTTTGGTCAGTCCCGGTATATATATATGTCACAATATGGTTGTTTCAAACTCATTTGGACATCTATTGGTGTTAGAGAACGTGTTTATACCGTTATAACACAGGCGTAATAAGCTAAATTTGTGCGTGGGTTGTGGGTCAAGCCCAAACCTTACGCGGGGTCGGGACCAGTGTATCGGCCCGCCCATCCCTCTGTTCCGCACACTTCTCCCACCTGTGACTACTACGTCAACAAGTTGGAGAAAATGCTACGAAACTCGGAGAAACGCCTGAAAAAGTTTTGTCTAGGGGAGTCTATAAAAGAAACCCAGGAGCATCTCCAACATTACTCTCTATTAGAGTACGAGAGAATTTCCACATGAGATAGGGCGAAACCCACATCTCTACCCATAGTCACACGGTGACCCGGGTGTTGACATAACCGCTAATGACCGGTTTGGTTCCTTCGAGAAACCCACTCGAGTGTTCTATCCTTGGTTGTTTATAACCAAATAACTCGTCCAAATTGGACCAACGAAAGTCTAAACTTTCCATATTGATGCTCTAATGCATCATAATTAAGCTAACCACAGTTTTTATTATACTTACTGCGTATTTGCTTGTATGTAGACTAATTTGCCGGAGCAACCCAACGACACGTTATCCAGTCGTGAGTTGTATATGCTAATTGCTGGTACCGGACGTGCTTACCTCTCCCTAGCCTGAGGCTAGCCTGAGGCTGTTTACCGAGGTAAAATATATATACACATGTATATACAGTAAACCCATTGTGGAAACCGTCTCTATTAATGCTACACATTCTAATGAAAGTACTCTGCCCTGATCTCTCGGGCAAGGAGTCACATAGACAGGTAAGCGTGGAAAGGGTGATTGCATCAGGGGGCCCAGGTAGTGTAATGGTTAGCATGCTAGCCCAGGCTGCCAGCACCACATCATGATATCTCACTCAGTCACATTATCCTGACACTGAGCAGACCAGTTCTTGCCAAATCACTGTAATGCCAAGTTCCAGGCTAAGGTAGTGAAAAGTATCAATTTGGTGAATCACTGATAGCGAGATATAGCGAATGGTAGACAGGAAGTGTGAACACTTATTTGTCTCTCTTATTTTGTTGGTACATTAGTTGTCCCAAGCAGGGGAAATCACAGTCACAGACACCCCCCACTCCACTGCTGGTCGATAGAAAGCCCGACCCTACACTTTTACCGACCCAAGCGATTTTTAACCTCCCACACCACATAGACAAGGTATGAGAGCAACCGGCCTTTGATGACGCTGTAAGTTATACACAGCAGTGGAAATCCAAATTGGCAGAGCTGGGGGCATGGGGAATCGAACCGCCGACCCTCAGATTAGGAGTCTGACCTAGAAAAAACTAACCACTCCGCCACAGAGAACGCCCTTTTACTCGGTTTGGGTTTGAACCCGCGACATCTCGCATCGGGAAGCCAGCCAGCGCTCTTGCTGATTCATTGACCTAAATTAACTGACATAAAGTAAATTAATCTATAAATAGTCAGAGTGCCTGTATAATAGACACATTAAAATGAAGTGACCAGACCTTTAAATACTTGTATATTATCGATGAAATTAGATGACATTTTCGTTAGAAGTTTCATTTGATGACAATGTGGTTAAAACTCGCAGCCTATATGATAATTTGGGTGTAATTGTGGTATACAGGCGCCTTAATGGGTGTGAAATTGGCTTTTAGAAAATACACGGCTGGGCATTATAGAGCGCCCCCGCCCGGACCCTTCTAGAATAACAACGTCAGGGATGTCCCTGTGGGATGAAGCCTGCCGTACAGACGGCGATAATTAGTTCTGTTGGTCGGTGATTCAGGCCCAGGGACCATATGTATGTCTCATTGTTAGCGAGCCAAAACTGGTTTAGGACGGGATTTCTGGTTTAGTGGCGAAAAGTCTGTATGTATGTTGTGGTGTTAGGCAGACACCACGAGTTTAACGTCGCCTACGCTAACACCAAGCCATAGCAAGTTTAACGTCGGTGTTAGGTACCGATTAGGCCCAAATCTATTCAATGCTATCATATTTAACAGAATTACATACTCAAAACATGAAATGTCATTAAATTAACCCTAAAATCGAATCAATATTAATGCCGCCGCTACATCGGCGGCGATATTCATATTGTCGAATCGACGAATGTAAACAGAACAAATCGCCGCCGCCCACTGCATCGATGGCGATATATTACTGATTAAGCCCAAATCTATTTAATGCTATCATATTTAACAGAATAATATAATCAAAAAGTGAAATTTGGTCAAATTAACCCCAAAATCGAAGCGATATTAACGCCGCCACCAAATTTTGGTCAAATGAAACCAATAATCGAACTGATATTAATGCCTCCACTGCCGCCGAATCGGTGGCCATATTGTCAAATAGCAGTGCTCGCCAGGAACAGGCTCAGAGGGATTTCCAAAATCTATAAATAACACATAGGTTAGCTAACGCCGCCATGCTTTGGGCACATACATTTCCTGTGACCCATTTCCCAACACCGGTGTTAGCTAACCCAGTGGTGGCTCTTAACACTGGAGCTGATAAAAAGTTGTTCATACATTTGGCCCCTGGGGTGCACTCAAACCCAGACCTGCCAATCATCCCTATGTCAATAATTACCTGCCCTCAAGCATGGGCCAAGCCATATTTAGAGGGTTTCCATTTACCCCCTCTGCTGATTATCGGAATATTTTACAACACGGTCCAGACGAGATGGCCGAAAGAGTTGAGCATCCATCTCCCGGTTTGGTAGATCGTGGGATTCGAACCCACAGATTCAAACCCTGGTCGAGTCAAACCAATGACTTAAAAATTGATACTCGTCGTTTCCTAGCCAGGCACTCAACATTAAATATTAGGATAGGACAAGGACTGGTTGGCAGCCTGGTCTCCTAGTGGGACATCACTATAAAGTTGCCAGAGTGTGCGCTGTCACAAGTTGGTACCTGTCCTGATATGACCTTAGATTTGGCTGGGACGTAAAACTCCAACAACCAACCAAACTGGTACCGGATAGAACATAAAATGACAAAATATTCCAGTAAATCTCACAAAGTACTTTATTGGGCAATGATATATACTATGATTGCAACTCGAAGCAGGGTAAAGGCCCTGTCACACATCACCGGATTGGGGGAAATGGAAAGAAACCAAACAAAGTCCGTTGATGTCCGGTTTGTATCCATACAAGTTTTGAACAAGCATAAAACTTGGAATGGATGCCGCCGGATTGACCTCTATGGTTCTTGTCCGGTTTGAGTCTGTTGGGTATCCGTTCATGTCCATTTCATGTCTGTTTCATGTCCATTCATCCAGCGTCCTTTGATCCGATATCGCAACATTTTGACACATTTTAATACATTTTGATACTTATCCCGCCCGAAACCCAACGGACTGGACAATTCTGTCCATTGCTCAATCCGGCGAGGTGTGACAGCCGCTTAACACAGTAATTGTCACGTGACATAGTTCACAGAAACTTAATATCCATGATATCCGTCAGGATGAAGTTAAGTTAGCAAAGTAATTCACACACTGAATCTATATGTCATGATATTTTCATGGAGCATGTCCTACTCCACTGGAGGAATAAAATGAGAAACACTGAGATAGCTTCGAACCCCAGGGCGCTCCCTGGTTTATTCTGCCGAGGCCAGAATAGAGAAGTGACCTGTCACTGCCCAGTGATGTATCACGTAGCCTCCGTAAGTGGTGGCCACTAACAAAGCGTGGAACAGTCCACCCAAGGGAATGCTCCTGCTAGCGTGTGCTGCCACCTTTGCTAGTTCATAGCAAAGAGGGGTCAGTGTACTCGCTACCACCACCATCTGGTGGTAGTTTGGGCTCTTTGCGGACTACTACAATATCACTTAGCAATGTTATTGTACATTGCTGGTAATCCTGTATCACAACAGTGGTAACTTTGCACATTGTATACGAATCATGGTGTTATTCAGCAGTGTTATCATTGCACATGTCTAGTGGTCCGATACGACCAAGGTGATATCAAATAAACTTGCATCGGTACTTTATTTATGAGAACTTGCTCAGATACCCCAGGTGCAAAACCCCGTAAACGCAAATCCAAAAATTGATATAAACATTGGAATCAAACCTTGAAAAGGTTATTCTACCTTCTCATGTTTTTGATCATTGCTCTCAATCATTTCATCACAAGAAAAGTGGAATTAGGAAGAATTAAAATTATATTTAGGTTGTTGTGTTACGTCCTAGCAACATCTAAGGTCATATCAGGATGGGTAACGTCTTGTGACAGTGCGCACTCATGGCAACTTCATAGTGCTGCCCCACTGGGATACCAGACCATCAGCACCATGATCTGATATCCCACTCAGTCACATTATCCCAACACTGAGCCAAACAGTCCTTGCCCTATCCTAATATTAAATGCCAAGCGCCTGGCTAGGAAGCGACAAGTATTAATTTTAAAGTCATTGGTTTCACTCGACGAGGATTCGAACCCATGAACCCATGGGTTCGGATCCCCGATCTCCCAAAACAGGAGCCGGACGCTCAAATCATTCGGCCATCTCGTCTCGTTTATCTTCAGGTAAATCACTGTAATTTTACTTAATTACTTTGATGGGCGTATACGCCTTAACTCTGCATTTGCTCCTGTGCGCAGGCGCGTGGAGCCTAATGCCTGGTACACACCTACCGTTTGTGCACACACACCTCCCGTTTACGATCGAAAACTGCCCGTTTCGCGCACAAAAATCACTAGGTGTGCGCCCCCCGCGCACACCTAGCGATTGCGATTCGCGCATAAAACTCAGTTTTTAGTGCTAAAAGCGGCCGTTTACGATTGCGATTCGCGATTCGAAAAACGAATCAGCTCGTTTTCAGTTTTAAGCAGGTCGGGTCGAGTCGCGAGTTTTAGTGCGCGAATCCTATACGGGAGGTCTGTACTAGGCATAAGAAAAATACCAACAGCACCATGCCAGTTCAATAAGTCCAATAAAATGAGCACACCTAGATCAAATAGTTACCCCTAATCACACCAGATATGAATCGGAGCAAAAACTGCTTTGATAGGACTCAACAGTAAACAAAATGCGGAGATGCACTGTTTATAGAATATTGGCATGCATTTGATGAAGTGGGAGAGAATGCAACAAAACCACACAATAGAAACAAGATGGCAATCACTAGATTCTCTCAATTCAACATTCAAAGTGTATTAATCTACATAATTTCATCAATTATTCACCGAAAAAGTAGCGAGTCATGATGAATGAAGATACATATAGCACATTAGAGTGCAAATTCATGTGGTTATACTTGTTTTTCTATAGAGTTGTCCAGCATCCCTGCCCTGGAGACAATGCTACAGCAGCAACTAGATTACACCTATACAACTAATATATCACAACTCGTATATAGATATATCATAACCCTGAGTTAGAGTGAAAGTCTTATTCTATCAAGTGAGTACTTCAATATAATTACAACAGATCAACAGCTTCTGCCAACACATGTTAGGATTGTCTCCTATGGTCAACATTGAGGAGCATGTATACATTTTTATGCAACACCATGTTCGTGAATTAGCACATGGGTTTATATATATATTTTTTTAACACAATATCTGTCATAGATAGTTTATGTTTATATGCAATAAATTAACTCAACACATAATATGTATTATATCTGCATAAGAGTTCAGGCGCAAAATTCAGAAACAAAAATAATACAGATTTTGGATTGGCATTTATGGGGTTTTGCGCCTGAACTCATACTATGATATTAGAAAACTGTTTCCAAATACCTTGATTCCCCTTAGCATATGAGGCTGTCTCAAAAGGTGCTAAGTAATTTGGGACAAAACTTTGTCCATTGTAACGATCAACATACCATCTGCATATGCATTTGCTCAGGATAAACTGATTTATGGTGTTTCATAATCCCGATAGAATACATATTGTTTTGAAGCAAATGTCCTTCTGTTTTCAGTGTAACCGTTTCTGTACTATTTTGTGATAATCGTTAAAACGGACAAAAAAAAAGAAGAGTTATTACCTTTTGGTACAGGCTCATATGGATGCAGTAGGCGGTATTTTCTTGAGCAATGTAGAACTTGCTTGAGTACAACGTCTACGGCAACCGGAAATACTGGCTTAACAGATACCGAGAGAAGCATTAACAAAGGTAAAGATTGTTTTGAGCACATGGATCTTATACTGCTGGCTTCTGATGTTACCATTTATTCTGAGGTTGAACAAACCCATTGTGACATCACTGTCATAGACTCCAGTTGAGTTGTCTCCTCTTTTATTGTCTCTATTGGTTATGGAAGGAATTAATAATTTGAAGTATAAGTAATTATGCAAATATTATTAAGTCTCTATCATATCTCCCCTGGGACAACGATATGACAATGTTGGTAGTTTAAGTCTCCTCAGGTGATATATTCATATGCCATCTCTCCCAATCCTGGGATCATCCTTGTTTTGCACGACGATGTACAATTTCCAGAGCCGCAATGTGCTTAACCAGACGAGGAGCACATTCATAATTGGCACCTGAGTATTTTCACAGCAGTCGACTGTGCCTTTGGTTAGTTCACGATGCAGTATTCGAAGCTTCACACTCCACTACATAGTTACGCCTGGAACCAGCATTTCCCGGGCTGAACAGCGAAGTGTAGGAAGGAGGCGCCATAGTCTCAACTCCCGGGATGATCATGCTGTCGTAGCTGGGCGGCAGGTCACTTCCGGGAGAGACGGCATTAATTTGGGTTGCTGCAGCGCCACCTGGATTCAGAGAAGATATTGAAAAAGGACTCTATATCTGGTGAAGTTGCATACTCCGATTGTTTTGAGTTTCGGTCATTTTCTACTTTACTTTATTTAGGTTGAAGTAACTTTTATGTTAAATTGCTAACTTTTGAGATATTTGAAGCCTGGCGTTCGGCATTATTGGGATAGGGCAAGGAGCAGTGGAATGAGGAAGACCGATCGTCTGTGATTGAAATTTGGTATTGGATCTTGGCGTTCTTCCGTGTGTGTGACAGCGAGTGCAAGACCGTGGGACAGTCAACATCGACCTATCACAATATTAAGTAATATTCCGTTCCGTCTCTTTATACTCACATAATACATTATGCATCACATATATATTATAATAAACAACAGGCCTGTTATGAGCTCCAGCTCTGCTATAAACAGGTGACTTGAAAGTTTGTTTGTTTGTTGTTGTTTTACATCCTAGCAACATCTAAGGTCATATCAGGACGGGTACCGACTTGTGACAGTTCGCACTCAGGGCAATTTTTATAGTGCTGCCCCACTGGAAGACCAGGCCACCAGCACCATGGCCTGATATCCCACTCAGTCACATTATCCTGACACTGAGCCAACCAGTCCTTGCCCTATCCTAATAATGCCGAGTGCCAGGCTAGGAAGTGACAAGTATAAATTTGTATGTCATTGGTTTGACTCGACCAGGGTTCGAACCCACGACCCCACGATCTACCAACACGGGAGATGGATGCTCTAACTCATTCGGCCATCCCATCTGGTCATGGCTTGAAAGAGGTGAGCTCTCCAATCTGCTGGTAATTACTAAACTAAGGACAGAGAATGCACAGGGAAAAGCTAGAAGGAAGCTGAACATCATGAGGAAGCTGGCAGGAACGCAGTGGGGGGCCCATGAGAAGATTCTCAAAAATGTATACCAAGACACCGTACTACCACACCTGGAATATGGGTCCTGCTCATGGATGAATTTGGCCCAGACCCACAGAAAAACTCTTGATAAAGTCCAGAACCAGGCTCTTCGTATCATCACTGGTGCAATAAGATCTACACCTATTAAGAAGATGGAAGAGATAACAGGAATACCACCCCTGATCATGAGAAGAGAAAGCAAAGCCATGATACAGTTCATAAAAGCCAAGTATTTCAAAGACCACCTGATGAATACTAGAGTGGGAGAACTTTCTTCTGGAAGATTGAAAAGGTCCAGTTTTATGACTGAAACAAGAGCCCTGCAGACAAAACACCAAGCAAAGCTCCCAGTGCAAGTAGAAGCCTTAACCATCACTGATTCTCCTCCCTGGGAAAGAAAGCTGGAGAACTTCAGTATTAGTATCACAGTGCCTTACCTCTCCACTAAAGATGCACACGGCGAAATGAGCAGGAAAATCCTGACACTGGCAATGCTTGATGAAAAGTATCCCCAGGAGGCATGGATCCATGCCTACACTGACGGGTCAGCTACAGATGCAGTCCGGAGAGGTGGTGCTGGGGTATACATCAGGTACCCTAATGGACAAAGGCAGGCAGACAGAGGCAACACCAACAGGCCTTCACTGCACAAACTATAGAGCTGAGGTTGAAGCCCTGGTCCAAGCTGCTAAGATATTGAAAAGTACCACAGCCACAGACTCTCAGATAGTTTTCCTGACTGAGGCCAGGTCTGTCCTTGAGGCAGTCACAGAGAACAAACTGCCACGACTCCAGGAAGCACTTAAAAATATCCACTGCTTCAGAATTGTGCTGCAGTGGATTCCCTCACACTGCGGCATTCAGGGTAACGAAGAAGCTGACAAAATGGCAAAGATGGGTGCAGAGGCAGAACAGCTCGAAAACAGTGTTGACTTTAAGGAGATGAAGACCATCATTAAGTCTCTGCATAGATCACCAGAATCATGAGACAGCTACCATCAACTGTCAAGACAACATCAAGTGATCATCTTCCGCCTTAGGACTGGGCATAACAGGCTTAACAATCACCTGCACAGATACTTCCGTGTAGTACCATCTGCCCTCTGCCCCTGTGGAGAGGAAGATCAGACCGCTGAGCATATCCTACAGAGCTGCTTGAACCATCACTCACTGAGGGAAGAGATATGGCCAGCTCCCACTGACTTGCAGGAGAAGCTGTACGGGGCTGCAGATGTCCTACAGAGGACTGTCAATTTTATTATGAGAACTGGGCTCCAAGTGTAATTGAAGGCAAACGAAAAGAAGAAGAAGAAGGACCAGAACAGACAAGACTTTAAAGAGGTGAGCTCTCCAATCTGCTGGTAATTACTAAACTAAGGACCAGAACAGACAAGACTTGAAAGAGGTGAGCTCTCCAATCTGCTGGTAATTACTAAACTAAGGACCAGAACAGACAAGACTTGAAAGAGGTGAACTCTCCAATCTGCTGGTAATTACTAAACTAAAGACCAGAACAGACAAATGCGAAACTAACCGCTAGCGAGTGTAGAAGGCGATTCTGGAGTTTCCGATATCGTGAAGATCTCGGGCGCCGCTGCTGGATAATTATAGCAATAAAAAGGAATCAATCAATATCGTTGGTAAGTGGGTTTCTTTATGTATTAAAGTTGTGTTTACATATTCAAATGCATCCAATTAACAACAATAATGGTCATAACAATTAACAACAATAACTGTTTACGTCCTACCAACATCTAAGGTCATATTAGGACGGGTTTTTTGTTGATCATGTAGATTGGAACCTATGGGTTCAAACCCTGGTCGAGTCAAACCAATGACATACAAATTTATACCTGTCACTTTTTTTTCTTTTTTTTGGTACATTAGTTTGTTTAAGCAGGAAAAATGTCAGTCGCAGATGACTGGTCTTCCTCATTCCACTGCTCGTGGCCCTATCCTAGTAATGCCGAGCGTCTGGCTAGGAAGCGACAAGTATCAATTATTTAAGTCATTTGTTTGATTCGACCAGGATTCGAACCCACGATCCTACGATCTACCAACCTGACCTTAGATGTTGCTAGGATGTAAAACAACAACAAACAACATGGGAGACGGAAGCATTATCCATTCAGTCCCATTGGAGATCACACAGCAATTTATCATATTGAATGAATAAATAAATAAATAAAATGACATTTAGTAAATATATATGAGTCAGTCTCATGAAAATAGGCCAATTGGTGCATGGGGCAGAAGTTGTCGCGTCGCATATCATAAGTTGTCGGCGTCGCACACCTACTACAATAAAACCTCTCTAACCAACCACCTCCACAGATTGACCACTCCCCTATATCGATCGCTATATTTGGTAACCATATTCCAGCTCCATAAAACCGACCACCTCCCTAAATGGACCACTTAAAGTTGATCCCAAGATCGGTCGATTTAGAGATGTTTTACTGTATAGCTATAGATTGTACATGTTTTGTGAAAAACAAAAATGATTTAATAGAAATGTAATATGGGATTGTGACTGGCCAATTTCCGGTGTTCAGGCACAAATACATGTAGTTTCAGGAAAAAGGAAAATAAATACCATTAAGACAATTATTCTTTTCTTTCCTTATGCACCAACTTACTTATTGTCATGAGACTGACTTATATATAGTAGTTTCACTGAACTATCGTGCAAGGAGCAAGGTCGCTGCATTAAAGTCTACAAAGGCTAATGGTTTGGATGCTAGCCAAAGGAATTCAAAATGGAAGTATATACACATGTATAATAGATATATATATATATATATAATTCATTAAATACACATATATCCATGTGTAGTAGTCCGTAGACAGGACATTATACATGTGCATATATAATTGAACAACACAAACACGGATAAATGGTATATATTTGGACTTTTTAATGCACTAGAATGGTAATCGTACATGCGTGAATATAATGAGAGAAGGCCCCGAGATGCTTTAACCCTATAGTTCTAGACTCTTATTGTGGGGTGGGTGGGATGGCAGAGTAGAATGTTGGTCGCCGTCCGCCGCCAAGTTGTAGTGGCTGAGTTTGGGTTTTGCTCACTTTATATAGCAGCTAGCCGGTCCGAAAAGTCAAGAGCGTTCCAAATTACTGTAAATTTGTATAAGATTTTGTCTACCGACGTCATATTTAATTTATATATGCACGTCCGCCAGTTCTGCGTGGTTACTCGCCGTAGTTCCAAAAGACCCGCTAGGCATGGAAGACGTCGATGTACATATTTAATGTTAAAGTTTGAGTATAGGCGGCGCCACCGGGCATTTAAAAGGTATCCCACTCCACCTTGTTTGAATACCCATGTTGCAAGCAACATCGACAATGTATGTTTATATGCGTATAATTAATATACACAATACATATACATATCTCTAAAAAAATATAGATACCATCAATCCAACTAATTATATATGTGCTATATAATCTATTATGTGAATATAAATAAAGAATAATCCTTAATGTTTTTCGGTGCTTCTTCTGGGCACCTCTCTCTTCGCAACGCCCCTTCTTCTCAGCAGGCCCCCCCCACCCCCACCCCCTGTAACCGGGATCTCTCTGCTTTCCCTTTCGTGGGAACTGACCCAAACGGTCTCCTAACTCTCACTTCAAAATGATATGCTTTAAATTTCTTGAGTGATTATGAGGTCAATCCCTATCGAAATGATCAACAATATGGACATTAAATACACACAATGTAATGTGGTGTTCGGTTGTCATTAAGGATTTCTCTGGTCAAGGAAGTCTGTGTATCGATGTTGCCATGGTGATTAGTAATGCATATACATAATGTAGTAATGTATGACTGTTCCACCAGTGTTCCAGGAAGTAATGCACAAGCCGTGCAGACATTGTTTGTGACGTGGCGTTCTCTGTGGCGGAGTGGTTAGAGTGTCTGACTTTTTTCTAGGTCAGACTCCTAATCTGAGGGTCGGCGGTTCGATTCCCCATGGCCCCAGCTCTGCCAATTTGGATTTCCACCGCTGTGTATAACTTACAGCATTATCAAAGGGCGGTTGCTCACATACCATGTCTATGTGGTGTGGGAGGTTAAAAATCCCTTGGGTCGGTAAAAGTGTAGGCTTGGGCTTTCTATTGACCAGCAGTGGAATGAGGCAGACCAGTCGTCTATGACTGAAATTTCCCCTGATTAAGCAACTAATGGACCAAAAAAAAAAAAAAAAAGGTTGGACGTCAACCTGGTTTTCACCGTTAATAAAAATGTATGGTAGATGGCTGGTTGGTTGTTGGAGTTTTACGTCCTGGCAACATCTAAGGTCGTATCAGGACAGGTACCGACTTGTGAAAATGCACACTCATGGGTACTTTATAGTGCTGCCCCACTGGGAAATCAGGCCACTGGCACTATGACCCAATATCCCACTCAGTCACAGTATCCTGATGCTGAGCTAACCAGTCCTTTCCCTATCCTATTAATGCCGAGCGCCAGATTAGGAAGCGACAAGAATCAATTTGATAAGACATCGGTTTGACTCGACCGGGAACCAAACTCCCGATCTCCAGTATGCGAAGCCCGCGCTCTACCGATTCGATCACCGCGCCCGGTTCCAAATGCAGGTCACATGTTGTTACCCGTCCTAATATGACCTTAGATGTTGCAATGACGTAAAACTCCAACAACCAACCAACCAATCAATCGGGCACTTGGATTGGTTTATCGGGGTTTCACGCCCTAGCAACATCTGAGATCATAGGAGAGGTACTAAAACGCTTTCATTGCCCCCAATTGCGGTTTCCCGCACTAGAAACATATAAGGTTACCTCGACGGACACCTACTTATTATGGCTGTTTATTTGGATTTTTATATCCTAGCAACATCAGAGCTAACCAGCCCTTGCCCTGTCCTAGTGTTGCCGAGCACCAGGTTAGGTAGTGACAAGTATCAATTTTGTAAGTCATCGGTTTGACTCGACTAGGATTTCCAAACCTTCCGCATGGAAAGCTAGGACTTCCAAACCGTCCGCATGGGAAGCTAGGATTTCCAAACCTTCTGCATGGGAAGCTAGGATTTCCAAACCTTCCGCATGGGAAGCTAGGATTTCCAAACCTTCCGCATGGGAAGCTAGGATTTCCAAACCTTCTGCATGGGAAGCTAGGATTTCCAAACCTTCCGCATGGGAAGCTAGGATTTCCAAACCTTCCGCATGGGAAGCTAGGATTTCCAAACCTTCCGCATGGGAAGCTAGGATTTCCAAACCTTCCGCATGGGAAGCTAGGATTTCCAAACCTTCCGCATGGGAAGCTAGGATTTCCAAACCTTCTGCATGGGAAGCTAGGATTTCCAAACCTTCTGCATGGGAAGCTAGGATTTCCAAACCTTCCACATGGGAAGCTAGGATTTCCAAACCTTCCGCATGGGAAGCTAGGATTTCCAAACCTTCCGCATGGGAAGCCAGCACTCATACCGATTCGGCCACCATGTTCGGTCGCAGTGATTGAATCATTGGGTCATGTTGAGTGGTCGTACCAAAGATCATAATTGAAGAGTTGGCCGAATATGTTAGGGCGTCCGAATGAGTTAGGGTGTCCGTCTCCCATGGATCATGGGATCGAATCCTGGTCGAGTCAAACCAATGACTTAAAAATTGATACTTGTCACTTCCTAGCCATACGCTCGGCATTACTAGGATAGGGCACGGGGCAGTGGAATGAGGAAGACCAGTCGTCTACGACTGAAATTTCCCCCGCTTAAACAACTAATGAACCAAAAGAAAGAGTTCAGGCATAAAACCCCGTAAACCCCAGTCGAAATATTGAGATAAACATTGGAATCAACCCTTCAATAGATTAATGTTGTTAACATTACTAGCTTTTGTGTTTATTGCTCCATAAATATGTCATCACAATCAACGTGGAATTAATGACAATTCAAATTAGCTTCAAGTAAAAATGTGGTATTTTAATTCGATTTTTGGATTGGTGTTTACGGGGATTTGCGCCTGACCTCTTCATATTAACGGCAAACTATTGAGTGTAATAGAGTATGTGTGGATATACACAGAGGGTACATTACGTTCTGTGGCTCCTGTAGTCTTGGCCTTCCGAGATCTCCAGAAGTCAAAGTTAAACTTCTCACCCCATCCTGGAAGTACAAAGAAAATAGCCTCCATCTGTACACATTCTCGAAGCAGATGCAGAAACTCAACCAGACATACTCCTAATCTGAAGGTTGATGGTTCGATTCCCCATTCCATCACCTCTGCGAATTTGGATTTCCACTGCTGTGAATAAGTTCCAGCTTCATCAAAGGTCAGTTGCTCTGATACCATGTGTGTGTGGTGTGGGAGGTTAACAATCACTTGGGTCAATAAAAGTGTAGGCTTGGGCTTTCTATCGACCAACTGTCTAATGGTGAAACCAAGACTATTCAGACTTATCCATGATAGGCAGTATACATTTTGGATCTTCAATACAAAAAAAAGAGGAAGTATTGCAAAATTACCACCAATCCTGCCATGGCCATAAGTTTCTGTCACTTTTCTGAGATAAATTTAATGTTTGAGATATCTGAAGTATAAACATGCAGAAGTAGTTTTGGCAAGCACACCACAACTCTTACACCGTAGTGTAAAATTGTCCGATTTAATACATGTGAACCGAGGTGAAATTACTATAATAAATTGCAAACTGTCTATATAATGATAAGAGTTAAAATATAAAAACCCAAAGGCATATGAGGGATGTGTGAAATTGGTAAACTATTGTTCATTGAGTATAGAATTTGTATAATTGAATAGTCTTTAGAGGGAGTGTCACTTCCGAGTTTGACTAAGAACAGTCTTTGGAAGAGTCACCTCACATGCCCCCTCCTCCCCCCCACATGGTATTGTTATGATCATTGACCACTGCATTGTATTCTAATTGGAGGATTAAGTCATGTGACCACTGCATTGTACTGTGATTGATGGATGGAATCATGTGACCACGGCCATCTTGGATCTTGAGAAAACCTATATAAGCCAATAAATTGAAGAGTCTCATTCTCTTACTTTCACTCTAACCCTGTTTCCTTCATTACCTGTAGTGCTTTCATTTGACCTGTTTACACCACCCACACCACCAGCCGGCACGTTTACAGTAGGATTCTGCAGGAATAGGTTCTATTAAAGTAGCATATTCCGATGGCTTTGAGTTTCGGACATAACTATATGAAATTGATTGTCATTAGCCCTGTTCACACGGGGCAGTTAATTTGAATCATATAAATTGATTTGCCTAGTTCGGCTCAGATTTGGCGTGTGAACGCGCGTCTGAGTCGGTTTAGGGCTGATCCGATTCATATAAATCGGATGCTATAAACCACCTCTCTCGGTGGTTTATATGAATCGAATTATCTTAATCGGTTTATATCGCCCGTGTGAACGCAACTGACTTACTTTATGCGGATTAAGGACGTAGCGCGCATGCGCAGTCGAGACCTTAGTTTGTTGACTTTCCGGTCGATCAAAAGCGCATATTATATAATTTAATTAATGAAACCGCTATCTATGCACAGATATTTTTTTCATGATTTATTTTTAGGGTTTCACTGCCCAGCAGAAGTTTTGACCGTTCCAAACCAATACGAATCATTAAATACATATCTAGGTCGAACGCACTCTCTAGTGGTGACCTTGCCTAATCGAAGACTGGCGCTGGTCACACTGGACTTGCTCATGCGCAGATATCCACTTCCGCCTCACGCAGTGCCCGTGTGAACGGGCGGCTAATTCGCCTCACCTGATTCGATTTGTCTGATTCGCCTCACATTTTGCCCGTGTGAACACGGCTATAGCCTACCGTACTTATGATAAATGGCTAAGTTTTGAGATATTTGAAGTGTATTTCAGTTAGATATGCAGAATCAAGTCTAGATAATTATTGCGTTTTGAAAATTTGATACTCCATAGGACTTTGCAGATTTTATGTAATACCTTAATAGGATGACAATTATAGCCTATCCAACTTCACTTAGGAATAACTGTTATGATAAGTTCAAACTTGTATGATAATGTGTGGGTGCGCACCATTTGAAGCCAAATGGTGCGTTCTCAGAAACTGTGTACCACTTTTTTTGTCATGGAAACCGAAAGTGAAAACATTCCAAATACTATCAGAAAACTTTCCAAATAATAGTAGAATATATAGGCAGGTGAAGATTGATATGTTGTTCATATGTCAGAGTTGAAACTGATTTGTTCACTTTTTGATTTTGATCTACACAAATTGAGAAAGCTGTTAAAATTAACCGTGTAACATCCATCCATAACAACATTTTAACAAACATCCATGACATAATTTTAACATACACAACAATTCAAAAAAGATTTTATTCATTACAGTTAAGAAAGCAATTTTTTTCTTATGAGGAAAAAAGTTGAAAAAAATATTTGGTTAAATACATGGTGTCAATATGCAAATTTTCATGTTTTAACTTTAGCACAAAATCATATTATAAGCATATTTTGGATACATTTTGTCTGCATAGTCCGATGAAATATCAAATTTTCAAAACCAAACCAATTATCTAGATTTGATTTTACATATCTAACTTAGATAATGATGCACTTATTAAGCATTTGTTTATGCGTAGAAGGCAATACTGCGTCAATTTAACAGAGCCTGTTACTGCAGAAGTCTATGGTATCAGAGTTTTGGCAAGCTTGCCAAAAATAATCTTCCAGTTTTGCACTCAAAATATCTCAAAATTTACCATTTAAAATTAAAATAACTTTGAACTAATGTAAAGTAGATACTAGTGATCGATCTGATATATTTATAAAAAAAAAATATACAGAAATGCAAAACCATCGAACTATGCAACTTTAAATACATGCACTGTTGCTAACATGTTTAATATACTATTTGACTTACTACCCCCTAAAAAGAAGGCAAAATCCTTTAAAAAGTAACCAAAAATGTGGTACACAGTTTCTGAGAATGACCCAAATACAACTTTACTAAATAAATACGGAAGATAAACTTCTGCTTACATTCTAAATACTATGAAAACACTCACTTTAATCCAACTCATATAACACAACTGTTAGGTTTGGATATTGCGGTGAAACTTGTTGGTATCTATCAGACTTCCATTGTGCTATATATTGCAAATTGTGTATCCAACAGCTATTGTTACTAAGTTAGCTCAGGTTATATTTATACACTTTACTTCATACACCATTTTTGTGTAAATAATCCCGAATTGAAAAATGGCTGGAAGACCAGTACTTCGGTGCTAACAAAAGATCTTATTCAGCAGAATAAACATATTTACCACAAAGAAATTGCACCATCACTACATTAACCAGGTCACGTTGGTACCTGTCGAAGCCTTCTGGTTTTGTCGTACACAAGGAGCAAAGCAACAGCAACAAATATATGGGTTGATTGCTGGTGGTTTAATGTTTAATGATGTCTCAGCTGCAAGGGCCATATTTACAGCGAAAAGGCAATCGCATTTATAAAGTCAGTTTTTGTAATCACATTTATATGGCTATATTGAAATTGACACACAAATCTGATTCGGACAGATTTGTATCAAATGAGAGCAAAATTGAACTCAGAAAATATTGCTAGGAGGCGTACATGCACAAAAAACAGGGTGCCTTCATACAGGGCCCGTATGCATGGAGCAGTGTTAGCAGCGTGTGGTGTTATCCCTCTAACACAGGGTAGCTACCACCAGTTATCGGCGGCGTCGAGAACTATGTCACGCCATATGCATGGGCGCTTAAACAGTGAATGTTAGCTAAACGAGAATGTATTCATAGATTTGGGAAATCCCTCGATTTGACAATATTAATATCGCCGCCTCTGCAGCGGCAGCATTAATATTGCTTCGAATTTATGGTAAATTTGCTGAAATTTCACTTATTGCGTATGTAATTCTGTTAAATATGACAGCATTGAATAGATTTGGGCCTAATATATAGCCGCCGATTCGGCGGCGATGTGTGTTTTGTTGATATGCGACATTATGGATATTGACGTCGAAGCGGGGGTTGCTTGCATTCGTCGATTCGACAACATGAATAACGCCGCCTATGTGGCGGCAGCGTTAATATTGCTTCGAATTTAGGGTTAAATTGATAAAATTTCACTTATTGCATATTTAATTCTGTCAAATATGATAGCATTGAATAGATTTGGGCCTAATATATAGCCACCGATTCGGCGGCGACGGCAATGTGTGTTTTGTTGATATGCGACAGTATGGATATCGACGTCGAAGCGGGGTTGCTTGCATTCGTCGATTCAACAATATGAATAATGCCGCCAATGCAGCGGCAGCGTTAATATTGCTTCGAATTTAGGGTTAAATTGATAAAATTTCACTTATTGCGTATTTAATTCTGTCAAATATGATAGCATTGAATAGTTTGGTCTCCATCCTGACACTAACCTAACACTAAACCTGCATGCTAGGGGGTAGGTTTATATTCTTCGTCTTTAAACATGCAGGAGCAGTGTAGGCCTAACACCGCACAACAACTTTTCGGCGCTAAATCAGAAATCCCTCCCTAACCGCAGTTTGTCTAGCTAAGTCCGCTCCATGCATATGGGCCCAGAACTTAGATACTGGTGCACTTATTGTTGCATAGAAGGGAATGTTAAGTCAATCTAATAAAACCTTCCACTGCTGAAACTTATAATGTCCAGCATGTCAGTGTGCTCACCGAAAGTATCTGTGTATATTTCCACATCAAAATATCTATATGGGTAACCGATTAAATTAAAAATTATTTCAAAGTAGAGTAAATTAGATTATAATTATCATTATGATATTTATGAAAGAAATATGGCAGGAACTCCGAAACACCAGACTATGCAAATTTAGCATCAGAATATAAGTAATAGATATATCATCCATTTTCATAAATATTTTTTAAACACGACAATGCCTATCTAAGATGCGTATACTTCAACTTAGATGAATTAGTAAAACAGTAAGTGCGACAATATGTCCAGCAAGACCATAATCATTCCAGATTGTTAAGCCGATAACAATTTTAAATAATCGCTGTGATGTGTCACATTTCGAAACTCACCTGATTTCCGGGCGTGGAAAGTCAACGTCCAGAGAAGGATGAGAGCGCAAATTCCCAGCACCAAAGAGATTGTTGCATTCCTCAATGCTATGGTTGTGCAAATTTTATTGCCGCTACTGGAGACATGAAATGGAGTCGGTTGCAGGTAAACAAGGATTGTAAACGAGCATCTTTATTGGCTGTTGGATAATATGAAGATTACAGGCGCTAAACCCTGTAAACGCCAATCCAAAACTTGAAACTACCTGAGGGTAATATTAATTCTCACTAATTTCACATGTCTTGTGATGAAATGGTTATGGAGCAACAAACAATAAAATTGGAATGTAACAAATTAACCTTTTGAAGGTTTGACTCCAATGTTGATCTCAATTTTTGGATTGGTCTTTACAGAGGTTTGCAACTGAACTCTTTATAATGCCAGGCTAGGGAGTGACATGTCTCAATTTTAAAGTCATTGGTTTTACTTGGCTGGGGTTCGAACTCCCGACCTTCCGCACAATCTACCGGTTTGGCAACCACGCATGCTTCCATGACCAGGACTGTAAAGCTATGCAGTATAGAGTGTTGAACTATCCCTATGTATGAACTGGTTGACTTAGCTCATTGAATGATTGACTGCTTGACTGATTGGCAGATAATTTATGTTGTATCAGCAGAAAAGGCCATATTCACATTGGTAAATGATCAAATTTGTATTCTGTCATATTATTATTATTAGACCACCGCTTTTACACAAAATGTAAAAGGACACGATCACGTATGTACCAAATGGCACTTATGATGAAGGTAAACACTCACAATCATGAAAATTGTAGCCAAAGAAAACTAAATATCTGAGGTCAAATTAAACAATATCATTTTGTAGAGTCCATGTTTTTAATTCAAAGAAAATAGGCTATATATGATGTGGTACAGTCCTGCTGCTCTCAAGCAGGCTAACAGTTCTTGTTTTACATTAGTAAAAATATCATGCATGCTGTTTGCATTGTAACATTATTAGCACAATGTCACCCAATCAACACAATTTAATATAAACTTATTGGTCTGTCAGTGGAAACTGGACCCAATACATTCTGGGGGAAGTTCACCCTTGAGCAGGAAAGAGTGTGAAAGCCAAGAGTGGGTGGCCAATGCTGAAGTGGCTAAGGACCACTTTGTCCCACAGACATCCGACCCACATGAGTCTGTGGTGGTTTCATGCAATTTGTTTTCATATTTCAATCAATCACCTTCTCTTGCAGCAGAACTCCCTGAAGAGGTCGCCACAGCAGGCAGTGTGAAAGGACGGCTCAAAGGGCAGAGGACACAAGAAGCGCCCCATCGTCATGTTGTCAGACAGGCGCTCATAGTTGTAACATGCGCCTGCAGGCAAGGAGGGAACATTATTAATCATGCATTGTAACATGTGGTGTAGCCTGCAGACAAGGCGGCAACAGTATTAGTCATGCATTGTAACATGTAGGTTAGCCTGCAAGCAAGATCGGAACAGTATGAGTAATGCATTGTAACACATGGCATAGCCTGCAGGGAAGGAGGAACATTATTAGTCATGCATTGTACCATATGGCATAGGCGGCAGGCAAGGAGGGACCAATAGTACTAGTTAGTGGTCATGCATTGTAACATGCAATGTAACCTGCAGGCCAAGAGGGAACAGTATTAGTCATGCCTTGCAACATATGTAGTAGTCTGAAGGCAAGGAGGGAACAGTATTTAGTTATGCAGTGTAACATGATGCATACCCGCAGCCGAGGAGGAACAGTATCATGCATGCAACATGGCGTGGCCTGAAGGCAGTTTGTTTCTTTGTTTGTTTCTTTTTTTTTTTTTTACGACATCTAAGGTCATAGCAGGACAGGTACCGACTTGTGACAGTGTGCACAACTTGTGAGAGTGCACACTCATGGCGACTTTATAGTGCTGCCCGACTGGGACACCAGGCCGCCAGCACCATGACCTGATATCCCACTCAGTCACATTATCCTGACACTGAGCCAACCAGTCCTTGGCCTATCCTAATAATTCCGAGCGCCAGGCTAGGAAGCGAGAAGTATCAATTTTTAAGTTACTGGTTTGACTCAACCAGGATTCGAACCCACAAACTCATGTGTTCAGATCTCCCGACAGGAGGCGGACGCTCTACTCATTTGGCCACCCCACACTGGCCCGGAATGCAAAGAGATGTTTTCTTCACCGACCCCCAAACAGTAGTAACGCTTTGTAACATGTGACATAGCCTACAGCCAAGGTGGGAAAAGTAGTAGTCATGACTTTGTATTGTTACATGGAGCATATAAGGGAACATAATTAGTCATAAGCCGTGTTCACACGGACGATGTAAATCGATTCGTAGAAAGCGACTTGTATAGTTCGCATCAGATTCGTCGTCTGAACGGACGTCTGAGGCGGATTAGGGCTGATTCGACTCACGTGATGCGGATCCTGTAGACCACCTCCCGAGGTAGTTTACGTGAGGCGATTTCTGTGATTCGATTTATTTTGTCCGTGTGGACACATCTGAGGCGGATTAAGCACCTCACACGCATGCGCAGTCGACCTTAGTTTGTTGACTTTCCGGTCGATCAAAAGCGCATATTATATAATTTAATTAATGAAACCGCTATCTATGCACAGATATTTTTTTCATCATTTATTTGTAGGGTTTCACTGCCCAGCAGAAGTTTTGACCGTTCCAAACCAATACGATTAATTAAATACATATCTAGGTCGAACCCACACTCTCTCGGCCGACGTCGACAAACCCAAACTGGCGCTGGTTAGTCTGGACTTGCTCATGCGCAGCATTCGATTTCCGGCCCAAGTACTGTCCGTGTGAACGGGCTGCTAATTCGCCTCACCTGATTCGATTTGTGTGATTCGCCTCACATTTTGTCCGTGTGAACACGGCTATTGTCTACCTGGGTATATGGGTCGTTCTCAGAAGTTGTGTACCAATACTGTGATATCAGTACCACAAAATCAAAATACTGTCAAAGTCTATATATACAAGCTACCTGAAAGTGTATGTCCTTTTGCATCTGAATAATTGAAAATAAACATATTCTGACATTTTTAAGTAGGTCAAATGATGCTCACACCCAATAAATAACAGTATAGCATGGAAACCAATCTGACTCCAAAATCAAATATTTTCCATACAAAGCTTGACATTTTTAGGACATTTCACATGCCACTTGCTTTATAAACAGTAGTAATAATAATTTAAAACCTCATTGCTATGGTTTTGTCTTATTTGTGATGATTAAAGAGAAAAGCAGAAAAATATTAGCAAGGTAACAGTCCAAGTGGAATCAACAATTTTACACAAATGTTTGGCTCAAATTTCAATGTTTAGGGGCAATTTCAGGATTGATCTTTTACTATACCATAACTGGGTCCATGCATAGAGTGTGAAATGGTGAAAATAGTTCCTGTACTGTATCTGTACTCAGTGTTTGATGCAGAGTTTGATAGTACTTGCAAGTGGAAACGAATGTTACGATGTTAATGACTCCAGAAAAGGTCAACTATTTTTTTTAATTAAAAAAAAAGAAAGAAATAAATGTTTTCAACTTAATGAAGACATTGTATATGACCATTTGAAGTGAAATGGGTTGTTGTTCAGAGGTTTTGATTAAGTTTGTGACACTTTATTTTCAATGCTGTTGACAATGTCACAAATTAGTGATGTAATTTTCTATTTATTTAGCTACATCCATCCCAATAAGATACATAATACACAATATTAACATTTACTTTTGATCTAAAATATCTCCCACATTATTGGGCTAAATGATGAAATCTAAATATTGACACTCCAATAATGATTTCCTTTGAAATATGCATTTCAAGTAAACTACCTCAAGTGGCACACAGTTTCTGAGAACGACCCATATATAGAAGCTAGGTCCCCTGAATTGTACGAGATCAAATACTATAAAAACAACTCACCCCCCCACCTACACCCAAATACCCCTCGCCCACACCTCCCCTCCATACCCACCTCCGCATGCCGGGACGGCGCAGGGCTCCCTTCGCCGGTTGGCGTCCGTCGTGTAGCACCAGGGCGTCGTGGCGTTGTCAGGGTTACGGCAATAGTTGCTCGCAGCCTTCACGGAGCTGTCCGGAAACATGGCGGCGTCGTGCATCCGGTGTCTGTGCGGCGAGTCGGCGTCCCAATCCTGGCAGGTGTGGCCGCTCTTTGTGGTTGCCATGACACCGCTGTAGTCGTGGCCATTTCGCATATAGCACGCTAAAAATTTGTTTGTTTGTTAATTTTTAGTAACTTTGTTTGTTTGTTTGAGGTTTTACGTCCTGGCAAGATCTAAGGTGATATCAGGACAGGTACCGATTTGTGACTGTGTGCATAACTTGTGACAGTACACACGCATCACGACTTCATACTGCTGTCCCACTGGGAGACCAGGTGACCTGCACCATGACCCCATACCCCACACAGTCACATTTTATCCTGATACTACTGAGCTAACCAGTCCTTGTGCTATCCTAATAATGCCAAGTGCCAGGCTAGGTAGCGACCAGTACCAATTTTTGTTAGTAGCGACAAAGCAGCAGCCAAGGGTGCTGTTCAGTAATTGATAGTATCATAATGGTTATATCCTGGCAACATCTAAGGTGATAAAGACAGTGCGCACTCATGGAGAATTCATACTGCTGCCCCATTGGGAGACCAGGCGGTCGCCACCATGACCCCGATATATCACACAGTCCCATTATCCTGATACTAAGCTAACCAGTCCTTGGTCTATCCTAATGATGCCAAGCGCCAGGCTAGATAGCGACAATTGATATTGTTTTGTTGGTAGCGACAAAGCAGCAGCTATGGGTATTGTTCAGTAACGGTAGTATCATAACGAGGCTGTGCTGGTGTAATAGTAAGTTTACCCTTGCAGCCCTATTCCGTGGACAAGGTTGCTAACCTATTGTGAAAACTCTCATATTAGGCGAGCCGGCAGATAAGTTAAGGTCATTTTTTTGTTATTATACATAGTGACTGGTAAACTGATAGCGAAAAGGTAGGACAAATTATGCATATATAAGTTGAGGTGCTTCTGAGAACTTCCTTTAGTACAAAAGATAATCGATTTGTCCGCGAGCTTTTATGGTACCCTATAGAAAGAAATGGTGGATGGCCGGGTTATGGACATGCCCACATGAATTCCCAGCCACATGAATTCCCAATTCAATATGCTTCTTTTTGTGATGAATTTATTTACTAAAAATGCTAACAAATATTCTTCAAATACTTATCTGTGTCTCGTAGCTCATTCGTTTTAAAATGCAGAATTTATTAAGCAGGGATGAAAGTAGTCTCCGGGAGAAAAAGCGGACATGCGGATATTCTCCCATAGGTTAAGCGTTGTCAAGGAATCGCGGAAAAATACCGGAAGTCAGATTTCAACTAGCCTTGTTTTGATTGCATTATCGCCCATACCAAACACTTTCTTGTTTAGATTTGATGTTCTAGCTACATCTAAGGTCATATAAGTAAAGTATTCGAACCACCCAACTTGTGTCATATACATCCCATTTTTTGGAATGTTGTTTAACATTAATCGGTGAATATAAGCAATCCCTGAAATCTGCAAAACCCCGGAAATCTTTTATCCCTGATTAAGTCATGTAGATCAATATAATTTAAAAGTTGAAAAGAGGGAATCCAGTAACGGTCATAGTGGTGTTGTGGGAGTATCGCCAAGTTGATCAACTTTACGTTGTATCAGGATGGGTCAGACTTGCGGCAGTGCACATTCATGGCAAGTGTTGTCCCACTGGGAGACCAGGACACTGGCATCATGACCCAATATATCAGCCACATTGTGCATGTTGCTTTTTACATGAGTAATTCACGACGTTGGAGACCATGCTAGGGTACCAGGATAATTACGCGACGGGTTGCTAGTGCATTCTCGCACATTACCAAGGTCGTCGTAGCATTCGTATCATTATGGGTACATAAGGTCTCATGGCAAATCTAAACAATGCCAACGGGCATTCGCTATTGAAACATCACAGGGTACGGATCGATTTCAAAACTTAACTTTGAACGATTAAGGACCATCAACTGTTATTAAAACCACCCACCCTCCCTACTTACCCGGTATGTTGCAGATCCGTCAATTAGGCTGAGTGTCTGAGGTGCTTCAAAAACCGTTTGGTAAACCGTAGTATGCATACCTGTGTCTCAGTAGATTTGTCATCCGTTACCCAAAAAATATTAGAGTAATGGGTTAGGATCACGAAAAGAGGCCAATTGGTGGAAGTTGTCGGCGTCACGCATAGGTGTCGGCGTCGATCGGTATAATTATAGCTTAGCATTGACAGAGATGTTGGAAAGTCCTTAAATTTATACTGAATGTATAGGTCGAGAAAATACAACAACCGTATTTGTTTCTAGGATAATTTAATATAAAACAAAGAAATGCACCAGGCTTTAAGAATTGCGACGCCGACATCTGTTAAAGTTGTCGGCGTCGATCATTGGATGTCGGCGTCGATCGGTATAATTATAATTTAGCATTGACAGAGATGTCGGAAAGTCCTTAAATTTATACTGAATGTATAGTTCGAGAAAATACAACAACCTTATTTGTTTCTAGGATAATTTATTATGAAACAAAGAAAAGCACAACACTTTTAAGAATTGCGAAGCCGACATCTTCACTTAACCACCAATTGGCCCGTTTTCGTGAGGCTGACTCAGTTGTTGTCATTATGTTGAGGGGGGTCTGTGATTTTGAGTTGAATGTCTATATCTGTAATGCATATTTGAGTTTGCCGGTATCAGGAGTTTACCTTTCCGAAGTTAATGTAGATAAAAATATCTTAAAATTACAAGTGTTAGGTTCTCACAGACCATATGAGTAACTTGATGTTAACTGCAGCTGATAAGAAATACTTGAAGCTATGTTTTTTTTTTAAATGTCAGTGTTATGGTGATAAATATGTATTGACTTCGACAATTTGTTACTGTTTACATAGAATCACTTTGCACTTGAAATTTGATGTTATGAGCTCAATGGTTAAATAAAAAGTTCTTGTGCACTATTTCTGTCTCCTTCGTTGTGAATTATTGTGATACCTAGCACACCAGTCATTGTCCTATCCCAGTAATGTTGAGCGCCAGGCTAGGTAGCGACAAATATCAATAAGTCATTGGTTAGCTTGGCTGGAATTCAAACTCCCAACTGTCCGCATGGGAAGCCTGTGCTCTGTCGATTCAGCCACCGCATCCAGTATATTCCCTCCTTATGACCTGGTAGAAAATACCTACTGGATGTTTGAAGGTTCCTCCTCTTGTAGTTTTCCGAACTGCCATAGGTGTAATAGAGACTATAAAACGAGCTGTAGTAGTAACCCATTGCTCGAGCAGTGTAGTGGTGTCGGTCAAGGGCGAGTGTTGACAAGTCGTACCTACATTCAATAGAAGTTGGCTTATTTTCAAATAAACTTATAATCATACAAGAAAAAGTGACTTTATTTGGGCCAATTTTCAAATTAATTTATAACCATACAAAAGAGTGACTTGATTCTGGTGACTGTTTTTCAAAGTAATTTATATTAATACAGAAAAAAACGATGTGGCTCAAAGATCAACTAGGAGCATATGTAGTGTTCCTGTAATTCACACTATTCATGCGTGACCTAATTTGGCATCAGAACGAGTCTGAGCATGCATAGATATTGGAAATGGCCATAAGACACTGCTGTGTGCCGATGTGTATGAACTACTACAGAAATTAAAAGAGTAAAATTTGAAGATATTCACTTTTGAAACTATCATATTCATTTTTGCATACCTTTTTTTCTATTGATTGGTTAATTTTCTTGAAGATTGAGTGATGATCGGATGCATTTCAGTAGGCGATGTCAACAAAGTCGCTCACCTTGGCTGCCAATCTTTTCTTAAATTCAAAATTGCATAACTTTCTTAATATATATATATATATTAAACAAATATATTTTAACCCTTTTAAAGCTTTTATTAATTTGTAATTACTAAGACTAGTTGTTTCACTGTGTTGCCCAGATAACTACGCTGACAGTGCTGCATTACAATGTTGCATTACATGATACCACCATGACTATGAGAGACTTGAAGTTGACAGTCACATTATAGTTAAAGAATGGGAAAATCACCATGCAAGGTTCACCCAATCTTCATGAAAATTGGCCAATAGACAGAAAACAGGTATGCAAAGATGAATATGGTAGTTTCAAAAATGAATACCCTCAAATTTGAGTGATTTCGAGAGGTATTGGTCGACGAAAAAGTATTCACATTACTTTTCAAACAGCGGCGCCCACATGGCCTCGGTCTGGTTTCAATATGGCCGTGGCGTGAATAGTGTGAATTGGATCATTAGGATTGAACAGAGGACAACAAACATTGGGAGGGGGTGGAACAGACATACCGTGTACGTCCGTAGTAGGCTTCTGACCCTGCTCGTGTCAGAACATCTTTACCAAATTTGCTAACACTTGTCTTCCTTCCGATGTACCTATACCCATGTCCTCTTCGATAGGCAGATGTATTAGGAGGGTATCTGGTAAAACAGAAACAGGAGGCATGACCAAACTATCAGAACTGAGGTTTGTTTTTTTATTTATTTATTCATAGGCTTTTCCGAAACACCTGAGGTCGCACTAGTGTCGAGATTAGTACTGCCCTATTGGCAGAGAGTACACCCAGGTAGCCTTTCAAGGTAAAGCTTGTTTTATTTAGTGACGCCTCTAGAGCACATTGATTTTCTTACCATCAGCTCTTGAACGTCAAACGTATGGTCATTCTCACACATTTCTTCGGAGGAAACCCACTCCCGCTACATAGGCTACTCTTTGAATCTTTCCGATAAGCAGCAAGAGGTCTTGTGTTTGCACTTTCCCACAGAAAGGACAGCAGCCTTGGATGAACCAGTTGTGGACCACTGGTTGGAACGGAAAATAGCCCAAACTGAAACTGGACCCACTGAGAAGAATCGAAAGGATGACTTACACCTTTACAGGTCGACACTCTACAGCCTGAGCGACATACCCTCCCCTGGTAGCTTTTCAGTACTCCAACACATAGATATTGTGGCACCATCGTGAAGCGATATCCCATTCAGCCATATTATCCTGACACTGACAGAACTATAATTAATTACAGATATGTATATTATATACATTAATTAGATATTATAACATAAAAAATATACATATATAATATAAATAATAATGTATATAACATAACGAATAAGAAACAAATATAATGTACAACATAAATATTGTTTTAATATAATGTATATATATATATATAACCATCCAAATATCTCAAACTTCCTTAACTCAAAGACCCTATGATACTAAGACGGCTCACTCCCTATCTCTCCCATGGTAATACAAATTTTGCAGTGCCACCTTGTGGTGGGTTTGATCAGCCCAGCTGCTGGTTGGTGTTTCACATGTAAACACATACAATTATATTATACATGAGATAGGTAAGTATGAATACACATCAATATGAAATTGCTATGAACAAATACACATCATCATCAGCATCAGCATTGCCATCATCACACATCTTTCACATTATTATATACATTTATACATGAGTAGTTCTCCAGAATTGGAGACCCGTTGGGATGTGCTTCATTATTAATCACTAAACTCTTCAAAACAATTTCAGAAAAACAATTTGTTCATATACCTATAGGGAATATACTAAGCAAACACTAGTAATCAAAACCAGACACATAAAGAGTCTGCAAGGTGTAAAAATAATTAAATAAAGTGGAAAATTGACCAAAAAATGGCAGCAATGAATTTGCACTGGAGTGCCCACCATCTTTGAAGCTGTAAATAAAGAAAACTATCAAGCACAGTTAATTCAATTTGCTTTTATGTTGGCAAGATTATATCAATAAATATATTTTTCACTTCTTTTAGTTTTTACATTGCATAGGTACATGACAATATCGCTGTAAACATACCTGTCCTGTGCGTACCGTTGGTGTCATACTGACAGCACAGATGGTTCGTTAGTTTGATCAGTTATCAAGCATGGTATGCATAATCAGTAATACTTTTATTTAATCTATGACCTATAATGTTTTCAAATAATAAGAGATAATCTGGAATTATCAGAAATTGGCCGATTTAAAGCAATTTTTATTGATGGTGTCACATTTGTAACGTACGTCCCAACCAATTTACAAATTCGAAATTTGAGAGCTGAAATGTCAGGAAGTGTCAGGAAGTGACATAAACTGCAATAATTCATGAGGTGTCACGTTTTTGTGCACATGTACGTACGTCCCCAAAACGTGTGATTCATGCCTATGATCAAAATCCGATCAAAATTCTACAATATTTTTAAAGTCTAGTCTTGATATTTTGATGTGAATATGTACCAAATATACCAAAGTTGAAATGGCCAAAAAATATACCAAAGTTGAAATGGCCGTTCTATGTCTTGACCTAGTGGGGTCACATGTAATACTGTCCCACAAACTACTAACTTCGCTATTCTCTGACAAATATGTATGATCTGCTTTTAAGGAACTACACATATAATGAGTATATTATATGGAATAATTCTTTTGATAACACAACAAAACATTGTTATATATGAAGATGGAAAACATTTGATTTGTGATGGGACGTGCGTTACGGTGTCACAAATTAAATTTAGTTTTTTTGTGATCAGTATTTAATGTAGATACTGCACTTTGTGCTTTAAAAGTTATCTTTCCTGTTGTACTTCAACATCCCATACCAATAATCTGGTCAATATCTGTGATACTGTACTTAAATGATGGTGGCATCACATTGTAACACACAGGGCACTCTGTGTATCAACATTCTTTGAAGCCTAATTATATCTAAACCAGAGGTGGTAGTGATTTTTTGTTTTTGGTTGATGATTTCACTCACATGGAAGTTTATAAATAGTATACAATAGATGTTCAGTATACATTTTAAATTTTTGCACTAATGCAACAATGGGGTCTCCAATTCTGGAGAATCACTCACATATAATATAGCACCTGTTTAACCAAGAGAACAGCCAGCGCACCAAGTGGTGGGTTTGATCATTTTGATTACACAGTACAGGCTGAGTGAGCCGTCTTAGTATTATAGGGTCTTTGCTTAACTGGAAAAGTGGCAAATGAGTTGATTGTATCATTAGTTATAAATAGCTTGTCAGTTCTAGAATAGCTGACCAGGGCCCATTTATTAAACGATGGGATGAACATGCCAGGTGATTGAAACACAAGAAAACACAAATAGGTTGGTAACACTTATGGAGTAACTATTGTGGTAGGCCCGATGTCCGCTGTTCCACGGTCTTTCACTCCTTATCATGCACACACGGAAGAACGCCAAGATTCAGAGACATTATGCTTTAACTGGTTTATTGCTAAACCTATCCGCTCTCCGCGGCACCAACAGTCAAGTGACCCGCACCCTAACTCACCTCTATAGGTGGGTGGGGGGTGTGCTAGCCACACGCAGTAGAGGGCAGCCCAGTCGGAGCCCTGTCCGGTGGCTAGCATGCCGCCACCTAGCGCAGTTCAATGTACCTGCGAGGTGTGCCGCGTAGTGTCTGCCGCCACCGTCTGGTAGTGGAGCTGATGTACAGACTACTACACTATCATGCAAGTTTAGGGAGAATGACATTAACACACTCAAACTACCTCTTGTATTTCAATTATAGACTTCCTTTGAACATTTATTTGCTTGTTTTCTGGGTGGGTTTTATAATTATGAATTTTATTTTGTTTGTCTACTCGGATGTTTTTGTTGTGTGTGTTTTGAAACTGGTTTTTACCCAAATTTAATTTTCCATTTTTAACTTGAAAATTCTTTTCTTCTTTTTTTAATTTTTTTAATTTGTTTATTGAGGCTGTATTTATACTGTCCATAGCATGTAAGCCCGGGTATCCAGGCTTGTTTTCAATGGTGGCCAGCTCTTGATTTTATTCATCATATATACCTACCAGTTGTGATTTTACCACAGTTGTATGCTCTTTTGGCATACATTTCTGTGCTCTATTTTACATGTCTGAAATGTAATTCTTTACACAGAGATGTTTAACCCCGGTCTGACCCACATTAGCCGATTTTTTACTATAGGGTCATTAACCAAATAAACAAACAAAGTGCTTCGAGGTTTGTGTTTGGCTGGGTGCGAGGTATTTTATTATTGTTGTCTTCTTGGGTGTTTTTGTTCTTGTATGTCATTTTCTGTTTCTTTCTTTCTTTGGGTGGATGCGGGCAGTGCAACTATGCAATGTATTTGATTTGATTATTACCTGACTCGTTTTCGGTTTTTCTTCCCTCCACGGCCACCGACTGCCTCCTGAATCTCTAAATGAAGTAAGAGAATTGATTGAGTCCACGTTTACATAGTTGTTATCCACCCACATTCTATTCCATGGATTTGTGTGTTTATTTGTTCAACAACCCCCAGCCCAAAAAGTAATGGAGGTCTATGCTATGCTATGGCATGCATTATATGAATAAAAACAGCCTGTCAATGTGTCATGGTTACTCAACAGCATGTGATGGCCCACGGTCTTCCCCCACACCATCACACACACACGGAAGAATGCCAAGATTCAGTATCAGTACGCTTCAACCTGGTTTATTAAAAAACCTCTCTGCTCTCCGTGGCATCAACAGTCAACTGACCCACCCCCTAACTCGCCAGGTCCCACATCGCCTCTATAGGTGGGTCTGGGGGTGAGCTAGCCACACGCAGTAGAGCGCAGCCCCGTCGGGGGTCTGCCAGGTGGCTAGCCTGCCACCACCTAGTGCAGATCAGTGTAACTGCGTAGGTGTGCGGCGTAGTATCTGCCGCCACCGCGTGGTAATGGGGCTCATGTACAGACTACTACAAGCATAAAGAAAAGAATCAAGATTGTATCTAGAGTAGGGCTAAAGAACAACCCATTAGAAAAAGTGGCAAAAGGCTGGGTAAATGAAATGAGCACATAGATTATTTATGTAAGAAGCAAAATATGTTCTTCACATATCTCTTTCTATTCACCCGCTACTTTTGGAGGAATAATTGATTAAAGGATGTAGATTAATAGACTTTAAAACTCGAATGAAAAGCATTCTGATGCCTTTTTTGCATTCTCTCCCATTTCACCAACTCTGTGTCAATATAAGTAGACACTGGATACAAGTGATGGACGCATTGATGCTGAAATACAGAGGAGGATGGCCAAGGCTAGCACATCTTTCGGCCGACTATGCCAGAGACTCTGGAACAACCACCATGTGTCCATGCGGGTCAAAGGCAAGATCTACCGTGTAATCGTGCTATCCACCCTACAATACGGAGCCGAGGCCTGGACAGTGTACAGACAACAGGTGAAAAAGCTGCATGCCTTCATGATGCAACATCTGCGCTCAATCATGAGGCTAACCTGGAAGGACAAAGTGACAAATAAGGAAATACTTGAATGGACGGGGCTGCCCTCTATGGAAGATCTTCTGATCAAAAGGAATCTCCGGTGGACTGGACACCTCATGAGGATGTCATCAGACAGGCTACCAAAGCAGATCCTCTACTCTCAATTGTCTTCTGGTTACAGAAAGAGAGGGCACCCTCATCTCCGGTTCAAGGATACCATAAAGAGAAACCTGAAGCTGAGAGACATTAAGACCGACTCATGGACATCACTCTCACAGCAGAGAGCTAAATGGAGAGTGGCAGTCAAGGAATGAAAGCAGTCTTTGTCGCATCGCGACCGACAGCATGATGATGATGGATACTGGACACAGCTGGCATGTCCTAAACAACGCTATAGAAAAGTGTTGCATTGCTGTGTTATAGACATTTTTCAAGCACTCATATGGTTTGAATATTATTGTTAATGGAATAAAACTCCCCATACAACACTGTGTTAGTGAGGGGGGGCATGCTGTTGGAGCAACCTGGAGGGTGGGGGACCTGCTCCGAACCACAGTAACCTCGCCCGCCATCAGCCTCGGTCTGGTCACCATGCCTCTCAGCCCACACTCGTCCGGAAATTTACTTTTGAATCGAAATAAATGGCAGTCTTTTGTGTCCCAGCCAAAGCTTATGTCAAGAGCGCTCTCCAAACTAATTAGTATTGTCTTGTCTCTTCCTTGTAATGATCAATAATCCGTCTCATAGCCCATTACATTTAATGTGAAGAATTGATCCAATCATGTATATTAATATACTTTACAAGTTTAATGAAGCGAATCTAGAGGTCCTGGTGCACAAACAAAGACCACAAGAAAAAAGCTCACACCCTTAACGAAAAAAGATCACAACAATTAATTTTGTTATAATATTTATGAACATATAAATATATATATTCCACAGCATAATAAGCTAGAGTATTAAAAAAAATATTTCTTAAAGAATTGGTGACAGGTTTTCCCTTTGTTTGCCATTAAAACAAACGATGAAAATTCACCCCAATTGCCAACTTTTAAAATAACATAGCTTCCTTCATATTTGTCCTATAATCAAAATGTAAAGCACATTTTAATAGTAATTCACAGTTCCTTCTAGTGGAACCAGGCATGGTGACCGAATCGGTAGAGTGCAGGCTTCCCATGCAGAAGGTCAGGAGTTTGAATCCTCTATGAGTTAAACCAATGACTTACCAAATTGATACTTGTCGCTACAGGTAGCCTAGCACTCAACGTTATTAAGATAGGGCAAGGACTGGTTAGCTCAGTGTTGGGATAATGTGACTGAGTAGGATATTGGATCATGGTGCCTTCAGCCTGATCACCCGAAACCCCAGTGGAGTGGTGCAGCACTATAACAGTTGCCATGAGTGCACACTCTCACAAGTCAGTACCCGTCCTGATAGGACCGTATACATTGCTTTGTTTTGTTTGTTGTCATTTTACGTCCTAGCAACATCTAAGGTCATATCAGGACGGGTACCGACTTGTGACAGTGCGCACTCATGGCAACTTTATAGTGCTTCCCCACTGGGAGACCAGGCCACCAGCACCATGACCTGATATCCCACTCAGTCACATTATTATGACACTGAGCCAACCAGTCCATCCCCTATCATAATAATGCAGAGCGCCAGGCTAGGAAGCAACAAGTATAAATTGTTTTGACTCGACCAGGGTTCGAACCCACGATCTCCAACACGGCAGACGGGCGCTCTAACTCATTTGGCCATCCCATCTGTTCGTAGACATTGCTAGGACGTAAAGCTCCACGAAACAAAACAAACAAATATTTCCAATGGTATCAGTTATAACATGCCTACAATTACATTCATTTTATTTTTAGTCACATACCTACTAGATATGCATAATAGTCACATCCATGGACATTGTACCTAGTAGGCTAGTATTAACCTATCATCATGATAATCATGTGTGATTAAGGAGGTGCGACATGAGGTGTGAGAACAACAGACTTTGGAAACACCTCTACTGCCTAGCTAGGCTCTAAAAGTCTAATTAAACTTAAGTTAAGGCTTGTGAGATTTTGTCTCTTTTTTTTCATTATTTAAGGGTGTGGGATTTTGGCTTGTGGGATTTTCTCGTGGAACTAGGGCAGGGCTCAGAGGCAGGGCAAGTGGGCTTGTCCTACAATTACTGAATTAGGCTACATTCGATGTGTTGATCATGCTGTGCCTGTGCCCTGTGCAACAAGCTCAGTACTCAGTGCTGAGTACGACACTCAGTATCATATGAGTATGCCTACTCACTCACTCAGAAGCTGAAAAAGCAGCTACAATTATAAATCAGAGAACACGGATTCCGTTTGCTACACAAGCAAAAACTATGCCTAAACTTCCAGAATGAGCAATATCACACAGAGCCAACAACCTACCTGCTAGCAGCAACAATAAAGCCAATCCCATGTAAAACACAGTCCACAGCGGGTCTCCGCCTGAAACCGCATTGCTCCGTCCGGCCGCCATCTTGTTTGTGTACATCGGCAACCGCCCGTTCTCGTTCAGCCCGAGACGCGACGAGAGTTTACCGGTGAACTTGAGATCGATATCAGAGATGTTTGTATCTGTTTATATACACGCTCTCTGTCGATATTCAGAAACGGTGGGAATCTGTGCGTGACGTCACACATCCGTGTGTTCAATAAATAATTGCGTTTAGGGCGTGATGCCAAACGCATCAATGTCCAGTTTTCATTGTATTCATTA